>JACEFZ010000601.1:480000-840000 GCA_014155875.1 Cepaea nemoralis
AAATGGAATAAGCCTGCAAGCAAAGCTGAAAGTCTGTAAAGCAGATGTATTATCCACACTGCTATATGCTTGTGAAACATGGACTGTTTATCAGCGACATGCTAGGAAATTAAACCACTTCCACACAGTCTGCCTTAGGAAGCTATTGAAGATTAAATGGCAAGACAAGATCCCAGACACTGAAGTTCTAGAGAGAGCGTCCATGCCCAGTATCCACACTATACTAATGAAAAATCAGATTCGCTGGTCTGGTCACTTAACTCGTATGCCAGATCATAGGCTCCCTAAACAAATTTTTTACGGCAAGCTGCGTTGTGGTAAACGCTCCCAAGGCGGCCAGAGGAAACGTTTTAAAGACACTGAAAACCTCACTTAAAGCTCTTGAAATTCATCTTGACACCTGGGAGACTGCTGATAAAGACCGTAATTCGTGGCGTACATCATTACATAAGGGTGCAGTCACTTGTGAAGCAACCAGGACTGCAAGAGCTGTGAAATAAAGGCTGGACAGAAAAACCACTGCAGAAGATCCTCCTCCTGGAACGTCAAGCACTCTTTGCCCACATTGTCAAAGAACATTTCGAGCCAAAATAGGCCTTATCAGCCATCTTAGAACTCACGGCTCCATACTTTCAACCCCACTGGATGAAATGAATGGTCATCATCATTCTTGACGGACAAACAACAACGTTTATTTTGATTATATTTGTTATTATTATTATTATTATTATTATTATTATTATTATTATTATTATATTGCTTATTATAACATCTGGTTAGTAACATTAAATCGCGAGAAATATAGGCAGTGGAAAAAGGTGATGAAAAATAATATGTAAATGCACTTAATATGATGTGTTGCCACTAGAAAAAATAAATAAATAGGAAAACAAATCAATAACAAGGTAGATTTTTCAACATTGTAACAAAAGAGACAAAAATTTACTGAAAATATAACACAACGAAGAAGACTCTTCAAAGTAATATTTAGAATAAAATGATCTGGAGACAGTTTCCAGCTTTGTGTCTGTGAAGTCTTGGGAAGTAAAGGCGGTTTGGGTGAAACTGACGACATCACCCATCGGGTGCTCATTGGTATACAAATACGGGTCCAGCACCATATGTCCAAATGTGCCTTAAGGAATATTACATATATGTTCTTCAGATCGGCACCTGGTCTTCTTGACAGACGATAGTTTGTTACATTGTGTTTCAAAAAGGCATAATAACTACAATCGATGGCGGTAGCGTATGTAACTGATCAGATCTATTCGCGCTGTAAATCTCCGTCCACAATGGATAATTGTGAGCACATGGTAATTTTCACCATCATGCACCATCTTAATCTCACGCGCTTAGTGTGTGATCTATCTGCAATTATTTTCTCCTGTGTCTTTGAGCCATTTCTGATATTTGCCCTCCAGGCAACACTGTCAGCAGTGACTTGCTCCCAAGATGTAATATCAATGCCTGTATCAATCATGTCCCGCTTACACACATCTTTGTGTCGTAGTAGAGGCCGATCCCGAGATCTTTTACCCATCTGTAATTCACCAAAAAAAATTTCCTTTGGTATTCTACAATCATTAATCCTACTAACATGTCCTAGCCATCTAAGTCTACGAAGACTGAGCACGGAAGAAACCGTCACAAAACCTAATCTTTCCAATACTTCAGTATTTGTGATTTTGTCTTGCCACTTAATACCAGTTATTCTTCGCAGATACCGCATATGTTAGTTAGTTAGTTAGTTAGTTAGTTAATTAGTCGACAGATCATCCTCATTGCACATCGAACCATTCAGTCCATAAGTGTTCGGATCCCCTCCTCAGTAAATCCCCCAGCGCGTAGAGGCTCACAACACCAGTTCTGTGTTGGTTTATTACTCTTCTTTGGCTCCCTGCGTAGTGTTCTTGTTTGGCCACGCCTCTTTAAACTTGCTTTTCTTACCACCTGACCATGGTTGTAGATTCCCAGTCATCGATTGGTTCTCGTAAACGACTTTCTTCTCGTAGAGCATTCAGAATGTCTGCCTGGTCCATGGCTCGTCCGCCTTTCACAGTAGCCCTACCTGCAAGCCTGTCAGCTTGCTCATTCCACCCGCATGCCCTGGCACGAAGATGAAACTAATCTTTGCCAGCCGAGACCGCTCCAGAGACAGCAGCCACTCTCTTCGGACCCACCCCATCTCTATCATCGTGAGCATACTCATTGAGTCACTAAGAACACATGCCCGATTGAATGTTTGTGTCTCGAACCATGATATTGCTTTACTTACTGTCATGACTTCCATAGTCAGACTGCTTGTGGTCAAATCAAGAGCGCCAGACTCTTCCTTCACACTTTACCTGCCGGCCTGAGCCGTAATGGCCCATGAACTTCTCACTCCTTGGACGACCGACCCATCCATGTAGATGACAGCATTATCCTCTAAAGAATTCTCGAAGATCAGAGCCTGTACTTCGGCCTCCACAGCAGCTGGATTTTCTTGTCTGCATTTCATGTCTAGTTGGATGCACACTGAAAAGGATGTACAGAAATATATTGGCACTTGTACCCACTCCTCGCCAGGTTCTAAGTCCCCAAGTGAACACACCTGCTGAAGAATGTCTTCGTAATGTCTTCTTCATCCACGATTATCCTGTTTTTAACCTGCTGCCCTTTACCTTCTTAATCCTGCTGTGCAGGGGATGTTGTGTGCTTGCATTGACTCTGAGATAGGCAAGTGCTTGGCAAAATTGTATTCTGTCCCTCATGGTTGGAAAATCAAGAAGGTAGCGCATCGCCCTGCATGCTGTATCTCTTGTACATCTAAGAATAATGCGCATAGCTTCATTCTGAATATTTTCAATCCTTTCTATCTGCTTATGGCTGAGGGTCAGGATCGCCATCGGATACTCTAAAACAGAAAGGACCAGACCCTCGTAAAGAAGACATAGATGGCGCTGCTCACAGTTTGCCGCCGCCATCACCCGCTCGCATCACCCCGATTGGCTTTTCTTACCACCTGGTCTATACGCTCGGTATAAGCTGGGCTTCAATCAAATCGTATCCCCAGGTAATTTATTGCCTGCGTTCTTTCCACCGTCTCTGAACCCAGATTTACATTTGGCTTTGGGGTGTTGACAATATTGTTATTCAAAGAGAAGCATGTCACTGTTGCCTTTGTTGGGTTGACCATTGCCCCAGCTTTAACGCATCACGTGCTTATGCGATTGAGTTCGGTATGTTGTTCCTCTGCAACCTGATCCCGCAGCGTATTAGCTGCTCACGACACCTGACGATACATTGTTACCATTGTGTAGTGACTTTAACTATGTACTATTTGATAGATATTGTATAACATTGGTTTTGTTCCCTGTATACATGTATATACTGTGTTCGCCATGAATGAGGTGCTGGAACCTCTTGCCCCCGGGTAAATTGGGCCCGTTAGCTATTACAGCGGCCAATCTAGGAGATGGAAAACTCCGATTATAAACCCCCAAGCTTAAGGTGGACAGACGTGCCGAGGACTGAATGGCCACGGGTGAGTTGGTCGTGAACGTGGAACGTCTGGTATGCGGGCGTGGCGGCGCCAGTCGTATGAACTCCTGAGGGACATCCCCTGCCCCTTCCCTAGTAAGCAGGCAATGCTAGGGTGACCGGTTATTTCCTGCAATATCCAAACTTTGCTTATGGATTTAATTAACCACGGGAATCGTCACCGGAGCTACGGAGCACGTGCTCTGCGCTTGACACATCTTTCAGAGGCTAGCGAAGAGAGAGAGAGAGAGAGAGAGAGAGAGAGAGAGAGAGAGAGAGAGAGAGAGAGAGAGAGAGAGAGAGAGAGAGTAAGGAGGAGAAGGCGAGGAAATGGCGTGAGAAGAAGGCATAGAAATAAGAGAGCAGGCGCCAGGAAAACAAGACGAAAAGTGGAGAGACTAGGTTTCAAGCATGTAAGAGTGGGATGCTGGAACTGTCGTAGTGCCTGGCAGAGAGGTCCTGTATTGGAGAGGCTAATATATGATTTTGATGTCCTCATGCTCCATGAGCTAAATACAGACAAATACCATTGCCCTGGGTACGCCAGTTATATAAACCCCACTGGGGAGAAGAGACATGGGCACGGTCTGTTGGTAAAGAAAGGAGTGAAGCATGTGGTACTTCACTTGAGCCAGTGGAATCACAGTGCAAGAGAGGTCCAGGGTATACAAATGGAGATTGGTGGCTTAAGTTGGAACATCATAAATGTATATGCCACAGAGGACTGTTTTGCCAGAAAGGAACAATGGGACTGGCTTAAGGAATTGGAGGAATTAACAGGTTATAGGCTACTCATATGTGGAGACTTCAATGCAAGGAACAGAGATTGGGACAGTAGTGGAGAAAACCGACAGGGAATTGCCCTTGCGGATGCCATAGTGGACTCCGATGTGGTCTGCATAAATGATGGTAGGCCGACTAGAATGGCAATGAGGCCTGGCGATGCAGGCACTGCTATTGACTTAGCACTTGTCTCCCCATGGTGGACCCCCATGGTGGACCCCAGAAGTAGACAATGCTTGGAAAGCAAAGAGAGCTGCAGTAAAGCAGATAAGGAAAGTGCGACAGACACCCCGAAGTGCACGAGAGGAAGTGGACACAGCGGAAAATGTCAAGAAAGACAAGGTGGAGGCTTTCAAGCTCTGTGCTGCAGAGGCCAAGAACGTAAACTGGGAATGTTTGTGAAGGAGATTGGAGATGATAAAACACTGCGAAAATACTGGAAACTGCACAGACAAATGCAAAGAAAAGAACTGCCTATGACAGTGGGAACAATTTATAGAGAGGATGGTGTGCACGTGACAACAGACAAAGAGAAAGGGGAGACATTTCTCCAGAGATGTTTAGAGCAGACCAATCATAATGATGCGGACACCAGGGATGCAGTTAGAGAGGAGTTATCTGGCACAATGGAGAATATGTATTATGAAGACATAATACGGGGTGAAGATGTTAAACATATTTTGAAAAAGGCAAAAGACACGGCACCAGGGCCCGATGGTGTTAGGTATGGCTACATGAAGGTTTTGAGCGATGTAGACCTGAAAGAGATGACTGACTGCTTTAACCAGAGCATTAGGACAGTATCAGTACCACAGGATTGGTTACATCCCTCTCCCAAAACCATTCAAGGATCATTCAAAGTTTAGCGGCTTTAGGATCATCACCCTTCAAATTACATTTGGGAAGGTTTTAGAGAAGATAGTCGATGTTAAGCTGCAAGAGTTTTTGGAAAGGAGGAAGCTTCTTCCAAGAGGTCTGGGGAGCTACAGGCCAGAAAAAGATACCTGGTCAAATGCAGCCACTTTTGCCTTTGACGTTTATGAGGGGTTCCAGAGTAAACAGGAAACGATGGCAACACCGCTTGGTCTCGAGGATGCGTACAATAGAGTTCGCTATGATATTTTGATGACCGCACTGATGGAGAAGGGGGTCAATCCCTGGTTGGTGAACTGGATTGCAGCCGTCCTGCATTCTCGTCGGGTTGATCTCTGTCTGGTTGCATGGACCTCAGAGCCACATATTTTAACTCCGGGGCTGCCACAAAGATCTGCAATCTCACCGGTGCTCGTTAACGTGTATACGAGCAAGATTGCAAACCTAGAAGCACCAGAGGTTGGAAGGATACTAACATTTGCAGATGATATTCTTGCATATAGGCAGGGGAGAAATAGTGAGCAAACAGCCCATGAGCTGCAGGCGACAGTAGACAAAGTGATTGAGTGGTGCACTGAAATGAGTGCTGTCATCAACCCGGAAAAGGTGGCTGTTTTGTGGTACTCTCTGGACAACAAGAGTGTGAGAGATGATGTCCCAAGCCTGACGATAGAGGGTAGAAACGTCAACAGAGAGAACAAACTGAAGTATCTGGGAATCACATTTGACAGGAGTCTGTCCTTCAAGAACCACGTGGAGACGGTTGTGACAAGATCTCAAAAGAGACTCAATGCACATAAAACTATAGCTGAAATGGACACAGAGCAGAGAATGCTCTTCACACTATACCAGCACTTGATCCTCTCGGTGATTGATTATGGACTAGGACTGCTCACTGTCTCAGAGAGTCAGCTGGTGAAATTAGAGCGCATACAGAACGAAGCTATGCGGGTCATTCTGGGATGATCAAGAGACACCCCAGTAGTGTGTATGTGTTACATCCTTGGTCTATCGACTGTTGCTGGTAGGCTCAAGGTGGGGCAGGCGAAGGCATACCTCAGAGTAGCTGCAGACACAGATCACCCGTTGCATGAGGCACTGGACGCAGTTAAGGGTCAGCGACTGATAAGAGGGACATCATGGATGGCTTGGGCGGAGGATACGATCAGACAGGTGTGCTTCTTGAAGAACATTAGGCGAGGAGAGGAGTGGGTCAGAGTGCCAGCGGAGTAGTCAGACTTGTGCAGAGTTATAATCACATTGAGCCGGGAGTGCAGGGAGTGGCCAGCAGAGGCCACGGAAGTGGAAATCCAGCAACTAATTCGGGATAATGCTCGCCCGGGTAATGTGATTATCTACACAGATGGTTCGGTGTTGAGAGGTAGGAGAAGTGCCTGGGGAGGGATTCTTAGCAAAAGCTAATGGTCGACATTTGGTGCAGGAGAGCCTGGCGTATGATATCACAACATCTAGCTTAAGAATGGAGGTGGAGGCGGTCAGTGCAGCTTTCCGCTGGATGGAGAACACGATACGTACACACATTGTGATTGTAACTGACTCAGAAAGCATGCTGAGGAGGGTGAGGACAGGCAGGCTTCGTGCAGAGTGGCTTGCTTCGCTTCGGAGGTCACGGGTGGCAAGCATCATCTGGATCTTTTATCCGGGGCATGCCGGTGTGCTGGGGAATGAACAGGCGGACAGATTTGCTGGCTCGGCAAAACTTGGTGGAGTATTGATGCATGACAAGGCAGACGTGGTTGCGGCCTTGTGGGAGCACGTGCACACCTCGAAGGAGCAAATGGATCACAATAGTCTGGCAAGAATGAAGCAGCGAGGAGTGACGAGGGGATCTGGCTGACGTTTGACGCTCAGAGGAAAGGCGAGACGTACATATAATCAGATTGCTAATGGAACTATTGGTGTTGGAACTCTTCGCTGGCTGCAATCAATCAATCAATCAATCAATCAATCAATCAATCAAACCTGACGATACACTAAAACATCATCTGCATACGGCAATGTCCTCCCCGGTCCTATGATTTGCTCGCTGGTGATTCTCACAGTGTAGGCGTTGAACAGCACCGGAGATAATGGTGATCCCTGTGGTAGGCCAGGATATATTATTGTTGGTTCTGAAGTCCAACTGCCATATCTAAAGACTACTTTCCGTTGGAAGAGGGCTGCAGCGATCCAACTAAGGAGGAAAATAATTATCTTGAGTTCAAGAAGCGGAAGCATAAAAAATCCAATGGTACTCTGTAGCAAATGTTTCAATGCCTTAGTGGAAACCTTATTAGACATCATGGGCAAAAACCGCATATGAAAGCTGCTTAAACGTTTCCCTTGGTATGAGTAAGTTGACCAGGTATCACTGACATAAAGAAGAGTACTAACGACACGTGGTGGATGGAGTGTGAGAGCAGCCGACAGATTGTTGCTGGTTATGGTCTTGCACTCTGCCGCGATAGGCAGATGATCTCATCAGTAGAGACAATGGCTATGGCCGTCGACTAGTACAGTCCCTGCCCAGAAGGAAAGCAACGGCAAAATACCTTCTGCAAAACTTGCCAAGAAACCATAGCAACCATGAAAGAAAACATAATAAGAAAGAGATCTGGTGGCGAGACCCCCAGGCCAGGCAGATCATATAACACTGGGGAAGAGTGTGACACAGGGACCAGTACTAGTAATCGTGATGACGGAGTTAATCCTGACTGTGTTACCAAGGAAATCCCCTGTGTCAGACTAAGAAATAGAGTGAGAATAGCAACGTGGAATGTGAGAAGTCTGTATGAGGGAAAGCTTAAAGTAGTGTGTGATGAGATTGAGAGGGTAAACATTCAAATCTTAGGAATTAGTGAACATCGCTGGAGCGGCAAGGGACATTTTACAACTGAAAATGGAAGTATTTTCATTTATTCTGGTAGAGACGTCGGAGGCCAGAATGGAGTGGCATTTTGTTTAGATAAGACAACTGCAAAAGCTTTAATGGGTTATAATCCTGTCAGTGATAGAATCCTCACCATTAGACTTAAAGGCCGTCCAAAAAACACGACTCTCATACAGATATATGCACCTACTTCAACAGCAGAGAAGGATGAAATTGAAGGTTTTTACAACACACTACAAGACACATTAAATAAGATTGGTCATAATGATATAGCAATAATAATGGGAAATTTTAATGCAAAAGTAGGTGCAGGAAGAGCTGAAAATGAGAGACACGTTTTAGGAAAATTTGGATTAGGAAATAGAAATGATGCAGGTGACAAATTAATTGAATTTTGCACAGAAAATGAGTTAACGATAGCCAACACGCTTTTTAAACAACATCCAAGAAGACTCTTCACATGGAAGTCTCCAGACAGTATTACCAAAAATCAGATATATTATATTTTAATACAAAGAAGATGGAGATCAAGCATAACATCTGCAAAAACCCTACGTAGTGCAGACTGTGATACAGATCATCAGTTATTAGAAGCAGATCTGAAATTAAAACTCAAAAAGCTTATCCGAGGACCAAGGCCACTTCGTTTTGATCTCACAAAAATACCGGATGCATACACTGTAGAAGTTAGGAATCGCTTTGAGGTCTTGATGTCTGTACAAGAAGAAATGACACCTGATGAACTGGCAGTACAAGCTAGAGATATCTTGATAACTGCAGCCAAAGATCTAATTCCGACCAAGAAAAAACAACTTAAGCCATGGATTACATCAGACACGTTAGAATTAATAAAACAACGAAGGGAGCTGAAACAGAAAGGAAATGAATCCGATAACAGCAGGATGAAGTATAAATCTTTAACTCGAGAAATAAGAAATAACACAAGAAAGGACAAAAATCAACATATACAAGATTGCTGTACCAGAATAGAGCAATATCATAAGACTGGAAGAGATTATGAAATGTTCAAAGAAATGAAGTTATTGGCAAGAAATGTTCAACCTCAATTGAATGTTATCTGTGACAAGATGGGAAATACCTTAACAGAATCTAGACAAATTCTAGAAAGATGGCAGGAGTACTGCAGTGGAATGTATGATGTGAGTGACAGTGAGGATATGAATGAGATACATGAGCCAGTGACAGCAGAGACAGAACCTGAACCCTCATTAGATGAAATTGCTTGGGCTATAAAGAACCTGAAGAATGGTAAATCACCTGGGTGTGATGAGATACCAGCTGAAATAATTAAAGCGGGAGGAGAAGAAAGCATTCACATATATCATGCATTATGTACAAAGATTTGGAAACATGGTATTTGGCCAAAAGATTCAAAGAGAACTATCTTCATTCCAATACCAAAAGTAGTATCACACAATAAATCTCTATCCCAAGCAATTACCATTAATATTGGAGTACCTCAGGGATCTATACTTGGCCCTATGTTATGTGCCATTTATATAAATGATCTTCCCTTATATCTGTCATCGTCCTGCGATTTATTTGCAGACGATTGTACAGTATATACAAACGCTATTGATCGTAATGTGCTATAATTATCCTTGCAACAGGAAATAAATAGTGTAGTTAACTGGAGTCATACAAACCGCATGCAAATTAACATTTCTAAAACAAAATCTATTTTAATAGGAACGAGGCAAAGATTTCACTCTAAACTCGCAGAGAACTCTTCAGCTGCACATTGGTAGCACACTTATAGAAAGTGTAACCGAGCACAAGGCGCTGGGTCTTATCATAGATCATAATCTATCCTTTAATTCCCATGTTCATGCTCTAGTTAAACAAATAGCCAAAAAAGTATACCAACTTGCCAAAATTAAAAAATTCCTCGACGAAAACACAAGAAAGATATTCTATACTTCCCACATACAAACACATATTGATTATTGCTCCACAATCTGGGATGGATGCTCCAAATCAATAACAAAACGCCTTTATTCACTCCAGAAAAGGGCAGTGCGTCTAATCAATGGTGATAAGTTTACAGACAATTCTAACCTACATGAACGTCTTCAGTTACTGCCACTCCACAAACGCCTACTTTTTAATAAGGCTAAACTAACTCACAAAATCCTATTTCAAAATGCCCCAAGCTACCTTTGGCCATTGTTTAAATATAACGCAAGACATAGTGAACGACTAAATATACTTCATGTCCCTAAACCTAGGATAGACTTATATAAAACAAGCTTAGCATACTCTGCCACTCAGTTGTGGAATAATCTTCCACAAGAAATCAAAGACACCACCAATCATTATACATACAGTC
Organism: Cepaea nemoralis; assembly: GCA_014155875.1. NCBI lineage: Eukaryota > Metazoa > Mollusca > Gastropoda > Stylommatophora > Helicidae > Cepaea > Cepaea nemoralis. The sequence goes on from JACEFZ010000601.1 coordinate 490,422, forward strand.
GCAACCTGTTTGAACACTACCTCAAAACAGACTACATGCCCCCTTTAAAAAAAAACAGCAACAAAGACAATAATAATGGTAAATTATCTCGAACGACAACTAGTCAGAAAAAAAAAAAAACATTCCCATATGTGTGGCACGTTACACCTTTCTTTTGTATTTATGATGCCCATGTTAAACATTGCCTCAATGAGTCATGTATTATTGATTATTTTTCATGCGTTTTAATGCTTATTGTTCTTTTGTTGTCAAAGAATTGCTTCATAAGAGATGTTGAATGAAAGAATGTATGAGAGGAAATAGAGAAGAAGGGCAGAATGTCAGACGGGCCTGCGTGCCCAATTCTTAACCCTTTGAAAATAAAGATTTTCGTTCGTTCGTTCGTTCGTTCGTTCGTTCGTTCTTCTTCTTCTTCTTCTTCTTCTTCTTCTTCTTCTTCTTCTTCTTCTTCTTCTTCTTCTTCTTCTTCTTCTTCTTCTTCTTCTTCTTCTTCTTTCTTCTTCTTCTTCTTCTTCTTCTTCTTCTTCTTCTTCTTCTTCTTCTTCTTCTTCTTCTTCTTCTTCTTCTTCTTCTTCTTCTTCAGCGTTCCGAGCAATTGAGGTTCTTTGCTGCAGATACAATCCGTCTCCATTCGTCTCTCTGGTTGACCTTCTCTTGCCAGTCGTTGATTCCAAGTGCTTGTAGGTCTGTATATATATTATCTCTCCATCGTCTTCTTGGTCTACCTCGGGGTCTACGGTCATTTATTTCCTGAGTGTAAGCGAGTTTTGTTTCCTTATTATCTTCCATTCTTTCTATATGCCCCAGCCATTGTAGCCTTCACGATACCAGTAATTAGCGGGGATTAAACAGATCATAAATGTCTTTGTTACTTCTTCTTTTCCGCTCTCCACTTTGTGTATCCCTAATGGGTCCAAAGATCCGTCTTAATACTTTGTTCTCAAAGGTTTGTAACAAGGCTTCGTCTCCTTTCGTTGCACTCTAGTTTTCAGAGCCATATAGCACAACTGGTCTGATCAGTGTTTTGTATATTGTGATTTTGGTGTTACCAGATAGCGCATTTGATTTTAGTAGATGTTGTAGTGCCTAGTATATCTTATTTCCAGAATTGATTCTAGTTTGTATTTCTTCCCTTACGATGTTGGAGCAATTGAAGATTGTACCCAGGTATTTGTATGTTTCCGTTCTTTTAATGGTCATATTATCTATTTGTATGTGGCCAGAGTTTTTGGTTGACAACCAGCCCCATCTGTTGGGCGTTTTCCTTTAAGTGAGTCAATATTTCTAATGTCTTTTGTTCATTTTCCCCTATAATATCTATATCATCTGCATAACCAAGCAGCTTGGATGTTCCTCCAACCTCTTCCTGTGGGAAAGTGTTACTTGGAGCTTCACAATTTAGTAATTCAATAAAATAATCTTTCTATGTGTTGAACATTTCCTCATTGGTATTTATCATATTCCCATTTTTGTCTTTTAAACCATATGTGCTATGTTGGTGCCCTCTTTTCATTGACTTCAGTTCTTTAAAAAACTTTCTGGATTAGTTTTTCTGGTGATTAGTTTCCATACCTTTGATTATATTACTCATATATCCTTCTTCTGCTGTCGAACTATTTTTGTAACCTCTTTACATTCATTTCTATATTGCTCTTCCTTTTGGATATTGTTGATGTCATTTAACCATAAATGTCTGGCATTCTTTTTCCTAATGACTGCTTCTTCACATTTGCGATTGAACCATTTGTTCTTTCTATTCGTGGTTAACACACCGAGACATTCTTCTGCGGTAGATTGAATTGTATTCTTCATTTCAACCAAGTTTGGTCAACGCTTTCCTCTAAAGGGTTTTGCAGTTTCAAGTTTATATTTTATTTCAATTTCTCGTTGACTGTAATTTCTTGTAGTTTTTCTCTGTTATATGTTGGGTGTAATCTTTGTAATTTAGTATAGAAAGCTCTCTTAAGTTTTATTTAAAATTTTGCTCCAACGAGGAAGTGGCCGCTGTGGCACTCAGCTCCTCTATAACTTCTAACTTGTTGTATGTTTGATACATTTCTGTTGTTAATTAAAATATGATCTATTTGATTATAGGTTCTCTTGTCACATGATTTCCAAGTATGTTTGTGTATATCCTTTCTTTGTAGTCTGGTACTGCTAATATGCAGTCCTTGGGTTCTGCCAGGTTGATGACTCTCCATTCATTATCATTTGAAGTTGTATGTAGGCTTTCCATACCGGCCACTTTTTTATGAGTTTTCTCTCTACCTATTTTTGCAATGAAGTCTCCCATCACCAGTTTGGGGGATTCTTCTATGACACCTTCCAAATCATTATAAAAGTCTTCTTGAACGTCATCTTCTTTCTCTTCAGTAGGTGCATGTACATTAATCATGGTTATATTTTACCATTTACCTTTTATTCGTAATTTACTAATCCTGTCATTAACAGCTTTAAAGTTTAGAACGTTCCCCCACAACTCTCTTTCGATGACAAAACCTGTTCCTAATTCATGTTTATTTTGGGTGTTTCCTCCATATATTACAATCATTCCATTTTGCTCTAAAGTACTCTCTCCTGGCCACCTTATTTCTTGAAATGCTGTTATATCCAGTTCTTCAGCTGCTCCAGCTCGATATAGTGTCCGAAAAATTCCATGTTCCAAATCTCAAGAGTTCTTTAACGTTCAGAGGTCGTTGTCCAAATCAGTCAGTCCGAATTCGAGGCTTATGTATCTGTTTCTTAAGAAAATAGGTTTTACAAAGGTGGGGATGTTAACCCCACGCTTCAACCCCCAACCTGGAGGACCAGGGTGTTCCTCTTTGTCTGTTCTCTACCCTTTGACCTGTCCGGCCTGGGAGGCCCTGCTGGTAGCTACGCTACCGCCGGCATAGCTCTCAGGGTCATTGAGAAACTCAAGCTCTCCCACCACGACAAGGTGGAAACACCATCGGGGGAGATTTATAGCCTTAGTTATACGAATATTATATTTATGGCCTTGGGTATACGAGTGCCTTAGATACACGAGTATTACATTTATGCCCTTAGGTACACGGGTATTATATTTATATCCTTGGGTATACGAGTACCTTAGGTACACGAGTATTAAATATATGTCCTTTGGTATACAACTACCTTAGGTATACAAGTATTACAATGATGTCCTTAGGTTCACAAGTATTACATTTGTGTCCTTAGGTATACGAGAACCTTAGGTACACGAGTATCACATTTATGTTCTTAGGTATACGAGTATTATATTTATATCCTTGGGCATACGAGTATTAGATTTATTTCCCTAGGTGCACGAGTTTTGAATGTATGTCCTTGGGTATACGAATACCTTACGTGTACGAGTATTACATTTATGGCCTTGGGTATACGAGTACCTTTGGTATACGAACAAGGCGGAAGGCAGAGAATTAAAGACCTGGGTGGCCCTGCCACCTGGTATGGTCGAGACAAGAACACAGAGCTCATTCACGACTCTGTTGATCGTGTGAGATGGCATAACTTGGCCGCCTACGCCTCTCGGCATGGCACATGATAATGTGATTAGAGAAATTAGAGGTCATGATTATTTTGGCACTTTATAAGGAGAAATGCTCGGTGACAATTGACAAAATTGACAGACGAAGAGCACAGGGAAGACAGAACATTTAAAAAAATACCCGATGACTTGGTCACATGTCATGATTTGGACACGAACACAGATCTGACCCAAAAACATTGGTTATTTTGTGAGATGGCCAACCATGACCACTCACGCATATCGGCAAGGTAAATGATAGTAATGGTAATTATGATTATGACAACGATGATATTCTTGATGACAGCAATAAGAATGTGACAATACTCAAAAAATTAAACTCAGAATCAGAAACTAATATTCAGATATATTGACTGTCATGAGTAAAAGATATTATTTTTCGCACAAAGACATATTTGTGTCCGTTAGCTTTCTTTTAAGAAATTGTTTTTGATTGTTTGCCAAAAAGCTTATCGAAAGTCTGCCTGTAGTTGGAGCTCATTCTGTAGTAAAGGAAAATGTTGACGCTGGAGTTGACCGATTGAAACACGGCACAAATTGACCACAAGGACATCCCTAAATTAATATATGTTTGACCCATGTTTAACGTCGGTTCAATAAATGTTGCCATCCCAAGGATGGAGCCTGGAGTGTAGCAGACGATTAGACATGTGGCAATTACGGCCACCATCTTGACTGTCTTCTTGTCACGGCTAACCATGACTCCCTCTCGATCATTGCTGGCTTGTTGGCGCCATTGTGAACTCTGTTGTAGTTTTACCACCAGAACAACTGTCCAAACAACTACACCCACAAACGATGACATACCAGTAATGGAGCTCATGAAGAAAACCAGTCCAAAAACATCCGCCCTGTTACTTGTAAAAGTAATTGCGAGAAGACTTGTATTTCTTTCTGGGAAAAATTTAAATTCAAGGTAAGATGTTACATATTCTGGAATAAGCGTAAGAATGTTTATAGTATAAATGATACAGATCACAACTGTGGATCGTCTGGGTGTAATGATTTGTTTCACTTTCAGGGGAGTTATTATAGAGAGACATCTTTCCGCTGTGATAAAAACGGTGATATAACTTGTGATTCGTCCACAAACGACATGTGGCCACGCCCCTGGGAGGTACATGATATCTCCGGGTACCCATGGAACGCCTGATGAAATTATGAATGGATTGAGACAAACGCATACCCACAGTAGCGTTATAAGGCAGCACAGATCAGAGATGGCCATACTAAAGAAACTGATGTTTACGGTACTTGTAAATCCTTGCTTGAAAAAGATAATCATATTAATGATGTTGGCGATGACTCCAAACACAGATATGATGTTGCAGAGGAAAACGTAGTCGACAATCTCAAAAATCTGCAAATGCCAACAACTTAAAATATCCGGTCCAGTATTACAAGCAAGATCTTGCTGGGCATGTTCCATGGCGGGGGCTTTATCATCCAGGCAGTCCAAGTATCCAGGTAATTGGTTACATTTCATGTGAAGGCAAAGAAGTTATCTGTACGAGGGGGCTTCAAATGCAGACATTAAAAATGTTATATAAATTACAGTAACCATGCTATAGCCATGTAACCTGTCAATATCGATGTTAAAGATGTCAAGCGTGTTAAACACGTGACATCGTGGTGCAGACGAGCACGGTGACGTCATCAGGACAATTTAATGATGTCCATCCCTCTTTTGACATGCACCAAAGAGGAGCAGCATTCTGTTATCCGTTTGTTTTTAATCAGAGAAAGCGTGAACCCTATAGAATTTCATCGGCGAATGGAAGTCCAGTATTGTGATACATGCCTCTCAGTCCAGCAAGTGTATGAGTAGAGTAAGAAGTTTCAAAATGGCTTGACATTTTGACAGACTGTCCACGACTGGGTCAGGCACACAGAGTAGTGACCGCATAGAATTCTGTTTTACAGGAATCCAAACACTTTATCGGCCCCGGAGGACTTGCATTCAACGCAGCGGTGACTAAATGAAAAAAAAAATAAAATTACTGTTTTAGAATAGATTCACACACATACACAAGACACGAATCCCACTGATATGTACTTTCCATGACGTTGAAATCAACTCCAACCCCAGGCACACGTATGTTCAGGAGTTTGCCTTGGCTTTCTGAACGAGAAGTCAGTGTTAAAGTACACCTGCCCGGAGCAGGTGTTGATGCCATTACCCCTTCCACCGGAAGTTTAGGAACTCTCTTATTCTTTCGGCCTCTTTGACTGAAACCACAGATTGTGCACACGTAGTGTAATTGTTAATCCATTAAACCATACAAGCTACGTTTGAGATGAGAATAACTAGTTCTCTTCGTGATTTAATTTCCTGTAATGGGTTGATCAGAAAGACTGAATGGATAAGATCGCGTGTTCTTAAACATCCGGTGTGCTGATGCCGCGGTAAGGGGTTTAACCCCTACACCGGGCAGTTGGACTACCATTTTAATCTATCGTCCTTGATTTAGGGACGTAAATTACAAGTACCTCTGAAGTCAGAGGGCGTTCAAATGATGACAAGGGACTCTGTTAATAGGGAAAGTTAACCCACACGCTAAATTTAGACAAGTACTGCTAGAAGTGCCAGCTCCGTGGCGAAAGTGTTACGGAAGCAGTTCGTAATTCCGAATACCCACGTTAGAAACACAGCTGTAGGCGATTTGGCAGCAGACAGCGTTATGTTTTTTTTTTTAACGAAATGGTACGGATGTCGGTCGTTCAGAAAGCAATGGCAAACTACTGAACGTAAACTTGCCATGACATCACAACAGCAAAAAATGATGGTGTTGAATGCGTCGTCATGTAAAGGATGTGCAACTAACTAAACTACTAGAAGTAGTGAGTACGGACTACGCTTGGCTACAACGAGAGCGAGCGCTATAAAAGAAAAAAAACAATTTCTTTAAAATATCTTCTACTGGCTCAGACCGCCCCTAGCACCAACAGCATAGGAAACTCTCCAAAGAATGCGACTGAGCACGTTTGGAAATGTACTCAGTTCAGTGGTGTTGATTATTGCTATGATCCATATTATGTCGTGGAATAGTCATGCCGTAACCCAAATTAGACGAGGTCAGAGGTTATGGCAGTGTTCAGTAAATGGACACCTGGATCGTGAAAAGTGAATACTTTTCACACAGCGTGAAAACGCTGGGACTCGCTTCGCGATCAGCAGGAAGTGGATCTTGACAAGACATTCAAGGCTGGGGTTTCGTCCAGTGCGGACCACGTTGTGAATAGAGTTACGGCCAAAATTGAGCCACTATTTTATGATAGTTAATGTGTAGAAATGTAGTGTTTAGTATATTGTGGAATATATGATGGTGTACGTGATAGTGATTATGCTAGAGTGTTTAGATGAATACAGTAACAAAAACTAAATCTGAGTCCGAGTCACATATCTACAGGAGAGAGAAGTTGTGTTTAATAGTCAGTTGGTGTATCTTGTGTGGAATGGCAGTCTAACCATCAGCTAAGTAAAGTGCCGAGAAACAATCACGGTGGCGATTTGATTATGATGAAGTTGCAACTAATACCCTAGGCATCAGATCATGCAGCAAACACGTTATCGCGCCGTAGAAAGTCTATAGCCCCAGTGGCGATGTAAATAGTTATTCGCGCCGTGGATTAGCGAGTTCCAGCGTTTCCACGCTGTGTGAAAAGTATTCACTTTCACGATCCAGGTGTCCATTCACTGAACACTGCCATAACTTCTGACCTAGTCTAATTTGGGTTTCGGCATGACTATACCACGACCTAATATGGATCGTGTCACTTATTGACTTATTTCAAATTTCATTACTGAAAAAAAAAAACGTCACCAGAAATATCATTTTAGTTATGATCTCTTGTGTATTGTCAGAAGATTACCGGCTACAGTTGTATGTCAATTACAATAACTAACAATTCTTTGTCTAACCAGAGATTTGAAGCATTGTATTATCATATGACAGACAAGGATCTCGTTTGCCATCCTACCCGGTCCCTATATGTGCAAAATAATTTAACCACGCCGAATACTTTTCTGTTAGACGCATATAAAATTACACCAATAAGATCGCACGTTTATTATAAAATTTACTGTCGCATTTCGCTTATACAAATACACACATTATATATGTTTACATTATATACAAATTATATGGCGAGTGAAACTGTTATTTAATCGACATCAGGATTATAATTCTGGACTAAATATTTAGTGTCAACCGGTTGCGCTGAAGATACCAGCTGATATGATTGTTAGTAACAAAACAGAACTTGACCAAACCATAATTTTGACCAATGATTTTACTGTTTCTGTTTTGCAGATTGCAGGGAGATCGAGACAACAGGGGGTATATAATCATTCGTGAGGTTAAAACCACAGTCATTAAAACTGATTATTATGTTGTCAGTATTGCTGGTGAGTTTGTTTATTTTTAGGTTTAATGGAAAAGTACACGGTGACACACAAAATAAAAAAATCGATATCGTCCTGCGGGTGAGCAACCAAAACACTGCAATTAAAATGTCGACTAGTGTCACTGATTTTGTATGATTATACTGTTGTCAGATTATTTGAGTTGTACGGTACAACGTTAACGAAGCTGATAATGTCGTGAGCATAGTTTGTCGCGGGTTAGACACCAAGGCTTGCCGTCTGTTAAAGTAAAAGAAAGATTGGCCACATGCCTCTGAAAGTATCCAGCCCAAAATATGCGATGGCACTCTCACATCAAGACCTTTATCAGGAAAGAGCTTCGGAACAATGTGTATTTGACGGGGCAGATTTGTACCGCAGACAATGGAAGTAACGGGGATGTGGTTCCTGAGACGAATGTTGAGAATACCTATGACTGCCCGGGTAACTAACAATGATTGTTGGTGAAGGTTAAAACAATTTCATTGCACCGGGTATTATTCCACTGGGGGATCGGAGTCTTTCCGCATGACGGCCTGTCGAAATTGTCAAACAAAGCTCCAGCGACGACCACTAGGATTCTCCGAGAAAATTTCACTGGTGAACCGAATGCAGCCCGGAATCGAATTCATAACCTTCGGAGCGCGAATCCAATCTCCGTCTCTACAAACAGTTACATGAGATTAGAAGATTGTATACAACTAAAGCCGGTCTCTCTGGATGAGGGGTACACCACTTTACCGTAATCGCGTTTATCACGCAGAGTCTCGTAGCGGGCGAAAGCTGGAAGCGGTTCTACCCCCGCTGGTGACTTGCGGGATAACTGAGCCGGCCGCTCAGAAAGTAATGGTAAACTACTGAGCGTAATCTTGCCAAGAAATCAACAGACAGCTGAAAGATGCTGCTGTTGACAGCGATGTCCTGTAAAGGATATGCGAAAAAAAAATAAAACTAAAAGAAAGAGACAAACATCGATCTTTGCTCATGTAATGAGAAGAGATGCATTGTAAAACATCGTCACACATGGACAGATTCATTGGAGAACACACAAAGGTAGATCAGTGGCATGGAAGAATATCATCCACAGAGAGAGAGAGAGAGAGAGAGAGAGAGAGAGAGAGAGAGAGAGAGAGAGAGAGAGAGAGAGAGAGAGAGAGAGAGAGAGAGAGAGGGGGGATGCTGGATTGATTGAGACTGAGGCGTGAAGGAATATCATCAACACAGAAAGATGATGCTGGATGGCCTGAGACGGTGACATTGAGTCATATCATCAACAGAGACAGATGATGCTGGATGGCCTGAGACGGTGACATGGAGTCATATCATCAACAGAGACAGATGATGCTGGATGGACTGAGACCGTGGCATGGAGGAATTTTATCAACAGAGACAGATGATGCTGGATGGCCTGAGACGGTGACATGGAGTCATATCATCAACAGAGACAGATGATGCTGGATGGCCTGAGACGGTGGCATGGAGGAATTTCATCAACAGAGACAGATGATGCTGGATGGCCTGAGACAGTGGCATGGAGTAATATCATCAACAGAGACAGATGATGCTGGATGGCCTGAGACAGTGGCATGGAGTAATATCATCAACAGAGACAGATGATGCTGGATGGACTGAGACCGTGGCATGGAGGAATTTCATCAACAGAGACAGATGATGCTGGATGGCCTGATACAGTGGCATGGAGTCATATCATCAACAGAGACAGATGATGCTGGACGGACTGAGACAGTGGCATGGGGGAACATCATCAACAGAGACAGATGATGCTGGACGGACTGAGACCGTGGCATGGAGTCATATCATCAACAGAGGCAGATGATGCTGGATGGACTGAGACCGTAGCATGGAGGAATTTCATCAACAGAGACAGATGATGCTGGACGGACTGAGACCGTGGCATGGAGGAATTTCATCAACAGAGACAGATGATGCTGGATGGACTGAGACAGTGGCATGGAGTCATATCATCAACAGAGACAGATGATGCTGGATGGCCTGAGACAGTGGCATGGAGTCATATCATCAACAGAGATAGATGATGCTGGATGGACTGAGACAGTGGCATGGAGTCATATTATCAACAGAGACAGATGATGCTGGATGGACTGAGACAGTGGCATGGAGGAATTTCATCAACAGAGACAGATGATGCTGGACGGACTGAGACAGTGGCATGGAGTCATATCATCAACAGAGACAGATGATGCTGGACGGACTGAGACCATGGCATGGGGGAACATCATCAACAATTTTATTGGATGCACCATGGATTGAGATCTGTAAAGGTACGTGGACATCTACGCTAGCTGAAGGTCACGCGGTGATGGTGATGATGATGACATATCTCTGAAGTTTATTGTATGATTTGTTAAGTCTCTTTTATCAAAAGACCCATTGAAAATCGACATTGTTATTCTGAGCATAAAAACGTACAAATCTAATGTCCACAGACAAAACTATATAACCACCACCACCGCCGCCGACTCCGCCGCCGCTACCACTACCACCACCACCACCACATCACCACCACCACCACCACCACCACCATCATCATCATCATCATCATCATCATCATCATCATCATCATCATCATCATCATCATCATCATCATCATCATCATCATGTGTCTTGCCATATGGTTAACACCCCCCTCCCCCTTTTCCCTCACGCCAGTATGATTTAATAACAAAAACAGTTTGTCTTGCAACTTCCCACCCCCTCCCACGCTTTTCAGTACATTGTAATGCGAATAAACTAGTTTGTCGTGCACCTACCTCATCAAGAAATATATAATACTAGCTGACCCGGCCCGGCTTCGCCAAGTTCCTGGCGGGGAACATCTCATTTAATTCATTTTCGGCCCCTGCCCCCGTTCCCGTTCCAAAAAAAAGACGACCTGGCCCGGATTCGCCCAGCCCCTGGCGGGGAGCATCTCATTTAATTCATTTTTGGCCCCTGCTCCCGTTCCCGTTCCCAAAAAAGACGAACCGCCCCGGCTTCGCCGAGACCCTAGCGGGGAGCGTCTCATTTAATTCATATTCGGCCCCTTCCCCCGTTCCCGTTGCCAAAAAAAGACGACCCGGCCCGGCTTCGCCCAGTCCCTGGATGGGGAGCGTCTCATTTAATTCATATTAGTAGTCATATAAGCTCCCGTTCCCGTTCCCGGAAATATGGCGAACAGATTGGAAGAGAACAATCTTCATCCCATTAACTACATAGGGCAATCTGAATCTACTGAACGTAAACTTACCAAGATATCACGAAAACCCAATAAATGTTGGGATGACTGTATAGATGTCGAAGAAAAATAAAATGATGAGTTAGCAAATTTTCACGTATTTAAAAAAGATGCATTATTTTTATGAAAACTTTAAAAATACCTTAAAGATTTTATCATTATATATTATAACGCATATGCCTGTAAATCACTACAGACAAACATTTTATAAAGCTTTGATAACAATGCAACAATTATTTTTAAAATATATAGCAATGCTACTAAAAGTTATGTCCCTTGATATAACATTTCTTAAGTTAAGTCCCCTCGCTATATATAAATTATAATCTAAATTACAAAATTAAATTTTATTAGGCAAATAGCTGTTTGTAAACTAACAAACTATGACAGTTGGCTGCACGGAAATGATAAGAAGACGTGTAGAATATATATATATATATATATATATATATATATATATATATATATATATATATATATATATATATAAAATACTATATGTGTTTATTTATGTAATTGTACCTACCTCATCAGTATGATTTAGTGTGAATAAAATAGGTTATCTTGTCCCCCTAGCTATATGCTATACGATTTAGTGTAAATAAAATAGTTTTCTTGTCCCCCGAACAATATGATGTAGTGTGAATAAAATAGTTTGTCTTGTCCCCCTAACAATGTGATTTAGTGTGAATACAATAGTTTGTCTTCTTCCCTTTCAGTATGATTTTGACTTAATAGTTGTTGTGTTATTTAGTGTGAATAAAATAGTTTGTGTTGTTCCCTATCAATATGTCATAGTATGAATAAAAAATATGTTCTTACACGATAATTTGTATGATTTACTGTGAATAAAATAATTTGTCAGGCATATCATCGGTATGATTTAGTGTGAATAAAATAGTTGTTCCTGCTCATCAGCAGCATGTTTTTGTGTGTGAATATAATAGTTTGTCGTGTCCCCCTAACTGTATGATTCAGTGTGAATAAAATACCTGTTCTCTCTGTTCGTCTTGTCCCTTAACAATATGATTTTATGTGATTAAAATGGCTTGTTTTGTTCACCCATCAGTATGATTTTGTTTGAATAAAATGATCTTGACATGCCAGCCATATTGGTCAGCCTCTCTTACACTTTCTGCACCAGCTTTGTTGACCGAACCATAACCGTCCAACACAGACCTGGCGTCTTCAGTTACTACACGCCGAAGGAGACACCGTGGAGATGATCTGAGCACTTACGAACCAATATTTCTATGTACAATTAGTGGCATCTGTTGACAAACTAAATTAACTCGTTAGTTAGTTAGTCGACAGATCATCCTCATTACACATAGAACCATTCAGTACATAAGTGCTCGGATCACCTCCTCAGCAAATCCCGCAGCGTGTAGCGGCTCACGACACCAGTTCTGTATTGGTTTATTTTCTTTAGCTTCCTGCATAGTGTTCTTGTTTGGCCACACCTCATTTAACTTGCTGTTCTCGCAGTGTGACTATGGATGCAGACTCACTGTCACCACTTGGCTCTCGAAATGACTTACTTCTTGTAGAGCATTCAGTATATCAGCCTGGTTTAACTAAATTAACTGTTAGTTAATATAAACACGGAAGCCACAAACCATATGTTGAACGATTTATTTTTTTTTTTTTTTAAAGCATATCCTTTACAGAACTTAGCTGTCAACACCAGCATCTTTCAGCTGTATGTTGATTTCTTGGCAAGATTACGCTCAGTAGTTTGCCATTGCTTTCTGAGCGGCCGGCTCACATACCCCGTAAGTTAACGATGCGATTCGAACCACTACTGATTTGAACCGTCATCACGTATAATTCACTGCATCTCATCAGGTGCATACCGAAGAATTATATATTATTTCAATGACACCTTGCCGTCTTGACAGACGATAATTATTTATATTGTGCTTGAAAAAGGCATAATAACTAAAACCCATGGCAGTAGCGAATGTTACTGATCATACCAATTCTCGCTGTATGTATTATAAGACGTGAGTAAATGAGCAATATTTAAGCTTGTTGGTTTATAATTACACAGATCACTTCATGGTCTACCTTCACGGGGCTCATACTCGATGAAATCATGACCTTCACGAAAGTATTTTCACCATCCAAACACAGATGAAGGTGCTACAGCCTGTTCTCAAAACACATATGGCAGTGGACGATGAATTTAGGCGGATTTTCAACCTCTTTCACCGAATATGCCTTCAGAACACGCTGTTCCTGCATTGGCGTCAACTAGCCCGACGCTAGTTTAAAAAACACAGCGCGGGAAAAATGATGATACATCACTGTGGTATGTTGGGAGGAGAATGCAGTACCCACCCTGGCCTGCCCCGTGTTGAAGTCAAGCTAGAAGGATGGGAGTAATTTCGTCTGGAGGGGATGGGTCTTTGGAAGCCAAAGTGCCCCATATTGGCTCAGGAAATCTAGGGGTTTCCCGGGAATATTGATGATTTCCCTCCAAACATAGCCTTCCCAGAAAGGAGTTACTTATCTAGCTCGTGTGCCCCACTTGTATCCATTTGCCCTTATAGGTGTTTTAAGTTCTCCTTTATGAATAACCTGGAACCTTAGTGCTTACAATAGTACAGGATGTTGCTGTATATTCGTGGTTACTCAGCCACCTGTCGTTCCAGATTTTTCAAGTATGTGATTTAGTAATGTTAACTAATACATATAACAGATTATGTCACATCACAATGTACCCGACAAAAGAGGAAGTAAAAGTGAAAATCAGTTTATTGACTAATATGCTGTGGAGATAAAAGCAAGCTGTGCATTTCTGAAAACATGAATTACAATAATTAAACCAAGAGATAATGTCTATATCTGACTCCCATTTGATCTCAGAATGTATCAGTTCAGATAGCCACTGTGCTTAACCACAAGTTCTTCCTACCAATGTCTCTGGGTTACACACGATATTATTGGAATTTCCATGGATTGAAGATATTGTGAAATAAATAAAGTCTCTAAACACATTTATGACTGGTCGTTATTAATTAATTGTTCTCAGTCCATTGAATGTGCTATGCCTTTGGCAATGGTTCTTAATTTCCTTAAATTTCAAGGGAAATCAATTTAGTTCAAAACATTGGTGGTGAGATGGGACTTTGTCTGACATACTGGCTTTTGGAAAGACACCTATAAACACTGAGCACTAGATTCTCTGGGAGTTATTAGGTTGGCAGCTCCTCTATGAACCGTTTTGCTTCAAGATAAGAACATATAGTCTTTTTGAAATAACTGATTCGGGGTAACTGACCACTTGACGCAATGCAAGAATCCCCAATTTTCTCCAGCTGATTATTGGCATTGGTTCTGATTTAGTCCATCCGTCACTCAACAGTCTGTCCCTCCATCCAATCATATCTTATCGACTTTGATCTTCATTAGTCTCCTATAATCTGCCATAAATCTGCCATAAATCTGCGAACGCCGTCTTCCTCACCTGACGTGAATAAACATGGTGATCCTATTTATATATGTTCAACTAATGATAGTTCTCCTGCTGACAAGGATGGAAAGGGCTACAGATAGAAGTGATAGAAAGAAGAAGATTCAGGAAGTAACTACAAGTGAGAGCTAGAGTGTCTCTTCTTTGTACTGGAATCAGGCATCTTCAATTCATCTGGCAAGCGACATCTTCTTTTGCTCTTTTACATAGCGATCTGTTTGGGCTGATGTTCTCACAGAGGACACATACACAGAGAATGACAAGGCTAGTAGATGAATGATGGAGAGTTCATGAAGGAATGCACACAGCAAGATCTGATCCTGAACAGCGATGGTACAGAACAGCGTGATGGTGATGACATATCATTCATATAAACTCATGTTACCAAATCGGGGTTACCTCAGATGTTTAATCTGCCTAGTTATCTTTCCTGGTTATTCTTTCTTACCTCATCTGTCATTCCATTTACCTACTTCTAACACTGGGGTGATATATCCCATGTTAGTTAGAAGTGATGATGCATGAAAGCATTTCTTCATTTACTTACTTTTCAGACAGATGTGCAATATTACTAATGATATTTCCTATGCTGGTTAGTATGCATGAAAGCATATTATGTGTTTTACCTTTACTTACTTTCCCAAGCAGGGTTGTGTTTTTATAAACTGACATTACACATGTTGTTTAGCAGCAATAATGTATGGAAACACATAATGAATATTCTCCTGTACTCGCTTTCCTAAACAGGGAGGTGATTTTACATAATGACACTCCACATGTTGGTCGGAGCAATGATGTGCAGAAGCATATGATAAATGTCTTCATTTATAAGTTGATACAATTATTGTCATGTATAGAATGAATATTAAGGTGCAGGTGAAGTACTCCTTGTAACATTTCACACCGCCTCTCATTCCTTGGCAACACCATATAACATAGAGATAGAGAGATGCGATGACAAAGTATAGCTCATTCTCTTATTCCAACATCAAGCTTCTCCCTCTTCGTTCACTGGAGTGCCTATACTGGTTGTTAGCTTGATTTCAGTTCGTCCAGAGTGCAAGATACAGTGTTGGTCATTCTACAACTCGGTTGGAATATATCACAGCAGTTTAAAACGCTTGACCTATCATCAATGCTAATCAGTCATGAAACACAATCTTTCTACACACCACGGACGTATAAAGACAAGAGGAAGAAATCATTCATTCCTCCTTCTCTCATTCACGTGTGTTGAAGGTTGGCCGTGGATTAAAAAGGGGACAGCGGTCGCCATTGAAGTCATAGCTTGTCCTTTAGTAAACCAAGCTCTGAATTAATTAAGAAGCTATAAGGGTTTAGATTAGAATAGCAGTCTGGGCTTAGACTTGCCTCTTCTCACAGCTTAAGATGTAGTGTACAGTACAGCACTTCTTTTGGAAACAGAAGATAAGGATGGAGCTAGATATTTTCTAGACAGTGATGGTGGAATCAGCCATTGCCCGAACAGGGAAAGAAGTGGCGGCGATCTCCAAATTGAAAAATATATTTTCTCTCGTGCTGGAACCTTCACACACAGATCTCACATACACAAAGCTTTACCTGACGCATATATAAGCTACGTATCCGTTTTACAGAGGCATTCTGACACTGAATCAGGCGAGGGACATACAAGTATAAGATACTCCATACGAAATACACGACCGGCTTTCTAGGATATCAAACTGTATGTGCCCGATCAAGGCTCTCTCCTACCCATCAGTCCTTGCAAAGACGCTACCAAGTCTAGGTCGTCCAATAGTTTCACAAGATTCGAACACCTGACCTGTCCATCATCGAGTGACACTACTATTTTTAGACATGATACAACATTCCTGACATTCCAATGCGCTTTAGCGTAAGCACTGTGTAGAACACTGTGTTTTAGAGCAGTGGTATGCTGCGGTGTAATGAACTGAGGTGTGCAAAATGCGACAATCACCATGTGTCAGATTATACTGTTCACTGTGGAGAAGTTACTTAACTTAATAATCGTTGTCTGTGGGTTAACCTGACATTATCCGGATACTTAAAAAAAAGTCTTTAAAGTCGAGAGGATTGACTTCATTGCCCTGGGTTTTATCCCACATGGTTCGGTCTCTTTCCACAGGACGGCTTACAGAAAGCGCCGCACAAAGCACAAAATCCGTATTTCCGGCGACGACCCACATGAGTCTCCGAGAAAAATGCACTTGTGAACCGAAAGACGCAGCCAGGAATCGAACCCACAACTTTCGGAGCGTGAGGCAGACGGCTTGACCATACAACCGGATACTTCCCGGACGACCCTCGTAATTTCTAACTTGATACCAAATTATCAGCTTTACACAAATATTAAAAGTTAAACTGTGGTAATCACATTTAAAACAAATTTACAACTAGTTTTGAAGAAGAAAACACAAGTAATCATTGTTTAAGTGTCATATTATCTTGATTTTGTGAGTAATATATTTAACAAACTGTAATTTAAACATTGTCTTTAGTGCAACACTAGCAATAGTAATGAATCATTATTTACAACATAGTTACTAGTTTTCAAAACATAAACTAATAATTGTTTATATTTCATATTATCTTGATAATGTGAGTAATATATTCAACATTTCCCATATATAGTACAACATTAGTAATATTAATTAATTAATTAATTAATTAATTCATTCATTCATTCATTTAGGAACCGACATCACATCACAGCATTCGGGACATTCCCATAAGCGCTCCGTCCCCATCCTCAGCAGCCAGCGAAGAGTTCCAACACTAATAGTACCAGTAGCAATCTGATTATATGTTCGTCGCGCCTTTCCTCTGAGCGTTGATCATCGGCCAGATCCCCTCGTCACCCCTCGCTGTCACATTCTTGCCAGACCATGGTGATCCATTTGCTTCTCCGAGGTTTACGCATGCTCCCACAAGGTCGCAACCACATCTTTAGGGTGTTTCTATTGAAATAGACAGAAATCCCTATCAAAGAGTTTGCCGACAGTCTCTAGAAATTATGGCTCGTTACAAGAATGTCTAAAGGGATGGTCCCGATAGAAGAGACTGGGATTCACTTGGTAGACAAAGGCAGAAGGTGAAGAACACTCGTGTATGTAGGAAGACCTAACACGAATGTCTAGTTTATCTGTCGGTGATCCTTCGTCAATTGATGGAGCCCCCTGTTTTAAATACTTTCACGCACTCACGCGCACACCTTGCGTTCAAAATGATCACGAGTGGAGTACGTTGGTGCAAGTATAAAACAATAATACACTTTAATAATAAAAGAGATAATGAAAATTGCGGTTCAACTGGTGAACTAGGACAATAAAATTTATGTTACAGGTACAAAAAAAAAACAGGTTTCTGATGCTTAGCGAGATAGCATATCATCATTCACACCATCCAGACAGTGACACACTCAGAACACATGTAGACACAGAGTCACCTGAGACAATCTGATCTCTGTTAGGAATAGTGCTGGCTTTCGTTTGCATTATGTCTTGGAGTCGACCCTGGCATTCGACAGGTGTACGATGCTCCTCCGGATTCCAGGTTCCGTCTCCACTAGTTGGTGGCTCAAAGTTTCGGTAACCGGACCAGTTAGGTGTCAGGAGTATCAGCAGCAAGGCTCCTTAAATCAAACAAACAGTTGCAGACTCCTTAGTGTCTTGACAATAGCAATGTGTCTGAGTGCTGGTGTTGTGGGTCTGTTGTGTATGTGTCAGATGCAGAATAGGAATAAAACATAGTTCCTATCTGCTATTCTGTATCAAAAGCAAAGGGCCAATAGCTCCTATTAGCTTGGCTATACATTGTATGACATGGTGATACAAGGTGAAAAAGGGTCCAGAAGTGGACACATTCTAAGACCACATGGTCCATTGGAGTAGAACATGTAGACAAATCTTTGTTTGAAAAAGGCATTACAAAATGTACATGGTTGTAAAACTTGAAGTGACTCATATGCAATAATTACTGGTGCATTCCTTAACACCATGGTGAGGAAGTCCTGGGCAGCCAGGATGTTTCCCTAGATAGCTAAGGAAAGGCCAACAATAATTCAACCTAATCCCACATCAATCATTAGGCATAAAGCAATCAAGTGTCGCCACGAAGTCGTGAGGTATACCCCACAGAATATACGAGCTAAAAGATAAGAAGAAGGCCAGCAGGCAAGCAAGGGGGCTGAGATATTCCAGGCATTGGGCTTTAGGATGTCTCAGTTATCCCTTGTTGAGTTATTTACTCCCCAAATTCTGATTCCTCACCACATGGTATTTGCTTTGAACTTATGACCGTCAGTGTCGTGTAGTTCGGCATGGCGGTGAATCAGGGGTAAGCAAATTTATGTTTGAATATAAATCGCCTAGTAATATTGCTGGCATGTGAGAATCATGTTCCACATGTCTCTTCTACTTCTGCCCACATGGCAAAATCATGTTATCATATTTTCAACAAAATATACACGTAAATACATTCACAAAATGCATATGAAAATAATCAGTAAGGTTTATACATTATATCTATATATTTTTATCTATAAATATATCTAGGCCTCACATGTTTTCTCTCAATGTCTCCCCTTTCAAATACCACGTTTCATAAATATAGATGGTCGGGAAAGTTTTGTGTTTTCCCAATATCAGAATATAAATGTGTACACACTCCTTACTATAATCGTAACTATTGTGTTATTACACTCACCCCAGTCTTATTGCAGCAATTAAGATCTGTTTTGGTATAATCTACCAAGGATGGAGTTGGATATGGCAGCTCACTTCATGTAAGGTCTGCCTATCACAGCAGCTATGGTCGTTTTGAACCG
This sequence comes from Cepaea nemoralis, assembly GCA_014155875.1. Classification (NCBI taxonomy): domain Eukaryota; kingdom Metazoa; phylum Mollusca; class Gastropoda; order Stylommatophora; family Helicidae; genus Cepaea; species Cepaea nemoralis. The sequence continues at coordinate 509,939 of JACEFZ010000601.1, forward strand.
GCCGGAAGTCTGTAGTTACAATTTCCGGTGCAGCAGTACTATTAGCGTATCGCCGTATTCCCGTTGCTAGGGAGTGACGGACATATACTTGGTATTAATGATAAGGGTTGAAGACAGGGGATTTCCCTTGTGACATCATTGGTATAGATGACGTGAAAATATGTGCTGTCCCCAATAGTGCAGTGTGTAGTTTTAGTGCAGAAAATGTCTGCTTCTGCATTCTGATGTCATTATGACATCATATAGCTGCTGTAATGCATGCAGATAGGAATTTAGCTAACGTAGTAGTGGTGATGTTTGCATAGTGATTTAGACTCATCCCGTCACATATAGCACAACATTAGTAATATTAATTAATTAATTAATTAATTAATTAATTAATTAATTCATTAATTAATTTAGGAACCGACATCACATCACAGCATTCGGGGCATTCCCATAAGCGCTCCGTCCCCATCCTCAGCAGCCAGCGAAGAGTTCCAACACTAATAGTACCAGTAGCAATCTGATTATATGTCCGTCGCGCCTTTCCTCTGAGCGTTGATCATCGGCCAGATCCCCTCGTCACCCCTCGCTGTCACATTCTTGCCAGACCATGGTGATCCATTTGCTTCTCCGAGGTTTACGCATGCTCCCACAAGGTCGCAACCACATCTGCTTTGTCATGCATCAATACTCCACCAAGTTTTGCCGAGCCAGCCAATCTGTCCGCCTGTTCATTCCCCATCACACCAGCATGCCCCGGAGAAAAGATCCAGACGATGCTTGTCACCCGTGACTTCCGAAGCGAAGCAAGCCACTCTGCACGAAGCTTGCCTGTCTTCACCCTACTCAGCATGCTTTCTGAGTCAGTTACAATCACGATGTGTGTGTGTATCGTATTCTCCATCCAGCGGAAAGCTGCACTGACCGCCTCCACCTCCATTCTTAAGCTAGATGTTGTGGTATCATATGCCAGGACTCTCCTGCACCAAACGTCGACCATTGGCTTTTGCTAAGAACCCCCAGGCACTTCTCCTACCTCTCAACACCGACCCATCTGTGTAGATAATCACATCACCTGAGCGAGCATTATCCTGAATTAGTTGCTGGATTTCCACTTCCGTGGCCACTGCTGGCCACTCCCTGCACTCCCGGCTCAATGTGATTATGACTCTGCACAAGTCTTACTGCTTCGCTGACACTCTGACCCACTCTTCTCCTCTCCTAATTTTCTGCAAGGGGCACACCTGCCTGATTGTATCCTCCGCCTGAGCCATCCATGATTTCCCTCTTATCAGTCGCTGACCCTTAACGGCGTCCAGCGCCTCATGCAACGGGTGATCTGTGTCTGCAGCTACTCTGAGGTATGCCTTCGCCTGCATCACCTTGAGCCTACCTGCAACAGACGGCAAACCAAGGATGTAACGCATACACACAACTGGAGTGTCTCTGGTGCATCCCAGAATGACTCGCATCGCTTCCTCAGTATGCGCTCTAATTTCACCAGCTGACTCTTTGAGACAGTGAGCAGTCCTAGTCCATAATCAATCACTGAGAGGATCAAGTGCTGGTATAGTGTGAAAAGCATTCTCTGCTCTGTGTCCATTGCAGCCATAGTTTTAAGTGCATTGAGTCCCTTTTGAGACCCTGTCACAACCGTCTCCACATGGTCCTTGAAGGACAGATCCCTGTCAAATGTGATTCCCAGATACTTCAGTTTGTTCTCTCTGTTGACGCTTCTACCATCTATCGTAAGGCTTGGGACATCAGCTCTCACAATCCTGTTGTCCAGAGAGCACCACAAAACAGCTGCCTTTTCTGGGTGGATGACAGCACTCATTTCAGTGCACCAGTCAATCACATTGTCTACTGTTACCTGTAGCTCCTGGGCTGTTTGCTCCCTATCTCTCCCCTGCCTATATGCAAGAATATCATCTGCAAATGTTAGTATCCTTCCAACCCCTGGTGCTTTTAGGTTTGCAATCTTGCTCGTATACACATTAAAGAGCACCGGTGAGATTGCTGATCCCTGTGGCAGTCCCGGGGTTAAAATATGTGGCTCTGAGGTCCATGCACCGAGACGGAGAGCAACCCGGCGAGAATGTAGGACGGCTGCTATCCAGTTCACCAACCAGGGATTGGCTCCCTTCTCCATCAGTACGGTTATCAAAATATCATATCGAACTCTATTGTATGCATCCTGGAGATCAAGCGCTACCGCCATCGTTTCCTGTCTACTCTGGAACCCCTCATAAACGTCAAAGGCAAAAGTGGCTGCATTTGACCAGGTATCTTTTCCTGGCCTGTAGCTCCCCAGGCCTCTTGGAAGAAGCTTCCCCCTTTCCAAGAACTCTTGCAACTTGACAGCGACTATCTTCTCTAGAACCTTCCCAAATGTATTTTGAAGGGTGATGATCCTAAAGCCACTAACCTTTGAATGATCCTTGAATGGTTTTGGGAGAGGGATGAGATAGCTGTGCAACCAATCCTGCGGTACTGATGCTGTCCCAATGCTCTGGTTAAAGCAGTCGGTCATTTCCTTTAGGTCTGCATCGCTCAAAGCCTTCATGTGGCCATACCTAACCCCATCGGGCTCTGGTGCCGTGTCGCTTGCCTTTTTCAAAGTATGTTTAACATCTTCAATCCATATGCTATCTTCACAATGCATATTCTTCTTGGTGCCAGATAATTCCTCTCTAACTGCATCTCTGGTGTCCGCATCATTATGATTGGTCTGCTCTAAAAATCTCTGGAGAAACGCCTCCCCTGTCTCTTTGTCTGTTGTCATCGCTCACACCATCATCTCTATCAATTGTTCCCACTGTCATAGGCCGATCTTTTCTTTGTATTTGTCTGTGCAGTTTCCAGAATTTTCGCAGTGTTTTAACACCTCCAATCTCCTTCATGAAACATTCCCATTTTGCGTTTTTGGCCTCTGCGGCACAGCGCTTGAAGACCTCCACCTTGTCTTTCTTGACATTTTCCGCGGTGTCCACTTCCTCTCATGAGCTTCGGGGTGTCTGTCGCACTTTCCTTAGCTGCTTCACTGCAGCTCTCTTTGCTTTCCAGGCCTGGTCTACTTCTGGGGTCCACAATGGGGGATGCAAAAAAGGAGGTTTAACATTCCTGTTGCAAGCCCCCTGTCTGAGGCGTCCAAGAAGGCTATCGGACCATTTATACCGGAAGGTCTTGCGAGCTCTCCCAGCCTAAACTTTCCTGGCTTTAGAGATCAGGACTGAGCATGGCAAGTGATCACTCCCATGGTCATTCAAAACAGTCCACTTTATATCAAGGACTGATGACTGGGAGACAAGTGCCAAGTCAATAGCTGTGTCTGTATCGCCAGGCCTCATTTAATGGGCTGATGTCTTTTGAATGGAAATTACTTAATACTTTGCCTATCTTTTGAAATGCTCGAAATCAACTTCGAGCAAGCAGATTTGAGTTAGTATTGACAGTATGAGGCGTCGACCGTTTAGAAACCAATGGTAAACTTTCTGAACTAACATTGCCTAGTAAATTACATAAAGCCAATGAAAACTGGGGTTTATTGTAACGTCCTGTAAAGGACATGTACCAAACTGAATTCTCCTTTGCAAGTAATCAACTTTACAATTGTTTCATCAACACTAACGTTTATCACTTATCTGTATAATTCCCATGTGTCGTCTGAAGAATAGTCGTTGTACAGAGTTAATCTTTTCTCTGAGAGAAAAAAGGAAACACAATTATAATATCTGTCCAAAAATCAGCCAAATGAACTATATCCGTCGCTGGTAATTATTTGATTTATAGATAGTTAGCTGTAAGATTCATGAAATGAGCCAATTTGTCTTGATTATTGTAATATTTCTATCCAACATCGACCGGTGTTATTGGTTAAACTCAATTGCATGTCCATTACAGGACGTCGCAGTCAATCACAGCATCTTTGTTGTTTATTATTTAAAAAATCATATTTCTTCGGTTAGCAGTTTGCTTTCTCAGCGTCCAACACCCATACCATGGAAATCAACGCAACTGGTCTACATCTGATTTCGAACCCTTGACTATGTAAGTCGGGGAAATATGAAACGCGTTCACTGCCCCCAAGCCACAGCAGTGTTAGTGGTTAGTTAGTTGCATACCCTTTACAGGGCGTAGCAGTCAACTTCAGCATCGTTTGCTGTTTGTGATTCCTGGACGTTCAGTAGTCAGCCATTGCTTCATGAACGATGGATAGCATTGTATGGAAACCAACGCAAGGTGGTCTGCCTCTAAATAACACAGAACTGTGTCGAACACCGTATGAGGGACTGTGAATTGCTTTCTTAACTCCTTCACCCCAGAGCCAACCTTTGCCTCAGAACCAATCTTCACCCCAGAGCCGACCTTCGCCCCAGAGCCAACCTTCGCCCCAGAGCCGACCTTCGTCCCAGAGCCAATCTTAACCCCAGAGCCGACCTTCGTCCCAGAGCCAACCTTCGCCCCAGAGCCGACCTTCGCCCCAGAGCCAATCTTCACCCCAGAGCCGACCTTCACCCCAGAGCCGACCTTCGCCACAGAGCCAACCTTCGCCCCAAAACCAACCTTCACCCCAGAGCCAACCTTCGCCCCAGAGCCGACCTTCGCCCCAGAGCCAATCTTCACCCCAGAGCCGACCTTCACCCCAGAGCCGACCTTCGCCACAGAGCCAACCTTCGCCCCAAAACCAACCTTCACCCAGAGCCAACCTTCGCCCCAGAGCCAACCTTCACCCCAGATCCAACCTTCGCCCCAGAGCCAACCTTCGCCACAGAGCCGACCTTCACCAGACCCAACCTTCGCCACAGAGCCAACCTTCGCCCCAGAGCCAACCTTCGCCACAGATCCAACCTTCGCCACAGAGCCAACCTTCGCCACAGAGCCGACCTTCACCAGACCCAACCTTCGCCACAGAGCCAACCTTCGCCCCAGAGCCAACCTTCGCCCCAGAGCCGATCTTCACCACAGAGCCAACCTTCGCCACAGAGCCAACCTTCGCCACAGAGCCAACCTTCGCCACAGAGCGGCAGAACAACGAACAACATTACACATAATCTCAAATTAAAAGGTTAGCTGCATATACTTTACAGGACATCGCAACCAACCCCAGCATGTTTAGCTGATTGTGGTTTCTTGTCATATTTACTTTGAGTAGTTTGATATTGATTTCTGAACGACTACCACTCATACCATTGTATGAAAACTAGTGCAAGGCAATCTGCTTCTAAATCGCCAGTAAATGTGTTTCGAATGCCATATACAGATGTATGAAATGCGTTCGTAACCCCGGCACAGCGCCTGCTACAGACATTCACTACTTGGTGTCTGCGCAAACAGGAAGTCATAGAGATTTGACAGAAGTCATACAAATTTGACAGAAGTAATAGAAATTTGACAGAAGTAATAGAAATGTGACAGAAGTAATAGAAATTTGACAGAAGTAATATAAATGTGACAGAAGTAATATAAATGTGACAGAAGTAATAGAAATTTGACAGAAGTAATACAAAGTTGACAGAAGTAATATATATTTGACAGAAGTAATACAAATTTGACAGAAGTAATACAAAGTTGCCAGAAGTAATGCTAATTTGACAGAATGAATACAAATTTGACAGAAGTAATACACAGTTGACAGAAGTAATACAGATTTGACAGACGTAATACAAATGTGACAGAAGTAATACTCATTTGACAGAATCATCAACGTCTAGCTCGTTGAGCAAATTAGATACACACTAATACCAATGATCTGTCAAGTCTTAGATATGACTGAGTTACTGTATGCAAATAGACGGTTCTATATGCTTTCTGTTAGCGCTGAATGTTGGGCGGCGCTCACCAAACCCGACACCCCACATTGTGCCAAAGGCTTAGCGGCGGAGGAGTACATCTGGAAGGGTAAAAGCCTTACCCTAGTGCGAGGACATGCAACCTTAAGACCAAATGTGATTGCAAGTCCGACCAGACCCTAAGCCTTGGTCGGCAACTGATCTAGGATGGAAGCTCCGACAGGCGGACAGTTAGAGCATTGTTTTGCTGATCCTGCGCTTGTCTGATTCCAGACGTATTGGTGTGCTTTTCCTCTGGAGTAAACTAAGCAGGCCGAGTGAGGGACCCTGCTGCAACACGTGGTCTCTAAATTCAGCCAAGGCTTTGTGTTATGGAGAGGTATAATTCCATTGTACAAACTATCCTCTGTCAAGACGGCAAGGAGTCAGTCACGCATTACTAATAGCTTTAGTGTTTACATTCGCTTAGAGAATGCATTGTTTATTCATTACAAGTACACCAACAGGTGAAGAAAAGACACTGGCACTGGGTATGACATACATTGAGAAAACACGAGAGTAGTATAACTAAAGAAAGCTTAGCCTGGAACCCATGGGTCAACAGAAATAGAGGAAGACCTAAAAACACACAGAGAAGAGACTTAGAAACAGAAATTAACAATATGGGAAGTATATGGACAGGGGAGCATGGGATAGCATGCTAGTGAAGTGGCTGAAGGCGTATGACCGAATGGGCAAAAAAAAAAAAATAACAATAGAAGAAGAAGAAGAAGAAGAAGAAGAAGAAGAAGAAGAAGAAGAAGAAGAAGAAGAAGAAGAAGAAGAAGAAGAAGAAGAAGAAGAAGAAGAAGAAGAAGAAGAAGAAGAAGAAGAAGAAGAAGAAGAAGAAGAAGAAGAAGAAGAAGAAGAAGAAGAAGAAGAAGAAGAAGAAGAAAAGAAGAAGAAGAAGAAGAAGAAGAAGAAGAAGAAGAAGAAGAAGAAGAAGAAGAAGAAGAAGAAGAAGAAGAAGAAAAAGAAGAAGAAGAAGAAGAAAAGAAGAAGAAGTGAAAGAAGAAGAAATAAAAGAAGAAGAGGAAGAAGCAAACGATATTTGTTTCCAGCTGGTATTCACTGACAATTATTGTAGTTGACCTGAGTCAAGAACCGACATCTCAACACGTGAGACTTCTCCATACGTGCTGCGTTCTCATCTTCAACAGCCAGCGAAGTGTCCTAATATTAATGATATCAGTTTAATCAGATTATTGATTATGTGGTTGTTTCGGGATTTGAAATTTAAATATTGAGCACAACCCACTACTGGCAACGCCGATCGCATTCTGGTATGAACCTCAGGCCTATCCACGTCAATATGGAAGCACTATACTCGAGTTTCGCCCTCATTTGAGCTCGTCAGTAGTGCATATCCCTGACCGGATCCGGAAACAGTCCCGGATCACGCGTGTGAAGCGTGTGTAACCACGCGGCACACACTGGACACACCAAATTATCACAACAGAACATCACAACGCTACCCATCGTAGGCTATGCTCAAGATTGCCCAATCGCCGCGACCAACGTCCGTCAATCGATGGGACCCGAACTATCAGGACTTCTCACTGGCAAGGAACACCAGGCCTCCTAAATCCAGTGAGCAATAATCAATTGATTATGTGGTTGTTTCGGGATTTGAAATTTAAATATTGAGCACAACCCACTACTGGCAACGCCGATCGCATTCTGGTATGAACCTCAGGCCTATCCACGTCAATATGGAAGCACTATACTCGAGTTTCGCCCTCATTTGAGCTCGTCAGTAGTGCATATCCCTGACCGGATCCGGAAACAGTCCCGGATCACGCGTGTGAAGAGTGTGTGTAACCACGCGGCACACACTGGACACACCAAATTATCACAACAGAACATCACAACGCTACCCATCGTAGGCTATGCTCAAGATTGCCCAATCGCCGCGACCAACGTCCGTCAATCGATGGGACCCGAACGATCAGGACTTCTCACTGGCAAGGAACACCAGGCCTTCTAAATCCAGTTAGCAATAATCAATTGATTATGTGGTTGTTTCGGGATTTGAGTATAGTGCTTCCATATTGACGTGGATAGGCCTGAGGTTCATACCAGAATGCGATCGGCGTTGCCAGTAGTGGGTTGTGCTCAATATTTAAATTTCAAATCCCGAAACAACCACATAATCAATCAGATTATGTCTGATTTATCCTAGTGTCGACCAGATCCTATACCGCACCATTCTCTCCAAGCAACGATGATCTATCTGTTCTTTCCCCACTCTACACATGATCCCCTTACCCTCACCTGCCTTCTCGTGCACCAATATCGCACCTAACGATCATGTACTCCATCGGGTGATGTGTGAAAGTGGACGTCACTCATGGAGTACCGATGGGTTTATCACAATATGGCGCTAGGACAATATACCTATTACGCTTTAAGTTGTTGACAAGAGTTCTTTACTTTATTTATAATTTATTGGCTCATTCCCCATCTAGATATGTTAATCATAGGTCCGTGAAAAGCAACATAAGGCCGTCGTGGGCCAACAAAACAACAGATGGGGAGAACAACCAAAGAGGATAGCAGCGCGTTCAAGACAACTACATGGGACGTAGAGGTGTTTTCAAGGCACCAGGGCCAGGCTTCATACTGGCCATGGCCTACTAATACATACATACATATAAGTATGTAGAAGTTCGTCCTGGGCAACAGGTCCCTTCGGGGTCCTGGCTAACGTAGTAGGATCGCTGATTCTTCCGAAGTCGGAGAGTATCTGCTTGCACGGCGAGGAACTACCAGTGTGTACACCAATAAGCCAGACATGGGACAACGTAAACCTCAGTCCGGTATGACATCACACTTATGTTGGACAACAGGATGTCTTCATCGGACATACAGGACTTCACACTGGAGTTCACAACCAGCGAACGCAAACAAGCAAGCAAGACAACTACATCAAGCTTGACTATGGAGATCGTCGTTGTCTATAGAGCACATGCAAGGGTAACAGAACAGGAAGCCACACACGCGAACGGCAGCATCAGCTCCGAATGGATAGACAACATTCGGAAGCCGCTCTTTACAGCTCTCACCTGGTTGTACACACCCGGACATGTCGGAGTGAAAGGTAATGTATACGCAGACCAGCTGGCAAATATTGCACCAACGGACTGGGAGTGAAGACTGGTCAAGCACATCAATGCGGCCTTCGGGGTAAAAGAGAGGAGATAACATGACCAATGCCACTTGGGAACAATGAGCAGAAATACTGTGAGTGGCTGCTGCATCGGGGGACTGTACGCAAGGGAATACCTGGTGTGCAGTGACGTTGTTCGACATAACATAACATAACATAACATAACACAACATAACATAATATAACATAACATTAACACCATGGGTTTTTATCTGATGTTATAAGAACATAAATAAGTGTCAGTGAAGTGGTTTTTCCTTCACGGACTATACGTATGTTTGAATGTGATCCCTTGTTTGAATATAGTGTTGTTGTTGTTATTATGGTGATGGTGATGGTGAAATATTTTCTGGGCTTCGAGAACAGGATTATTTGTTTGTACTGAGATGGCTTGTCTCAATGTAGTATTGCTGTTGTTGTTGTTCCTTCTGAAGTTGCTGAGTTCTCTAGCCCGGACATTCTATTTATGACAGTGCAGATCCTGTGCAGTAGTTCCAGCGACCCATTGGGTAAGTAACTGCTGGGGAGGCTGAAATAGGTTTGTCATTACGTTTCAGAGTCCACGGGATTAAAGCGGACGTGCTAATGGGCTTCATTAGGCTGATGGCAATAAGGTGCACCTCAAGCATAGTTCTGGTTTATACTACTGTAATTATAACATGCCAATAATGCTCTGTTTTTTATGGTAAGGTCATTGATATTGTCAATGCATATCTATTAAGCTAGTTCATTACAAAGATGTCGGCCCATTGTGTTTGCACATATGATTAGCTAGTCTGATCTTGTGTTGTTTCTGAGATTCCATCGGATTAATCTCATAACGTGAGGTATGCTCATTCGATGATATATGGATCCTGTTTTAGCAATCTTATCAGAGGTCTCATACACTGTATAGCTAGGTTTGTGTTCCCCCATCTAAACTGACAGCTGCTTGCTGTTTATGATACTATGAATAATTAAATGGATGAAATATGTATCAATAGTTACTAAGAAAGCACAGTACAACACAATCTTCCTACCAACTCTATGTAACCAATGCGAAACCTGGACAATGACAGAAAAAGGGAAAAGAAAAATCAGAAAAACAGAAATAAGATTCCTGAAAAAAATACTCAATGTTTGATTATGTGGTTGTTTCGGGATTTGAAATTTAAATATTGAGCACAACCCACCACTGGCAACGCCGATCGCATTATGGTATGAACCTAAGGCCTATCCACGTCAATATGGAAGCACTATACTCGAGTTTCGCCCTCATTTGAGCTCGTCAGTAGTGCATATCCCTGACCGGATCCGGAAACAGTCCCGCATCACGCGTGTGAAGCGGGTGTGTAACCACGCGGCACACACTGGACACACCAAATTATCACAACAGAACATCACAACGCTACCCATCTCAGGCTATGCTCAAGATTTCCCAATCGCCGCGACCGACGTCCGTCAATCGATGGGACCCTGGTGTTCCTTGCCAGTGAGAAGTCCTGATCGTTCGGGTCTTCGAACAAGAGTGCTTGATATTGAATCTGCAGGCGTAAATATCTGCGTTGCGCTTTGTTCGTTTCTCAAATATGATTCACACATCTAAGATGTGGTCCCTAGATCCTCTGCTCTGTGTGAAGCCTGCCTCTGCTTCTTCTTTAGTTCGCTTGAAACTTGCCTATAACTACAATGCTGTCTTGTTTATGAATTTAACTGTCTTATTAGTTCACTTAGTGGTCCCAAGAGTTTATCTTCCACTGTTATTTACCTAGACCAGATGGTTTACCTAGATATGTCATATTTTGGGCAGTCTTGGAATATGTTATCTGCTGTCTTCAGCGCCAATCCACATTTACAGATGGCTAATTCACGAATTTATGTTTCTTGCATTCGAAGTCCAATTTCCTCTATATCCCTTCATGATAATTCGAGAGAATAACATTTTATTGGCATGCATAATTATTGCGATAGGTTTTGTGCAATTTTGAATGTCCGTTCTTTTAAATGGGGGTGTAGACTGTTCTCTTCAATGATGTGCCTCAAACAGAACGATTCAAGAACTTCCCAAAACATTGCATGCTGATATATATGGACTCTAGTTTCTCTGTCGGTAAATCGACGTCGTCGTCATTCGCAACTGCGAGCGCTAACAAGACAAGTCACCTAAACAAGTTAAGAAGCCTGATGCGGGGGAAATGGCACGTGGCAAGAACACCAAAAGACACGCGGTATCCAAGATGTGCAGCGTGGTAGCCGACAAGACCGTCAAGAAGACGAACTTGGAGATCATGCCTGCTAGCTGCATCAAAGAACCTGAAACTACAGCTATTACTGAAGCTACCACAAGGGAGAAGATCGACAGCCCACCACAGACAAGAGCCAAACCTACCGAGAAGCAGAGAGAGGAGAAAGACACCAGAGTCGAAAATACCGACTCACAGACAGTCAAGCGTATCCAAATGGACCTATCAGACGAAGAAATCCCCGAAGCAGCTACGAGAAGGGAATCTCCTCATCCGATTCTTGAAGGCGGAGCGGCTCCTCGCCTATTCTAAGATTACCACAACCTTGGCGGTGGTGACGACAGAGGGCAGCGAGATGCCGATCACAGTATCAATCAACAAGAGAATGCAGCAGCCAGAGAGATTCATCCCAAAGATCACCCAATGTTCCAGATATCAGAGGGCCGGCCACAGCAGAGCAGCATGTCACAGTAAGACGGAAATCTGCCGGTACTGCGCCGATCACCACGCCTTCAAGGAGTGTCCGCTGGCCAAGCTTGACACGGACTTCCTAGCATCCAACAACAAACGAAAGTGCGCCAACTGTCTGGGCAAGCATGGAGCAAGATACTTGAGCTGTCCGTACCTGCAACGACACAGAGACGCCTTAAAGATCGCAATTACCACAAAGACACCATTCAAGGAAGCAATGCGGAGGGGCGAGACAGCCACGGGTATAGCACAAGCTGAAAGAGATCAACTGCAAAAGCAGATAGACGAGTTGAAGAAACAAGTCAAGGCACTGCTGACGCCGACTCCGACCAGCGACAATGAGAAACTGCTGGCTGAAATAAAGGAGATCCATCAAAACATCAAGCAAGAAGTGGAACATATGGCACTGATAAAGAAGGAGAACGAAGAAATCCTACAAACCATTAAACAAGAGCGAGAACTACAGAAAGCTGAAATGGAACTTTTCCAAAACAAACCAACAGAAGCCATACAAGAAACCACAGATAAACCGCAAGATGAAAACCAAGAGACCGAGCCTGAACCGCAAGCTAAAGCCAGCAGCCCAATCACAACGCCCAAGAGGGAACCACTATCCCGTCGGATCTCTGAAGGAGGCACAGAATACCCACTTAGCAGGGAGGAACTCCAGCGCGAGGAATTCAGAAGGCGCTGGGAAGAAAAAGAAAAGAAGAAGCCCAAGAAACTCCGGGGGAAACCGATGGAATACCCAGTCTTACACTACGACTGTGAGACCGACTTCGAGTACTATATAGATGACGGTAAAATCGTCCCATGGCTGACCACGGAGGAAGAAAACTTAAGGCAGCAGATACTCAAACGCGACAGTGAAAACAGGCGCAAGGAGGAAAATGAAAACGTCGAAAAGCTCCTAAAGAAAATGCACAAAAAAAAAAAGAGACAAAAAGACCAAATAAAAAGTCCTTATAAGGACTGCACCCAGATAAGCCAGACGAGCCAGGAGCCTGCACCAACAAATAAAACCACAAGAGGAGACGAGCACAAAGGATAGCCGCCGACCAATCCGCCAGCTGACGTCACAGACACAAAGCTTACATAACCAGTCCGAGATAGGACTTACTCGAAAGAGCGCACAAGACAAGAATCAGGGTGAATAAACCCACAAAAACCACGGCTCTCAACAATAACCACCGCTGAGGAAGCAGGTTAGACGAGACCGAATTTGGAATTTTTGTTTTGAAAATGTAATTGGAATTGGAACTGACGGTAAATTGTCATTGTGTGGTGACTTCCTTTAATTCAGACTTTATACACACAAGCCACAAACAATAGGTTGCACAGTTTATTGCCTGATATATTTCTCTGCATCTCGGAAGGTGCATACTGCAGAGTTATACATCATATGAAGTGAACAGATGAATTATATCGTGACAGAGATTCAGAGCACACAAAGTCATTGCAGTTGTTTGAATGTCATTCGTTTGTTATTCCCACAGTAATCGCAGAGTCACTGCAGCTGTTAAAATTTGGAGCGATTGTTATTCCCACAGTAATCGCAGAGTCACTGCAGCTGTTAAAATTTGGAGCGATTGTTATTCCCACAGTAATCGCAGAGTCACTGCAGCCGTTAAAATTTTGAGCGTTTGTTATTCCCACAGTAATCGCAGAGTCACTGCAGCTGTTAAAATTTTGAGCGTTTGTTATTCCCACAGTAATCGCAGAGTCACTGCAGCCGTTAAAATTTTGAGCGTTTGTTATTCCCACAGTAATCGCAGAGTCACTGCAGCCGTTAAAATTTTGAGCGTTTGTTATTCCCACAGTAATCGCAGAGTCACTGCAGCCGTTAAAATTTTGAGCGTTTGTTATTCCCACAGTAATCGCAGAGTCACTGCAGCTGTTAAAATTTTGAGCGTTTGTTATTCCCACAGTAATCGCAGAGTCACTGCAGCTGTTAAAATTTTGAGCGTTTGTTATTCCCACAGTAATCGCAGATTCACTACCAAGTTTTCTTCAAACTTTCTATTGCTTATCGTCCTCCCTAAAACAGAAAAAATAAATAGATTACAACGGCCTGAAGAGAATGGCACTGCAGGGAGTGACCAGAGGATCTAACCGACACTCAGGACTTCAAGGAAAGGCCAGATGGACGCATAATCAGACTGTTACTGGTACCATTATTATTGGGTCTCTTCGCTGGCTATTGGCGACGAGAACGGAGCACGTATGGGTGTGACGTATCGTTTGTCATCCAGCAGTGCTTCCCAAGAAACGTTGCTATAGGTGTAACCATGATTTAGAGAGTAGGTCCAGCGATTACAAATTTTCCACGGGAGAATTAACTGAAGCTAACTTTGTTTCAAATCCAGCCCATTGACTGGCTGAGACCATGGAAAAATTTATTGTTGACTAAGCTAACTGCCGGCCGCGTCACTCGCCATGTTATCTTCAAGTTGGCGAGTCACCTCATCGGGTTAGTGGGGGTAATTAATCGCCCATTTATCCTATGCGCTTTGGGTAAACATTAAAAAAGAATATCTTATTTTATGTATTAGGATAAATGCTTTGATGCAACAAGTATCATGGGTGATATGGTTTCTGAAAAATGTGAGACGAAAATTTCATTGAAGGGTTGGCCTGAGCTTCGCGGTCTGCAAGGCCGCCCTCTGCCACTTTGTCCCACAGACTATCCTAAGGCTTGCAATCTCAATTTTGCTATGTGTAATCTTTCTGATATGCTTTGTGAACATATCTTACTCTCAAATGCATATCAACTGCAACTTGTCTCTGTGTTATAAAGTGTTCTCTTTGAGTGCATATTTTGCATCTCTTTTCTCATACTGGAGAAATGTTACTATCTGTGTACAATATAAATAGTCTGTTATGCAGAGGAAATGTTCTCGCTTGACTTCTTGTGCACTTGGGAGTTAATCTTTTGTTTACATTGTTGCAAATACACAGAGGTGTGATTGTCTTGTAGTTGTTTTTCTTCATAAATGATGTTATGGGATTGTCATTTTGTATGATATATAATCTCAAGTGAGAGGAAAGAAAACATGCACCAAATAACCAAGGGCTTAGCATTCTCCGTCTGCATTGTACCCCTGTTGTAGATGTCTAGGCAAATAAATTAAGTTCAGGAATTTACCAATAACATTCTTACTTCTTGACTTACTACATGAGTGTTCTTGAAGTCAATGCACTTCTTATGATGGCAGAATTTGGTGGGTGGTAAAACAGCAATCATTAAACCAACTGCTACAAATAGTCAAATAGGGGAAATGACACTATGCTCTTGTGTTTTAGCTTTGAGATGTTGGGTAACTACCCACTAGATGGTTCATAAATTGCTATGCTGAAAGTACTACTACAAATTTTTCTGTTATGAGTGTTATATATATATATATATATATATATATATATATATATATATATATATATATATATATATATATATATATATATATATATATATATATATATATATATATATATATATATGATTGTGCTGGGACACTTCAACGCAAAAATAGATAGAGAGCAAACTCATAAAAAATTTGCCGGTATGGAAAGCCTACATACAACATCAAATGATAATGGATGGAGAGTCATCAACCTAGCAGAAGCCAAAGGACTGCAGATCAACAGTACCAGACTGCAAAGAAAGGATATACATAAACAAACTTGGAAATCATGTGACAAGAGAACCTATAATCAAATAGATCACATTTTAATTAACAAAAAAAAAATGCATCAAACATACAACAAGTTAGAAGCTATAGAGGAGCTGAGTGCCACAGCGACCACTTCCTCGTTGGGGCAAAATTTAAAATAAAACTTAAGAGAGCTTTCTATGCTAAACTACAAAGGTTACACCCAACATTTAACAGAGAAAAACTACAAGAAATTACAGTCAAAGAGAAATTTGCAGATGAAATAAAATGTAAACTTGAAATTCTACAAAACCCGTTGGATGAAAGCGTTGACCAAACTCGGTTAAACATCAAGAATACAATTCAATCTACTGCAGAATAATGTCTCGGTGTGTTAACCACGCATAGAAAGAACAGATGGTTCAATCCAAAATGTGAAGAAGCAGTCATTAGGAAAATGAATGCAAGACAGCTATGGCTAAATGACATCAACAACATCCAAAAGGAAGAGCAATATAGAAATGAATTTAAAGAGGCTAAAAAAATAGTTCGACAGCAGAAGCGAGAATATATGAGTAATATAATCAAAGATATGGAAACTAATCACCAGAAAAACGAATCCAGAAAATCTTTTAAATAACTGAAGTCAATGAAACGAGGGCACCAACACAACACATATGGTGTAAAAGACAAAAATGGGAATCTGATAAATACCAATGAGGAAATGAGCAACACATGGAAAGAATATTTTGTTGAATTACTAAATTGTGAAGCTCCAAGTAACACTTTCCCACAGGAAGAGGTTCTAACGTGTGAACCACAAATTGAAGAACCTGCATTTGAAGAAATCCTATATGTAATCACACGACTTAAAAACAATAAGGCAACTGGGGCTGATGGAATTGCTGCTGAATTTATAAAGGCGGGTAGCCATGCATTACATCTAAAGCTATACGAACTAATAATAAAAATCTGGAGGACTGAAGAATTACCCCATGACTGGAAAGAGTCATTATTGATACCTATCTTTAAGAAAGGAGACAAGTTCCAGTGTGAAAATTATAGAGGAATATCACTACTGTCCATAAGCTATAAGATACTATCCGCAGTATTACTAAATAGACTAAAACCATATTCAGAATACATTTTAGGTGACTACCAGGCAGGTGTTAGACAAAACAGATCAACAATAGATCAGATATTTATCTTACGAGAAATAGCCGAGATAAATTGGGAATATAAATGAGATCTCCATAACATTTTTGTGGATTTTAAAAAGGATAGTGTCCATAGGAATAGAATTTGGAATACCAAGGAAGTTAATCAACATGACCAGACTATGCATGGAAGATACTTATAATACAGTAACATATAAAGGCAGGACATCAGACACTTTCCAAATAACATCTGGCTTGAAACAGGGTGATGCACTATCGCTGCTACTCTTCAATCTGGCTCTAGAGAAAATTGTAAGGAGGGTAAATGAGGAATGTGATATTGGAGGAACATCCAAGCTGCCTGGTTATGCAGATGATATAGATATTATAGGGGAAAATGAACAAAAGACATTGGAAATATTGACTCACTTAAAGGAAAAAGCCCAACAGATGGGGCTGGTTATCAACCAAGATAAGACAGAATATATGGTAATTTCAAGAGAAGGAATGGCTAAAAACTCTGTCCACATACAAATAGATAATATGACTATTAAAAGGACGGAAACATACAAATACCTGGGAACAATCTTCAACTGCTCCAACATCATAAGGGAAGAAATACAAACTAGAATCAACTCTGGAAATAAGATATACTATGCACTACAACATCTACTAAAATCAAAGGCGCTATCTCGTAACACCAAGATCACAATATACAAAACACTGATCAGACCAGTTGTGCTGTATGGCTCTGAAACCTGGAGTACAACGAAAGGAGACGAAGCCTTGTTACAAACCTTTGAGAACAAAGTTTTAAGACGCATCTTTGGACCCATTAGGGATACACAAAGTGGAGAGTGGAAAAGAAGAAGTAACAAAGACATTTATGATCTGTTTAAGTCCCCGCTAATCACTGGTATCATGAAGGCTAATAGACTACAATGGCTGGGGCATATAGAAAGAATGGAAGATAATAGGGAAACAAAACTCGCTTACACTCAGGAAATAAATGACCGTAGACCCCGAGGTAGACCAAGAAGACGGTGGAGAGATAATATATATACAGACCTACAAGCACTTGGAATCAGCGACTGGCAAGAGAAGGTCAACCAGAGAGACGAATGGAGACGAAATGCATCTGCAGCAAAGAACCTCAATGGCTCGGAATGCTGAAGAAGATATATATATATATATATATATATACACACACACACACACACACACACACACACACACACACACACACACACACACACACACACACACACACACACACACACATACATACATACTCTATTCGTGATTGTTACTGCTGGAGTAGACATAATTTCACCCCAGTGGAGACAGACTCATGATGATGATGGTGATGGTGATGGTGAGGATGGTGAAGGAGAAGATGACTGATCTGGTAGCTAGCCTTCTTCCACCTGTCAGTGGTACTGACCTATTGCTGTTTGTAGCTATGGAAAAGAGATGTATGAATTGTTGCACGAGGCCATTGCCTCAGGGATTCTGACCATGTTGTGACAGCTCTACTATCAGGACTTTTGATGGTTAGGAGGTGGCTAACCCCTCAGGAAGCTCAGGTAGTGGTCCAGAATAGATGTACATATTGAGTAGATACCACACTCACTTTTGGAGTGAGGCAAACCTCTACCGGAAGATACGAGGGATAACAAACGGACAACACCCTCATTTCTTTTTCCTTTTTGTTTCCTTTATTTTTATTATGATACAATATTAACAAGTCATGGGTTTTATTACTAATGTATATCGACCCTGTTTGTTTTCTTCATTATGTAGGCGCTGCAGAGATGCGGGTGGACTATTGGAAATAGATTTATAGTCAACACGCTTGTATTTAGAGGCAGGAAACTGGGTCATCAGCATACCCCTAATATTGACCTACTAGAGTTTGGAGACTGCTACTGTGTACTGCCGCGCCCACTGGACCTGTATGTCAATGCCTTGGTAATTATTGGACTTTGACCATATTGAAATGAATTCCTTACATCTGGGAGCTTCCGGACGGTGCTCAGCATTACATTGTATGCATGTGCCAGAGGATCTGCCTGGCCCATATTGACACAGAGCGATACCCTATTTAATAAACTAGTCCCGGATTTTCACTTTCAACTGGCCTATACAAGAGGCTCATGGATAGTCTGGGGTTCAACAGCAATTAACAGCATGGATTCGCCGACTATTTTTGCGAACTCCCAACTTCTTTTGAATCTCATCATCCAGCATATTCCAGCCATGGGCAATCAAGCACTATACTCACTCCAGGTCAATGCTAGTCGTGAATTCAGCTGGAGAAATTATCTACCACATCTTCATCCAGAAAAAGGGGCTAGAAGTTTATGCCCAATTCAGGTTAACTATTCTTATGAAACACTATAGAGACTGTGATGTCCTTCCTCATTCACGGGATACTGAAGAACTCTGTGCCTAATCTTGGATTTATCAATCATACAGACAGCTAGATAATTAAACCTCGACCTGTTACACCACGCCGGAATACCTTTAACCCAGCTACTTAGTAGCTGTGACTTGGAGGATTACAGTACATTCTTGGTGGATATAATGATGGATTATCCCTTCAAGCGTTAAGTCTTGGATATCTGATCCGGTTGGAGTACCCCTTTGTGTGTGTGCAATTCCGAATTCCCTGAATATGTGGGAATATATATATATATATATATATATATATATATATATATATATATATATATATATATATATATATATATATATATATATATATATACATATATATATATATATATATATATATATTATTGGCACCTTTCCGTCTTGACAGACGATAGTTTGGTACATTGTGCTTCAAAAAGGATTAATAACTACGATCCATGGCGGTGGCGAGTGTGGCTGGTAAGGCCATTTCTTGCTGCAAATGTTTGCCCACAGTAGGTGCATGTGAAAACATGGTCATTTCCACCATTTTGCACCATCTTACGTCTCTCACGCTCTGTGTGTGCTTTATCTGCAATCATTTTCTCCTTTGTCTTTATTCCATTTCTGATAGTTGCCCTCCATGCAACACGTTCAGCGGCGACGTGCTCCCAATGTGCATTATCAATGCCTGTATCAATCATGTCCCGTTTACACACATCTTTGTATCGTAGTAGAGGCCGACCCTGAGATCTCCTACCCGTCTGTAATTCACCAAAAAAGATGTCCTTTGGTATTCTACCATCATCCATCCTCCTAACATGTACTATCCATCTAAGTCTACGAAGACTGAGCATGGAATACACCGTCACACAACCTGATCTTTCCAATACTTCAGTATTTGTGATTTTGTCTTGCCACTTAATACCAAGTATTCTTCGCAGACACCGCATATGAAAGCTGTTTAAACATTTCTCTTGGCGTGAGTAAGTTGTCCAGGTTTCACTGCCATAAAGAAGAGTACCAAGAACACAGGCTTGGTAGACGAGGACTTTTGTTTTGGCAGTAAGCTTCCTGTTCTCCCAGACTCTTTTTGCTAACATGTTCATTGCTGTTGCTGCCTTGCCAATCCTGATGTTGATTTCCTGATCGAGGGATAAATTGCTATTTACCTCTGATCCTAGATATGTAAAATGGTCTACTATCTCCAGTTCGGCGTCGTCAATAAAGATTGATGGTAAACCATGTGCACCTTGTGACATAATCTGTGTCTTCTTTTTGTTAATTGTTAAACCAAATTCAGAACAAGCATCGGAGAATGCAGATAGTAGATGTTGTAATTCTTCCTCAGAGTGGGTCGTAATCGCAGCATCATCCGCAAAAAGCAACTCTCTGATTAGTAAACTGCTAATTTTGGTCTTGGCCTTCAATCTATGAGCATTATAGAGGCCACCATCTGAGCGTGAGTGAATGTATATACCGTCATCCTGATCACGAAAGGCATATTTCAGTAGAAGTGAAAAGTATATCCCAAAGACACAACCTTGCTTAACTCCACTCTTGATTTCAAACTCTTCTGAACTTGAGCCATCAAACTTGATTATAACCTTCATGCCTGTGTGGAACGATTCCACAATGGACAGAAGAGTTGGTGGGCAGCCAATCTTCTTTAGTGCTTTGAACAGACCCTCACGACTGACCAAATCGAATGCCTTTGTGAGGTCGATGAAGGCAATAAACAGTGGCTGATTTTGTTCCCGGCATTTGTCTTGCATCTGTCGCAATGAGAATATCATATCAATGGTAGACCGGTTCTGACGGAAGCCGCACTGTGATTCGGGGTAGACTTGATCTCCCAGGACTTGAAGTCTGTGCAGGACAATTCTGGCAAATACTTTCCCAACAATACACAGAAGTGAGATACCCCTATAGTTGTTACAATCGCTCCGATCTCCCTTATTCTTGTACAGCGTTATGATGTTTGAATCTTTGAAATCCTGTGGGACTTGTCCTTCTCGCCAGCATAGCTCTATTAGCTGGTGGATCTGTAGAGCGAGTGTGTCTTGCCCACTCCTGATTACCTCTATTGGAATCCCATCCTTACCTGGAGCCTTGCCAGATGCAAGCTCATTTGTAGGACACTTAACTTCTGTTATAGTTGGAAGTGTGTCCTGGTGGTCAAGAGTTGGCAGGGCCTCTATGGCGTTGAGGGCATCATCCGCTAGCTTGGTCTCACTTGAGTAAAGCTCTAAATAGTGCTCGACCCATCTATCCATCTGCTGTTTCTTATCAGTGATGATTTCTCCAGTCAAGGTATTCAGCGGTGCACTTCTTTTGATCATTGGACCACAGGCTTTCTTTATCCCTTCATACATGCTTCTGATGTTTCCCTTATCACTTGCGATTTGAGATATATATATATATATATATATATATATATATATATATATATATATATATATATATATATATATATATATATATATATATATATATCAGCTGTTTTCCTGGATTATAGCGAGTGGGATTATGGCCAGACCTTTTTAATGGATAATGAAGAAGACGGAGTCATCAGTAGTCACCCATGTCAGTACCAAGGACAGATTAGATACATTTTAATTATATATGTCTTTGTATAGATTAGTTTTCACTTGCTTTATTGTGTGTGTGACACATGTTGTTTGTTGTGAACCTTTTTTTTTTTGGGGGGGGGGGGAATTTTGGGGAAGTATGTTCTGGTTGTATAGCTTGTGTGACTTACTGTGCATGATTATTTCTTTCATGTAGATATCGCCATGTTTCAGTCAACAGGGTTTTCCCAGGACCCAAATGTTTTCACAATGCAGTGGTCTTTTTTGGGGGTTTAACCAAGCCTTGAAGTTGATTCATTGTGAACGTATTGTTACAAAGTTGATGTTTATAGTCAATTTATGGTTGCTGTTGTTGCCTAACTGTGGTTATTCCCATCTGTTATGTAATATAGTGATTCATTGTGAACGTATTGTTACAAAGTTGATGTTTATAGTCAATTTATGGTTGCTGTTGTTGCCTAACTGGTTATTCCCATCTGTTATGTAATATAATGATTCATTGTGTTGTTTTTGTCTAACAGTGGTTGTTCCCTTCTGTTAAGTAATACAGTGGTTGTGCGTGGCAGTTGATACCTGTCATTGTTTATATATATGTGTTGTAGATTAAATGTAGGGCTGGGGACTTACACATAGACACACCTTCTTGGTAGAGTGACTAGTTACTCGGTTGTCTATAGTAGAACTTCCCGGATCTCCCGGCCTTCTATGGGAAACATTTCTTCTATATTAGTGTTGAACTTGCACCCTTTGCAGCCTTGTTCAATGCTTGGGGGTTTCTTGAGCCAGTATATTATTTCCTCTACTTATTCAGTCAGTGGAGATTTGCCCGCAACAGACGAGCAATATCTCCTGCAGGCCTATTCTCGCTGGTCGCGAGGTCCGCACAGTGGAAGGATGGGAGATGTGCTCGCAACAGACGAGCAATATCTCCGGCGTTATCTCCGGCGGGCCTATTCTCGGTAGTCGTGGGATCCGCAAAAGTCAGGCAGGGAGTCTGACGGTAGTACACGCTTTACACAGGTCCGGACACTTGTGATTGACAGATGTACGCGTCCTATGGTCCAGGCGCGTACGAGGCCCTCACCTGTGAGACTTGGCTGAACGTCTCTAAGTCGGGTCCCTTGGGTGCCAGGGTCTGGCCACAACTCGCCTCTTGCTCGGGCAGACGCGGTCTCGGAGGTTTGACGCTTAGCCGCCAGCGTCTGCAGCTTACCCTGTCCCAGACGTATTGATTACCCATTCCTCTGGACCAGACAGGGCAAGGCCGAGAGAGGGAACATGTCGTTTGGGCACCACATGTTCTTTGAAGCTCTGCCCAGGCATTGTGATGGAATTTTGGTTAAATTTCAACTCACATACTTTGGTCTGTCAAGAATGTAAGGTGCCACTTATATTATTTCCTCTAGAGGGCGTGTTTGGGAATGAGACCCAATTCCATACGGAATACCGCTAGCAAACGTGTTCTTATTCTCATTTATTATCTTCACAACCCCACAATGGGAATATCCCGAATGCTGTGGTGTCGGTTCATGACTCAACACAACTCCTACTACCAAAGGTTCTAGTTTCCTTCCTTCACTTTCAGTTACACAATGTGGGTTCTTTGTCAGGTTGTCATTTTTCTCTTATTTACGTGGTTAAAATATAACTGACCGACACCTGGCCGCCTTGACAGACGATAGTTTGTTAAATTGTGCTTAACTAAACGGTATAATAATCACAACCCATTGCGGTAGCGAATGTGATTGAACAGACCAATTCGTGCGGTAAATGTTCGTCCACAACATGTGCATATTATCATAAGGTCATTTCCACCATCATGCACCATCAGACGTCTCACGCGCTCGGTTTGTAACCTATCTGCAATCATGTTCTCTGTTTATTTCATTCCTAAGCTTGTCCTTCCACGCAGCGCAATCCACGGCGACTTGCTCCCAATGTGCTTTATCAGTGCCTGTATTAATCATTTCCCGCTTACACACATCTTTATACCGTAGTAGAGGCCAACACCGAGATCATTTACCCGTGTGTAATTCACTAAAATAAATAACAAAAAAGAGCGTTTTTCGGTATGCTACCAAATATTATATATATATATATATATATATATATATATATATATATATATATATATATATATATATATATATATATATATATATATATATATATATAATGACACTACTACAATACTACACTAATAATTATATTAATATATTTATATTATTATTATTATTATTATTATTATTATTATTTATAAGCCACAAGATTTTTTTTCTGTGCTCATTTGAAATACGTTTCGATTAGTTTTCATTGAAGATTTACTTTCGGCACTTCTGTAAAAAAGTTGATCAAATGTCCGTCTGTAGTTGGAGCTCATGCTGTAGTAGAGGCAAATATTAACGCTAGAGTTAATGGATTGGAACACAAATGCGACTGACCACATGGACATTCCCAAGTTTACGTAACTTTTCCCCATGTTTAACCTCGGCTCAATAAATGTGGCCATTCCAACGACGGAGCCTGGGGTATAGCAGACGATAAGAACGCTGGCAATTACGGCCACCATCTTAACTGTCTTCTTGTCACGACTGGACATGGTTCCCTCTCGGTCATTGCTCGCTTGTTTGCGCCATTTTGAACTTTGTTGTAGTTTTACCACCAAAATAATGGTGCAGATAACTACACCAACGAAAGATGATATACCAGTCATAGAACTCATGAAGTAAACGAATCCAGTAGCCGCGTCCCTGTTACTTGTAAAGGTTATTGCTATCAGTGTTGCATTTATTTCGGGGAAATACTTAAACTGAAGATAGGACGTTGCATACTCCGGAACTAGTAGCAGAATATTTATGATGTAAATAAGACAGATCACAACAGTGGCTCGCCTGGGTGTAATAATTTGTTTCACTTTCAGGGGAGTTACTATAGAGAGGCATCTTTCAGCTGTGATAAACACAGTGATATAACTTGTAATTCGACCTGATACGACATGTGGCCACCCTCCAGGGAGATACATGAAATCTTCTGGCACCCACGGAACTCCTGCTGTAATTATAAATGGATTCAGACACATACAAACCCATAGTAGTGTTAGAAGACAGCACAGATCAGAGATAGCCATACTAAAGAAACTGATGTTTACTGTATTAGTAAAACCTTGCTTGAAATAGATAATGATGTTAACAACGTTAGCAACTACACCAAACATTGCTATGGCGTCGCAGAGGAAGACAAAGTTGACAATTTCGAATATCTGCAAATTGGCGCAGCTCAGAATATCCTGCCCGCTATTACAACCAAGAATATACTGGGCGGGGACTTTAATGAGAGTTGTATCGTCTGGAGAATCCATAGAACGATTGCATTTGTGTTTATCAGATTGAGGCACAGTATCAGAACACATTACTAGCAGCAATGATAAAGATATGGTACTGTTAAACATTAAATAATATTTTTATATAAGTACGTGATATAAATATTTCTGTTTTTAAAGTTTACAGTTTTATTATATTCAATTTCTCACTTTTTTTTTCTTTTTCCTGTTTGTATCGCTTGTCTAGTATTCTTTATACCCGTGTATATGTGTCTAATAGCTGTCTACCGATGAAGGAAACTGAACATTTTCCTAATGCACTGATATTATTTCTATGTTAGCATCTTATATACAGGCATCTATCTATGTATTCGAAGAAGACATTATTTGTTGCATAGCGTCTTAATTGCGACTTTCTCTGTTCTTTTTGTGACGTTAATAGATCAACTTTGCCATAACAATGATGATTCCAGCTCGTCTAGTATGTCTACTCAGACCGCGTCTTATTATGTAACATTTCGGTGCTCTAACGGCCCTGCCACCCGCACTTATAATGAGGAAATCGAATGAACTCGTGTAAGCTACCTCTACACAACAACTATCACTATTGCCAGTGTGTAATTAAACTTAATGTGTACACATGCATGTAATAATGTAGTGTTGGCAATGTGGGCAGGCAGTCATTTGCCGGAATAGATAATAATACCGGTTGATAATACCCGACCAGCTGCAGAGGTCATCCGGTGATAGACTACATGTCACCCGTCTATTCCCTTCTACAGCCCGGAGAGCTTGCGTGGACAACCCATAATTTTGACCATAATTATGGTATTTCATTTTCTAAGGTTGGAATTGTTGTGAGGTACGCGATCAATTTTTAAGAAAAATCCACAGGAATAAGTAATAACTACGATTGTACTGTGTTAAAATGTTTACGTTTTGATCGATTAGATACATGGTGACACTAAAGAAGAAAGTGCTAACTCTAAATTAGAGGGTGTCACATGAACGCTGAAGTTTAGTTCTGGATCAGAAGTTGATCTATCTGACCATATACTTTCAGACTGATTACATCTGTGTATGACATGCGGGTACAAAATTAACATGGTGGGTACTGATGTAGTCGACACACCAGCAAGTCGTTGGCAGAAATATAATTTTGTTTGTGAACAGTTCTTCTTCTGTTGTCCTTCACTGCTCTATGCCGTTAGGCGTTGCAGGCTTGTTTGATGTCCGGTTTTCGAACTAGGGCTCGCTCGGTCGTTTGGTATTATGAGCTGTTGTGGGTTTTTAAGGTGTTGATAACTCCGACGATCCATCTTTTTTGTGGTATTTCCCTGCCTCTTTATCTTTCCAGGTTGATGTTGTATGCTCTTGCTGCTGGCGACATTGCGTTCAATCTCACTAGATGGCCAAACCAGTTAAGTCTTTGTCTATCAATGAATTTAACAACTGGTGTTGCTCCAACTGGTTTATAGACCTCCTGTGTCTAATACCGACCTTTCTTGATCTGTTTGCTGCTTTTCTAAGGCATCTCATTTCACCAGTAGTGAGTTTTCTTTCTTGTTCTTTAGTTAGTGCCAATTTTTGGCATTAATAGTACAACTTTGGTAAAAATAAAATGCTGTGATGTCGGTTCCTAAATCAATCAATCAATCAATCAATCAATCAATCAATCAATCAATCAATCATGGTAAAAAAAAATTGCATGTATAACGTTCTTCGTAATTTCAATAGGGATATCTGGATGTTTCAGAATTGGTGTAATTTGATATGGAACATTGCCGGCTTGTTTAGTTCATGTCTCCTTCTCTCGTTATAATTTGCCATCTGATGTAAAGATACCCCCTAGATATTTAAATGTGTGTACTTCTTTTAGCCATTGCTCGTATAATAAATTAATAATTGTCTTTACTTATATCCATTAATCTATTTTTGGGTTTCAATGTTGATCTTCATGTTATGTGTTTTGTGCACCTATTCTGGAGTAAACTTATGTGTTCCAGTAGTTGTTCACTACTGCTTATACAGTAGTTATTGGTCAACGGCGATGAGCCGTTCATCCACTACAGATACTTGCTCATCATATTTGTCTATTTTGGTGATGCTATCTCTGCCCTCACACACACACACACGCACGCACGCGCGCACGCACGCACGCACCCACCCACACATACACACGCACGCACACACACACACACGCATATATATATATATATATATATATATATATATATATATATATATATATATCATTGGCACCTTTCCGTCTTGACAGACGATAGTTTGGTACATTGTGCTTCAAAAAGGCTTAATAACTACGACCCATGGCGGTGGCGAGTGTGGCTGGTAAGGCCAATTCTTGCTGCAAATGTTTGCCCACAGTAGGTGCATGTGAAAACATGTTCATTTCCACCATTGTGCACCATCTTACGTCTCTCACGCTCTGTGTGTGCTTTATCTGCAATCATTTTCTCCTTTGTCTTTATTCCATTTCTGATAGTTGCCTCCATGCAACACGTTCAGCGGCGACTTGCTCCCAATGTGCATTATCAATGCCTGTATCAATCATGTCCCGCTTACACACATCTTTGTATCGTAATAGAGGCCGACCCTGAGATCTCCTACCCGTCTGTAATTCACCAAAAAAGATGTCCTTTGGTATTCTACCATCATCCATCCTCCTAACATGTACTATCCATCTAAGTCTACGAAGACTGAGCATGGAATACACCGTCACACAACCTGATCTTTCCAATACTTCAGTATTTGTGATTTTGTCTTGCCACTTAATACCAAGTATTCTTCGCAGACACCGCATATGAAAGCTGTTTAAACATTTCTCTTGGCGTGAGTAAGTTGTCCAGGTTTCACTGCCATAAAGAAGAGTACCAAGAACACAGGCTTGGTAGACGAGGACTTTTGTTTTGGCAGTAAGCTTCCTGTTCTCCCAGACTCTTTTTGCTAACATGTTCATTGCTGTTGCTGCCTTGCCAATCCTGATGTTGATTTCCTGATCGAGGGATAACTTGCTATTTACCTCTGATCCTAGATATGTAAAATGGTCTACTATCTCCAGTTCGGCGTCGTCAATAAAGATTGATGGTACACCATGTGCACCTTGTGACATAATCTTCTTTTTGTTAATTGTTAAACCAAATTCAGAACAAGCATTGGAGAATGCAGATAGCAGATGTTGTAATTCTTCCTCAGAGTGGGTCGTAATCGCAGCATCATCCGCAAAAAGCAACTCTCTGATTAGTACCCTCCTAATTTTGGTCTTGGCCTTCAATCTTTGAGCATTATAGAGGCCACCATCTGAGCGTGAGTGAATGTATATACCGTCATCCTGATCACGAAAGGCATATTTCAGTAGAAGTGAAAAGTATATCCCAAACAGGGTGGGGGATAGTACACAACCTTGCTTAACTCCACTCTTGATTTCAAACTATTCTGAAGTTGAGCCATCAAACTTGATTATACCCTTCATACCTGTGTGGAACGATTCCACAATGGACAGAAGAGTTGGTGGGCAGCCAATCTTCTTTAGTGCTTTGAACAGACCCTCACGACTGACCAAATCGAATGCCTTTGTGAGGTCGATGAAGGCAATAAACAGTGGCTGATTTTGTTCCCGGCATTTTTCTTGCATCTGTCGCAATTAGAATATCATATCAATGGTATACCGGTTCTGACGGTGATATATATATATATATATATATATATATATATATATATATATATATATATATATATATATATATATATATATATATATATATACATATATATAAGACAATGTATGTATGTGTATAGGGATGTATTTGATGCGTTCGATAACGGTCCATCCGATTGAGATGAAATTTTCTACATGTATTCTTTTCATTCCCGTGCAGCCAACTGTCATAGTTTGTTAGTATACAATCAGCTATTTACTTACTAAAATTTAATATTTAAATTCACATTATCATTTATATATAGCGAGGGAACTTAACTTAAGAAAAGTTATTTCAAGGGGCATAACTTTTAATAGCATTGCTATATATTTTATATATAGATTGTTGCATTGTTTTCAAAGATTTATAAACTCTTTGTCTACAGTTATTTACAGGCATATGAGTTATAATAAATAATGATATAATCTTTAAGGCATTTTCAAAGTTTTCATAAAAATAATGCATCTATTTAAATAGTGAAAATTTTCTAACTCATCTTTTTATGTTTAAAGAAGTTATCTACAGTCATGTAGGTGATTAAAAACAGTTTTCATTAAAAATAATGGATGGTGTGTGGAAGGACATTCTTAAGTTAATTTTGTTTTGTTATATGAATTTAATGAGACGCTCCCCGCCAGGAGCTGGGCGAAGCCGCGCCGGGTCAGATAGATAGACAGACAGACAGACAGATAGTCGGGAACGGGAGCTTATATGACTACTTATATGAATTAAATGAGATGCTCCCCACCAGAGGCTGGGCGAAGCCGGGCCGGGTCAGACAGACAGACAGACAGACAGACAGACAGACAGACAGACAGATAGTCGGGAACGGAAGCTTATATGACTACTTATACGAATTAAATGAGATGCTCCCCACCAGGGCCTGGGCGAAGTCGGGCCGGGTCGGACAGACAGATAGACAGACAGACAGATAGACAGACAGACAGATAGTCGGGAACGGGAGCTTATATGACTACTTATATGAATTAAATGAGATGCTCCCCACCAGGAGCTGGGCGAAGCCGGGCCGGGTCAAACAGACAGACAGACAGACAAGCAGATAGACAGACAGACAGATAGATAGATAGATAGATAGATAGATAGATAGATCCCCGCCAGGGACTGTGCGAAGCCGGGCCGGGTCAGCAAGTGTGTGTTTGTGTGCGTGTGTATATATATATATGTATATATATATATATATATATATATATATATATATATATATATATATATATATATATATATATATATATATATAATAAATGGAAGTGGTAACAGAGCGCATTGTTGTCTAACTCCAGTTGTAATTGGGAACCATTGTGTGAGTACAGCTTTTGTTCTAACTGCGCTTTTGCTCTCTCTCTCTCTGTAGATCAGTGGTTCTTAACTGGTGGGGAATATCACCCAACCCCCACCCCCACCCCCGGGGGTCGGGGGTGGTGGAATTTTAGTGTTTCCAGGGTGTAGGGGGGGGGGGGATTAAGATTATTTCAAGATCACTTTAATACAAGAACCGATCACTTGATATTGCTTTTCCCTCTATACGTTAGGGTTCTGTACTTCTCGCCCATCTGAAATTCGTTTTATAATGTAAGTAGACCCGCAAATCTCGTTTTATGTAGACGTCTAGACATCTATGTGTTATAAAATTTAGCTTCCATTTTTACGTATAATATGTAAGGGGCGGGGGGGGGGGGGTGGGGGAGGGGAGGGGGGGATTTATATGAAGAAAATACGAAAATAGTGAAATACATTCTGATCATATGGTAAAGGGGTGCGTGGGCCATAAAAGGTTGAGAACCACTGCTATAGATGTCTCTTACACAGTTTAGTAGTTGCTCATTTATTCCGTAGTTTTCGAGTGTTCCCTAGAGTATATCTGTTGATCCACTCAAACAGCTGATCAAAAACTTTGCCAGAAATATCAAGTCTTGGAGAAACCTTGACATAACCAATAGCCAATCTAAACTCTGTCATTAATATTACGTTTTGGATAACCATTGGAATAACCAATCTAAACTTTGTTAGAAATATCAAGTATTTTAGAATCCTTGAAATAATCAATCTAACCTTGGAAAACACTACGAACTGTAGCATTTCGTCGGTTGACTAGCTGTAAATTTGAAACTGACTTATTTCGGGTCGTAGCGTGTGCGTTAGCTAAACTGACTGGAAGCTACTCTGATAATGTCATGAACACGGTCACACGAGGTTTCGAAGTCTGCGCTCGTCGTCTCACTAAGTGAGGGAAATACTGACCTCCCATTCCTGCCCACATTCGGGCCAACAAAGAGCGATCCATGGCAGGCTCCTGCTTCCGGATAACTTTTCACAGAAAGTGCAATCTCATTGGTTACGTAGTAAAGTTAAATAATGCGTATATCCTGTGAACATGATTAATAAACGGCACCAGGTGTTCTGCCACATCAGCCGTGGAGTGCCGATTGGTCAGTATAATTATAGGTGTAGGACTATGGGCCTATTGCGCTTACACGTGTGTGAAAGTGTCCTTCATATACGTAAGTACTTATATTCAGTTATGATGTAACACATCTACATAGGGGACCCAATAGTAAATAAAATAACAGCGTATCTCCAAGGCAACGGTTTAATTGCAACCAAATATGAACTCAGACACACATGTTACAAATTAGCGTAACTCCAAGGAAACGGTTTAATTGGAACCAAATATGAAGTCAGACATACATGTTACAAATTAGCGTAACTCCAAGGAAACGGTTTAATTGGAACCAAATATGAACTCACACATACATGTTACAAATTAGTGTAACTCCAAGGAAACGGTTTAATTGGAACCAAATATGAACTCACACATACATGTTACAAATTAGCGTAACTCCAAGGAAACGGTTTAATAGGAACCAAATATGAACTCAGACATACATGTTACAAATTAGCGTAACTCCAAGGAAACGGTTTAATTGGAACCAAATATGAACTCAGACATACATGTTACAAATTAGCGTAACTCCAAGGAAACGGTTTAATTGGAACCAAATATGAACTCAGACATACATGTTACAAATGAGCGTAACTCCAAGGAAACGGTTTAATTGGAACCAAATATGAACTCACACATACATGTTACAAATTAGCGTAACTCCAAGGAAACGGTTTAATTGGAACCAAATATGAACTCAGACACACATGTTACAAAATAGCGTAACTCCAAGGAAACGGTTTAATTGGAACCAAATATGAACTCACACACACATGTTACAAATTAGCGTAACTCCAAGGAAACGGTTTAATTGGAACCAAATAATGAACTCAGACATACATGCTACAAATTTAGTTTTGAGTACTTACAATTGTAAAGACACAACTAGGTTTGTGCCCGCTTGCTTTGAACTCAAGCGTAGCCCATGCATACTACTTCTAGTAGTGCTGGACTGAATTTTGCTTGTGGATTTGCTTTCCCTATTAACAGTGTCCCTCGCCATCAGGCGAACCCACTCTTACTTCAGAGATACTTCTAATTTACGTCCCCAAGTCAAGGACGATAGATCAACATTTTAGTCCAACTATCTGGTGTAGGGGCTGAACCGCTTACCTCGCCATCAGCACAACGGTTGTTTAAGAACACGCGTTCTTATCTATTCGGCTATTCTGACCTCAACTGGTGTCATTTCAATTCTTCAGTCTAAGTCTGTTGTCGCAGTACTGGTGTCATATCAATTCTTCAGTCTAAGTCTGTTGTCGCAGTACTGGTGTCATATCAATTCTTCAGTCTAAGTCTGTTGTAGCAGTACTGGTGTCATATCAATTCTTCAGTCTAAGTCTGTTGTCGCAGTACTGGTGTCATATCAATTCTTCAGTCTAAGTCTGTTGTCGCAGTACTGGTGTCATTTCAATTCTTCAGTCTAAGTCTGTTGTCGCAGTACTGGTGTCATATCAATTCTTTATAATTCAAATAATCTAGTCATTCAACGCCAACAACGAAAATATTAATTGCAGACACAGATTCCTTGGGCAGGTCATGTAGTCCGAATGCCAGACCATCGACTTCCAGAAATATGTTTTATGATGAGATACAGAAGGGGCAGACGTTTTCAAGGAGGACCCTGAAGACTTAAGGCCTTCGATATAAACCCTGACACACGAAAGTCTTGCACAAGACCAGATGACACTGCGAGCATCCATCCAGGCAGGCGTAATTACTTGCGAGGCATCCAGAAATACTCTTACGATGGCTGAACAGCGGAGACCAGCTAGAAATATTCAATTTACATAGTCGTTATCTGCAGAGAATATTCCACGCCCCCACTGTTCAAGATATTTCAGCAACTACATGGGACTTACAAGTCATCCCGGGACTTAGAAACTATTCGTGTTGATGTTTCACACTACCTCGCCGCCAGTCGTTTTTATAAACCACTTGACCCTTTGTCAAATCCTCACAGACGTGATTCTGCCTGAGCTGTGCGCGCGCTACTGAAATCCCATGTACTAACTATCACTACTTTGTAACTGTTCATGTCACTCACTCCTTGTTATCTCTCTCTTGACCTGTCCTATTCATCATCCTCATCATCACCATCATCGTCATCATTAACATGTATCTCCTTTACTCAGACATCATCATCATCATCCTCATCATCATCATCATCATCATCATCATCACCACCACCACCATCATCATCATCATCATCATCATCATCATCATCATCATCATCATCATCATCATCATCATCATCATCATCATCATCATCATCATCATCATCATCATCTGTCCATAATATGGACCATAATATTGAACAGTTTCTCATAAATCAGCATTTCATTTCAGGTTCTTGCCATACCCGTACACGTTTTTGTGGATTGATGTGGCTGATGGCTAATCTGGACATATTAGCGGTAGAAGCAGGCCGATAGAAACGATGCTGGACAGTCAAAGAGAGTGGTCTGGAGGAATATCATTAATATCAGAACTGATTAAGAATATACGTGGTTGAAAGGAGCCCTCGTTAATACATTTCCGGTTGGCGAAGTAAGCGGTTCAACCCCTACGTCGGCATTATGTTGGACTTCAACGTTGAATTCTCGTTCAAAAAGCAATGGCAAACTACTGAACATACAATTGCCTAGGACTGATTGATTGATTGATTTAGGAACCGACATCACAGCATTCGGGACATTCCCATAAGCGCTCCGTCTCCATCCTCAGCAGCCAGCGAAGAGTTCCAACACTAATAGTTCCAGTAGCTATCTGATTATATGTCCATCTCGCCTTTCCTCCGAGCGCCGAGCGTCGGCCAGATCCCCTCGTCACACCTCGTTGTCTCATTCTTACCAGACCATGGTGCTCCATCTGCTCCTCCGAGGTGTACACGTGCTCCCACAAGGCTGCAACCACGTCTGCCTTGTCATGCATCAATACTCCACCAAATTTTGCCGAGTCAGCCAATCTGTCCGCCTGTTCATTCCCCAGCACACCGGCATGCCCAGGAGAAAAGATCCAAGTGATGCTTACTACCTCCGAAGCGAAGCAAGCCACTCTGCACGAAGCCTACCTGTTCTCACCCTTCTCAGCATGCTGTCTGAGTCAGTTACAATCACAATGTGTGTATGTATCGTGTTTTCTATCCAGCGGAAAGCTGCACTGACCGCCTCCACCTCCATTCTTAAGCTAGATGTAGTGTTATCATACGCCAGGCTCTCCTGCACCAAATGCCGACCATTAGTTTTTGCCAAGAACCCCCAGGCACTTCTCCTACCTCTCAACACTGACCCATCCGTGTAGATAATCACATCACCCGGGCGAGAACTTTCCTGAATTAGTTGCTGAATTTCCACTTCCGTGGCCCCTGCTGGCCACTCCCTGCACTCCCGGCTCAATGTTATTACAACTCTGCACAAGTCTGACTGCACGGCTGGCACTCTGACCCACTCCTCTCCTCGCCTGATGTTCTCCAAGGGGCACACCTGTCTGATCGTATCCTCCGCCTGAGCCATCCATGATTTCCCTCTTATCAGTCTCTGACCCTTAACTACGTCCAGCGCCTCATGCAACGGGTGATCTGTGTCTGCAGCTACTCTGAGGTATGCCTTCGCTTGCATCACCTTGTGCCTACTAGCAACAGTAGGAAGACCAAGGATGTAACGCATACACACTACTGGAGTGTCTCTAGTGCATCCCAGAATGACCCGCATCGCTTCATTCTGTATGCGCTCTAATTTCACCAGCTGACTCTTTGAGACAGTGAGCATTCCTAGTCCATAATCAATCACTGAGAGGATCAAGTGATGGTATAGTGTGAAGAGCATTCTCTGCTCTGTGTCCATTGCAGCCATAGTTTTAAGTGCATTGAGTCCCTTTTGAGATCTTGTCACAACCGTCTCCACATGGTCCTTGAAGGACAGACTCCTGTCAAATGTGATTCCCAGATACTTCAGTTTGTTCTCTCTGTTGACGCTTCTACCATCTATCGTGAGGCTTGGGGTATCATCTCTCACAATCCTATTGTCCAGAGAGCACCACAACACCGCCGCCTTTTCCGGGTTGATGACAGCACTCATTTCAGTGCACCAGTCAATCACTTTGTCCACTGTCACCTGTAGCTCCTGGGCTGTTTGATCCCTATTTCTCCCCTGCCTGTATGCAAGAATATCATCTGCAAATGTTAGAATCCTTCCAACCCCTGGTGCTTCTAGGTATGCAATCTTGCTCGTATACACATTAAAGAGCACCGGTGAGATTGCAGATCCCTGTGGCAGTCCCGGGGTTAACATATGTGGCTCTGAGGTCCATGCGCCTAGACGGAGAGCAACTTGACTAGAATGCAGGACGGCTGCTATCCAGTTCACCAACCAGGGATTGACCCCCTTCTCCATAAGTGCGGTCATCAAAATATCATAGCGAACTCTATTGTACGCATCTTCGAGATCAAGCGCTGCCGCCATCGTTTCCTGTCTACTCTGGAACCCCTCATAAACGTCAAAGGCAAAGGTGGCTGCATTTGACCAGGTATCTTTTCCTGGCCTGTAGATCCCCAGGCCTCTTGGAAGAAGCTTCCCCCTTTCCAAAAATTCCTGCAGCTTAACAGCGACTATCTTCTCTAAAACCTTCCCAAATGTATTTTGAAGGGTGATGATCCTAAAGCCGGCAAGCTTTGAATGATCCTTGTATGGTTTTGGGAGAGGGATGAGATAGCTATGCAGCCAATCCTGCGGTACTGACGCTGTCCTAATGCTCTGATTAAAGCAGCCGGCCATCTCCTTCAGGTCTACATCGCTCAAAGCCTTCATTGGCCATACCTGACACTGTCAGGCCCTGGTGCCGTGTCTTTTGCCTTCTGCAAAATATGTTTAACATCTTCAAACAGTATGTCTTCGTAAGGCATATTCTCTATTGTGCCAGATAATTCCACTCTAACTGCATCCCTGGTATCCGCATCACTATGATTGGTCTGCTCTAAAAATCTCTGGAGAAACGCCTCCCCTTTCTCCTTGTCTGTTGTCAAGCGTACCCCATCCTCTTTATAAATTGTTCCCACTGTCATAGACCGATCTTTTCTTTGCATTTGTCTGTACAGTTTCCAGAATTTATGCAGTGTTTTATCACCTCCAATCTCCTTCATAAAACATTCCCATTTTACTTTCTTGGCCTCTGCAGCACATCGCTTGAAAGCCTCCACCTTGTCTTTCTTGTCATTTTCCGCTATGTCCACTTCCTCTCGTGAGCTTAGGGGTGTCTGTCGCAATTTCCTTAGCTGCTTCACTGCAGCTCTCTTTGCTTTCCACGCATTGTCTACTTCTGGGGTCCACCATGGGGGCTGCAAAAAAGGAGTTTTAACAGTCCTGTTGCATGCCCCATGTCTGAGGCGTCCAAGAAGGCTGTCGCTCCGCTCATACCGAAAGGTCTTGCGCGCTCTCCCAGCCTTAACTTTCCTGAACTTAGAGATCAGGACTGAGCATGGCATGTGATCACTCCCATGGTCATTCAAAACAGTCCACCTTACATCAAGGACTGATAACTGAGAGACAAGTGCCAAATCAATAGCAGTATCTGCATCGCCAGGCCTCATTGCCATTCTAGTCGGCCTACCATCATTTATGCAGACCACCTCGGAGTCCACCATGGCATCCGCAAGTGCAATTCCTTGTCGATTTTCTCCACTACTGTCCCAATCTCTGTTTCTCGCATTGAAGTCTCCACATATGAGTAGCCTATCACCTGGTAAGTCCTCTAATTCCTTAAGCCAGTCCTATTGTTCCTTTCTGACAAAACAGTCCACTGTGGCATATACATTTATGATGTTCCAACTTAAGCCACCAATCTCCATTTGTATACCTTGGACCTCTCTTGCACTGTGATTCCACTGGCTCAAGTCAAGTGCCACATGCTTCACTCCTTTCTTCACCAGCAGACCTTGCCCATGTCTCTTCTGCCCAGTGGGGTTTATATAACTGACTTACCCAGGGCAATGGTATTTATCTGTATTTAACTCCAAATCAAATCAAATCAAATCAAATCAACTTTATTAGGGTCACAAATTGGGCGCGCAGGCCCGTCTTACATTCGGCCCTTCCAATCACTCGTCTTTCGTTCATCAAGAGCATTATACATTTACATAGGAAGAAAAATAAACATTGTGAAATGAATGTTGTAAACATAAACAAGGCTAAACATGGAGAAAAATGTGTACATAAAAAGTATGTGACGTAAAAGTAGTGATGCCAGCGCGTCCCACACACACACACACACACACACACACACCACACTCTTTCTCTCTCTCTTTCATTCACTCTCACTCATTCACACACACACACACACTCTCACTCATTCACTCTCCCGCTCACTCATTCACTCTCCCGTTCACTCATTCACTCTCCCGCTCACTCATTCACTCTCCCGCTCACTCATTCACTCTCCCGCTCACTCATTCACTCTCACGCTCACTCATTCTGTCTCTCCCGCTCACTCATTCACTCTCCCGCTCACTCATTCACTCTCCCGCTCACTCATTCACTCTCCCGTTCAATCATTCACTCTCCCGCTCACTCATTCACTCTCCCGCTCACTCATTCACTCTCACGCTCACTCATTCACTCTCACGCTCACTCATTCACTCTGCCGCTCACTCATTCACTCTCACGCTCACTCATTCACTCTCACGCTCAATCATTCACTCTCCCGCTCACTCATTCACTCTCACGCTCACTCATTCACTCTCACGCTCACTCATTCCTTCTCACGCTCACTCATTCACTCTCACTCATTCACTCTCACGCTCACTCAATCACTCTCACGCTCACTCATTCACTCTCACGCTCACTCATTCACTCTCCCGCTCAATCATTCACTCTCCCGCTCACTCATTCACTCTCACTAATTCACTCTCCCGCTCACCCATTCACTCTTCCGCTCACTCATTCACTCTCCCGCTCACTCATTCACTCTCCCGCTCTCTCATTCACTCTCACGCTCACTCATTCACTCTCACTCATTCACTCACACTCATTCACTCCCACACACTGACACTCTCACTCATTCACTCTCCAGCTCACTCATTCGCTCTCACGCTCACTCATTCACTCTCCCGCTCACTCATTCACCCTCACGCTCACTCATTCACTCTCACGCTCACTCATTCACTCTCCCGCTCATTCATTCACTCTCACTCATTCACTCTCCCGCTCACTCATTCACTCTCACGCTCAATCATTCACTCTCCCGCTCACTCATTCACTCTCACGCTCACTCATTCACTCTCATGCTCACTCATTCACTCTCACGCTCACTCATTCACTCTCATGCTCACTCATTCACTCTCACGCTCACTCATTCTGTCTCTCATTCACACTCACTCACTCTCTCACTCAAACTACAGTAATGAACATAAGTTTAGATTATACATGATAAAATCAAATGGTATTTAACTTATAATATGACAGATGAGAATACACAAACATATGGATTCGCGTGTTACATAACATGCGTGTTACATGACATGCATCTGCTCAGCTCTCTCTCTCTCTCTCTCTCTCTCTCTCTCTCTCACTCTCTCTCTGTATTCTTTCATATACACACACTCACACGCATGCGTACGCTCACACACACACACACACTCTCTCTCTTTCTCTCTCATTCACTCTCACTCTCACTAATTCACTCTCCCGCTCACTCATTCACTCTCACGCTAACTCATTCACTCTCCCGCTCACTCATTCACTCTCCCGCTCACTCATTCACTCTCACGCTCACTCATTCACTCTCACGCTCACTCATTCACTCTCCCCGCTCACTCATTCACTCTCACGCTCACTCATTCACTCTCCCGCTCACTCATTCACTTCTGCACGCTCACTCATTCACTTCTCACACTCACTCATTCACTCTCACGCTCACTCATTCACTCTCACGCTCACTCATTCACTCTCACGCTCAATCATTCACTCTCACGCTCACTCATTCACTCTCACTAATTCACTCTCACTCATTCACTCTCACGCTCACTCATTCACTCTCACTCATTCACTCTCACGCTCACTCATTCACTCTCACGCTCACTCATTCACTCTCACGCTCACTCATTCACTCTCCCGCTCACTCATTACTCTCCCGCTCACTCTCACGCTCACTCATTCACTCTCCCGCTCACTCATTCACTCTCCCGCTCACTCATTCACTCTCCCGCTCACTCATTCACTCTCACGCTCACTCATTCACTCTCACGCTCACTCATTCACTCTCACTCATTCACTCACACACACAGACACTCTCACTTCATTCACTCTCCCGCTCACACATTCGCTCTCACGCTCACTCATTCACTCTCCCGCTCACTCATTCACCCTCACGCTCACTCATTCACTCTCACTCATTCACTCTCCCGCTCACTCATTCACTCTCACTCATTCACTCTCCCGCTCACTCATTCACTCTCACGCTCACTCATTCACTCTCACGCTCACTCATTTACTCTCACTCTCACTAATTCACTCTCACGCTCACTCATTCACTCTCACGCTCACTCATTCTGTCTCTCATTCACACTCACTCACTATGTCACTCAAACTACAGTAATGAACATAAGTTTAGATTATACATGATAAAATCAAATGGTATTTAACTTATAATATGACAGATGAGAATACACAAACATATGGATTCGCCTGTTACATAGCATGCGTGTTACATGACATGCATCTGCTCAGCTCTCTCTCTCTCTCTCTCTCTCTCTCTCTCTCTCTGTATTCTTTCATATACACACACTCACACGCATGCGCGC
Source organism: Cepaea nemoralis (assembly GCA_014155875.1). NCBI lineage: Eukaryota > Metazoa > Mollusca > Gastropoda > Stylommatophora > Helicidae > Cepaea > Cepaea nemoralis. The sequence goes on from JACEFZ010000601.1 coordinate 549,720, forward strand.
GCTCACACACACACACACACACACTAACACATCAACTCTCTCACTGTCTCACTCTCTAACACACAATCCTACACACACACACACACTCACTCTCTCAATCACACTCTCTCACACATACACATGAACGCATGCACGCACGCACACACTCCCTCACTCACTCTCACACATACACGTACGAATGCATGCACTGACACATTCCCCCACCATTTCTCGCTCAATCATTCTCTCCACACACACGCATGCACACACGCATTCACTCTTTCCCTCTCTCTGACACTCTCTCTCTCTCTCTCTCTCTCTCTCTCTCTCTCTCTCTCTCTCTCTCTCTCTCTCTCTCTCTCGCTCCCACACGCACACACATATATAGTGAACAATTATAATGAACAATTATACTGAACAATTATACCAGTAAATGAATTATGGTGGCATATAGTCGGTATGGATTAAGTATTGAAAGAGTTTTCGGTTAAATGTGTAGGGACTCATTGGATTTTTCAGATCTGGAGGCAGATGATTCCATAAGTGAGCACCAGAATAGGCAAAACATGTTTTGTATAGGTCCAATCTAGGCTTTGAGACATGTAACAAATTTAGGCGCTTGCTGTTCATTGCATTAGATTGAATCAGCGGCAGAAGATACTCTGGGGTATTTTGAGATATAATTTTATTCACTAATTTGGCTTTGTTGAAAAGGAAGCGCTTTTGTAGTGGTAGAAGTCTTAGATGACTGTACAAATTATTACTTTCAACGTGCTTTATGCCAGAAACCAGACGAATAGCGCGGTTTTGTAGAGAACATAGTCGTTTTAAATTAGATTTAGGGCAACCATCCCAAACTGTGGAACAGTAATCGAGATGTGATTGGATATAGCATGTATAGAATATTTTTCGTGTGCTTTCGTCCAGGAAGTGCTGAATTTTAGCAAGTTGGTAAACTTTTGCTCCTGGAGCATGAGGACATCAAAATCATATATTAGCCTCTCCAATACAGGACCTCTCTGCCTGGCACTACGACAGTTCCAGTATCCCACTCTTACATGGTTGAAACCTAGTCTCTCCACTTTTCGTCTTGTTCTCCTGGCGCCTGCCCTCCTATTTCTATGCCTTCTTCTCACACCATTTCCTCGCCTTCTCTTCCTCACCCTCTCTTCGCTAGCCGCTGAATCAACCTCGGCTTGATCGCAGCGCCCTGCAAAGGACATGAAACATTTTAAGTTGAGATTCATAAGAAAAGGATCGAGATATGTGAAAAAATCAGAGCGTCTACTTCATTTCGCAAAGAATATGCTGATGATGAAAGTTCATTCGGCTCTCAGCTTCTCGCTAACGACTTTGCCACTTTTATTATCCATAGCTTTGATGACACGGCACTTCTCATTCAGGTTGCAGAGATCAGAGACTTTGAGGAACACTAAAGTATTCACTGTTGCTAGGCATGAGCACCACCCAGCCAAAAGCAGAAGCATCACTCGTTTGCCCACGCCAATGGTAGACAGCCAGAGCAGCGGCATGGCGATACACTGATGTTGTGGCTGCAGGTGTATCCTTCCTCTTCTTCTCTGGAATGTACGGGCACCTTAAGTACGTTTTTATTAGTTCTACCCAAGGGTGTATAGATACCTTACAATACTGTTTACTCTTCCTGTGTTTACTCTGATGCGTTGACAACTCCCACATTTATCTTTTATACTTCCTTTTCTTTCCTGTAATGTAAAGATATCTTAAGTATGTTTTTCCTTCCTCTTCTACCCTGGGATGTATAGATACCTTACATTACTGTTTACTCTTTCTTCATGTACTCTAATGTGTTGAGAAATCACACATTTATATTTTATACTTTCACTTCTCTCTCTTTGAGGACCGGCTGACCGAGTGGCTAGAACGCCGGACTCTCCTTCGGGAGAACCGGGTTCGATCCATCGGTAAGGTGTGGGATTTTTTTCTGTCGGGGGCAAAAAAGAAAATTCTAACCTTCACAGTTCGCGGCGACTGCACTAGCCAGGCGGCCTTAATTCCTCAGGCTCAAAGACCCCTCTGCCATACACTGCAAGGTACTACATTGACAGTAAATGAAATGACAGTTGACTTTCTCTTCTCGGATCAGACGCCGATCTGGCCATGGCAAATCATATATTGCCACCATGCAATAGACCATCTTAGAATGTTATGAAAAACGAATACCCTTGATAGAAAAACTAGAACATGTTGTGACAACCAGAAAGATATTTGGAAAGAGAGATAGAGGAAGGCAGCGTGAGAAAATTCTAGAGTCTTGTGTCATGGCACGGAAGGGGACCAACATTGATCAATACCTTCACAAATTTGTGGAGAAGCATGATCGCCAACGCCATTCGGCAAGGCACTGGATGATGATATCGTTAATGAGTGTGAAGTAGTTTTCTATTGAGAATATTATTTTCAATTTAAGGAGACATTATATAATGAGAAACATTACGGTGACATGTGAAGTATTTTCATAGTTAGTGTGTTGGAAGTGATTTAAAAATGTGGATAAAGTTAAAGGCCCAAGTGGCATCTGGGATAGTACTAAATATATAACAAACTATCATAACAAACATCAGGACGGTAGTACAATAAGAAAACAACTAATAGATGCAAGTACAATCAACTTCATGGGCTCCGTGGCGAAACAGTTACGAACGCAGTGCTTTGTTTTTATTTACCTGCCATCCAACAGAACTGTGTGACTTATTTATTGATTCGCCATCGTAACTGTTTCTACACAGCAATGCACCTCTTTACGGGAAATCGCTAGGGGCTACGCCCACTGAAAACCCACCTTGGCGAGAGACATTTCGCGAGTGACGCCGAAGATGAAAGTGAAGTGACAACGTGGTTTAGAAAACAGAGCACACAGTTCTATGGAGCTGGTTTGGGAGGACTGATAAAACGATGGGATAAGTGCATCAATGTTGGTGGAAATTATGTTGAGAAATAAAGGGACAATGTATGTATAAAAATAAACGTGTTTCAAGTTGTTATCATATTTAGTTATTTTTCTACAGCCATTTGTGACTTACTTATTACATTTCACTCGTAAATGATGAGTTCCCTCGCAACGAGTCATATTAGGTATATTGTGCTATTTTAATATTTATTTAGAGCAATCCACACTCGATGGCTCCTTTACTTCGCAGAACATTTCCAGGTACCTATCTTTGGTTTTGTCAACATGGAAGTATAGGTCAATATTAAAAAAGGCATGTCCCGACTGTTAAGTGAAGATAAACTTTAAAATGGTGTTAGTCTCTACTACAATAAGTCTAGGATTATTAACGTTCTCCATAACGCTTGTCACTCTATGACGCGACAAGAAGTCAGAAGAGGACAAGTACTAGAAATTCGAAATTAGAAAGCATCAAGAGCCGAGTACACACTCTCCCGGCCTGCCTAGGTTTACTCCAGAGGAAAGGCCACAACAATACATCAGGAACAGTTATCTATGTATATGGTTGTGTATGATGTGTTTGAAATTCTATAGTTACTTAACTAATCTTGCGTGTCCTAGTTGTTGTTGTTGCAGGTGCTTCTGTTGTTGTTGTTGTCACTGTGTATTATGTACGGATGAGTGATTACAGTAAACTAGAGAACCCGACGGATGGCTAAGATGACCACTGTCCAGCTAGTCATCATAATCATCATCATCATGTGTATACCGATAAGCGTGAGCGGTCATGTTTCGTCATCACACTCAATCACAAATGTCGTGGATCAGCTCAGTGTTCTTGTCTCGACCATGCCACGTGGTCAAGCCATCCAGGCATTTACTTCTCTGCCATTCCCTTGTTCTCTTCCCCTCAATCTTGCCAGTTAGTGTCTAGCTAGTGCAAGAAGCCAGTTCACGAGGACATTACAAAACATCAGTTCACAACATTCGTCATTTCGTGATCACGTTAAGAGACGAGAGGGTGTGGCCGAGGCTGGGACAACCAGGGAGTCTGGGGGTTTTGTAGACAGAGATCAACATTGGGAGACAATACAAGATGGATTGAGAGTGTCCAAGAAGATGGTAGAAGTTATCAAGAACATAAATTACAGAGGAATGTGGCGAAATATGATCGTTTGCTCCACTCGGCTTGGCATATGATTATGAAGATGAGTTATCACAGTGTGTGTGTATGTGTTACAAAATAACAATATGATATAGTATTTTCAGAGTAAACTCTGACAATCAGATGTTGTTATAATCTTTACATATAAAAGAGAATGTTTGTTTGTGTGTGTGTCCATTACGCGTTCCCGAACGGTCCATCCGATTGAGATGAAATTTTGTACATATGTTGTTCTCACTCCCGCGGATCCAACTGAAATATTTAGTTAGTTTAAAATCATTGTTTTTATTCTTATAAGAAAGAAAAAGGCATTACGAGCTTCAGAAACAGACGAGAAACGGGAACGGGAACGGGAGCAAGGGCCGAACGCGTACTTTGTGCGCTTAAATGTATTTGAATGTATAATGACTACTTATATGAATTAAATGAGACCCTTCCCGCCAGGAGCTAGGCGATGCCGGGCCGGGTCGTCTAGTCTTATATATAAATTAGGATCTCCGTCTGTCTGTCTGTATGTATATATGTATGTCCTTTATTTGTTCGCGAACAGCCCATCCGATTGAGATGAAATTTTCTACACGCCTTCCTTTCATTCCAGCTCTGCCAACTGTCGTATTTTTTTTTCTTCTTCCTCCTCCTCCTTCCTCCCACTCCCAAAATACGTACGTAAATATATGAAGATGATGATGAAAGAATCCCCGAACCAAAACGCTAGGGCAAGGGAAGAAAATGACGTGACTACACAGAATCGTCACACGGCAATCATCATCATCATCAAGTGATATATATGCCTCCATGTCACGGCAATATCAATAACAATTCATCTTTTTATGTGTACGGAAGTTATCTACAGTCGTGTAGAAGGGAAGAACAATCAATGGAAGGACCGAAATCACAGAACCTAGACGAGTATGAATTCGGAATGGCGACCTCCCTCCTCCTCTCTTCTCCTCCTGCCTCTACCTCCTCCTCTCCTCCTCCCTCTACCTCCTCCCTCCACCCTCCTCCTCTTCCTCCTCCCTCTACTTCCTCCCCCTCCTCCCTCTCCCTCCTCCTTCTCCCTCTTCCTTCTCCCTCTTCCTCTCCCCTCCTCCTCCATCCTCCTCCCTCCTACTCCCTCCGCCTCCTCCCTCCTCCTCCCTCTACCTCCTCCCTCCTCCTCCCTCTACCTCCTCCCTCCACCTCCTCCTCTTCCTCCTCCCTCTACCTCCTCCCCCTCCTCCCTCTCCCTCCTCCTTTCTCCCCTCCCTTCTCCCTCCTCCTCCCTCTCCTCCTCCCTTCTCCTCAAACCTCCTACTCCCTTCTCCTCCTCCTCCTCCTCCCCCTCTCTCCTCCTCCCTTTTCCTCCCTCTACCTCCTCCCTCCTCCTCCCTCCTCCTCCTTCCTCCTTCCTCCACATCCCTCTTCCTCCTCCTCCCTCCTCATCATTCATCCTCCTCTCCTCCCCCTCCTCCTTCTCCCTCCTCCTTCTACCTCTTCCTCCCTCCTCCTTCTCCCTCCACCTCCTCCCTCCTCCTCCTCTCTCCTCCTCCTCCCTCTCCCTCCTCCTCCTCCCCCACATGCGTTCTCCTCCTCCCTCCTGCCTCCTCCTCCTTCTCCCTCCTCCTCCCCCTCCCTCCTCCCCATCCTCCCTCTTCCTCCTCCTCCTCCTCTCTCCTCCCACCTCATCCTCCTCTTTCACCCTCCTCCTCCCTCCTCCTCCCTCCTCCTCCTCCCTCCTCCTCCTCCTTCCTCCTCCTTCCTCCTCCCTCCTCCTCCCTCCTCATCCCTCTTCCTCCTCCCTCCTCCTTCTCCCCTTTCCCCCCTCCTTCTCTTAATCCCTCCTCCTCCCTCATCCTCCCTCCTATTCCTCCCTACTCCTCCTCCTCCCTCCTCCTCCTCTCTCCGCCTTTCTCTTCCTCCCTCCTCCTCCTCCTCCACTCTCTTCCTCCTCCCTCCTCCTCCCTCTTCCTCCTCCTCCTCCCTCCTCCTACCTCCTCGCCCTCCTCTTCCTTCCTCCTTCGCCCTCCTCCTCCCTTCTCCTCCCTTCTCCTCCTCCCCCTCCTACCCCTCCCTCCTCCCCCTCATCCCTCCTCCTCCCTCCTCCTTCTTCCTCCCTCCTCCTCCCCCTCCTCCTTCCTCCTCCTCCCTCTCCTCCTCATCCATCCTCCTCCATTCTCCTCCTCCCTCCTCCTCTTCACTCTACCTCCTCCCTCCTCCTCCCTTCACATTCCTCCTCCTCCCTCTTCCTCCTCCTCCCTCCTCCTCATCCCTCCTCCTCCTCTCTCCTCCTCCCTCCTCCTCCTCCCTCTACCTCCTCCCTTCACATTCCTCCTCCTCCCTCTTCCTCCTCCTCCCCTTCATCCTCTTCCCTCCTTCTCCTCCCTCCTCCTTCTCCCTCTTCCTCCTCCCTCTTCCTCCCTCTTCCTTCTCCATCCGCCTCCTCCCTCCTCCCACTCTCTCCTCCTCCTCCCTCCTCCTCCCTTTCCCTCCTCCTCCCTCTCCTCCTCCTCCTCCCTCCTCCTCCTGCGTTCTCCTCCTCCCTCCTTCTCCCTCTTCCTCCTCCCTCCTCCTTCTCCTCCCTCCTTCCTCCTCCTTCTCCCTCTTCCTCCTCCCTCTTCCTCCTCCCTCTTCCTCCCTCTTCCTGCTACCTCCGCCTCCTCCCTCCTCCTACTCTCTCCTCCTCCTCCCTCTCCCTCCTCCTCCCTCTCCCTCCTCCTCCCTCTCCTCCTCGCTCCTCCTCCTGCGTTCTCCTCCTCCCTCCTTCTCCCTCTTCCTCCTCCTTCCTCCTCCCCTCCTCCTCCGACATACTCCTCCCTCCTCTTCCTAATCCCTCCTCCTCCCTCCTATTCCTCCCTATTCCTCATGTCTCCTGTCTCCTTCTCCCTCCTCTTCCCTCCTCCACCTCCCTCTTCCTCCTCCCTCCTCCATTTACCCAAGACAGACAGACAGACAGATAGTCGGGAACGGGATCTTATATGACTACTTATATGATTTAAATGAGATGCTCTCCACCATGGGCTGGGCCAGGTCAGACAGACAGACAGACAGACAGACAGACAGACAGACAGACAGACAGACAGACAGACAGACAGACAGTCGGGAACGGGAACTTATATGACTACTTATATGAATTAAATGAGATGCTCCCCACCAGGAGTTGGGCGATGCCGGGCCGGGTCAGACAGACAGACAGATAGATAGTCGGGAACGGGAACTTATATGACTACTTATATGAATTAAATGAGATGCTCCCCATCAGGGTCTGGGCGAAGCCGGGCCGGGTTAGACAGACAGACAGACAGATAGACAGACAGACAGACAGATTGTCGATAACGGGAACGAGAACTTATATGACTACTTATATGAATTAAATGAGATGCTCCCCACCAGGGTCTGGGCGAAGCCGGGCCGGGTCAGCTAGTTAACTATAAAACACGTTTCCATATCTTTTCTATCCTCCTACACACTAATCATTGAATTTTTAGGAATAGTTTTACGCCTGTCTTTATTCATTAACCAGGGGTACTTTAGTAACTTCATTCGAATCACAAATGCGGGGGATTAGGAAGCAGAAAAACCTAGTGCAGATTTTCATAGAATAGTACGAGAGTCGATCGTTTAGAAAGCAACGGCAAACTACTGAACGTAACCTTGCTAAGAAATCACAAACATGCTGGGGTTAATTGCGACATCTTTTAAAGGATATGCCACTAACCTTTAAATTTTAGTAGCGTTCTCAAACTTCTGGAATAAATTGGATGTATTGACAGTAGAGTGAACATAATGACAAATTAAAAAAAAAGTAGCTTAAAAGTCGACAGGGTCTACTTCATTGCACCGGGTTTTATCCCATATGGCTCGATCTGTTTCCTCAGCGCGGAAAGCGTCACACAAAGCACGAACTCCGTAGCTCTAGCGACAATCCACGGGAGTCTCCGAAAAATTTCACTCGTGAACCGAAGGATGCGGCCCGGAATCGAACCCACAACCTTCGGAACCCGAGTCAAACGGCTTGACCTCTTCGCCACGTTGACTCCATATTGGCCAATAAAACGGCAGTTAAATGCATTGAGCAATGTTGCATTCATTGATTCTAACTGTGATCGAATCGTTCGCTTGTGTGTGTCTTGTTTCCTTTAATCCAACTGGCTTTGTTTATTTTGTTAAGAGAAGTAACTGTGTACACCGTGTCTGTGTTTATTATCTCTCATTTTTTAGTAGGACTTCCAAGCACCTAACTGTTTTTTTATTGCCTATAGTTTTATTTTGTGTTCATTTGGATTCTAATACCTGCTTGGCGGCCGTGGACTCCCCCAGTTTTCGATATATAGTGAGGCAAATAGGGGAGAGTGATGTTACATACATGAGGGTTGATGCAATTGAACTGGGTGTTCATCCCATGTGGTTCTATCTATTTCAATAGAGACAGCTATGCACAGAGCTCAAGCTCCTTAGATCCAACGTTGATCAGTAAGGGATTTCCGTAAAAGCTGTACTAGTGAAGCTAATGATGGACTCAGAAACCCACCACACAAACTTAAGAGATTGCCTGGCGGCTTGACCCCTTTCCCTTAGCAACTAAAGCATGAGAAAAGGAATGTTATAGTTATTTTTAGAGCCTGTACTGTTGTATGGCAGCGAATCTTGGAATGTAAATGAAAAAAATTAGAAAGAATTTGGAAGCGACAGAGATGTGGTTTTTAAGACGAATGTTGCTAATTCCTTGGACTGCCAGAGTAAGTAACAACGATTGCCTGAAAGAGGCTAATGAAACTAGAACACTATATACAGCAATAAGAAAGAGACAAACAGCTTTCTTTGGTCATGTGATGAGAAGAGAGGCATTGGAGAACATCGTGACAACTGGAAAGATCGAGGGGAAGAGAGGCAGAGGCAGACCAAGAGAAATGGTTGCTCGACGGATTGAGGCGGTGGCATGGAGGAATATCATCAGCAGAGTTGATCCAGAACTCCAAAGACCGAGATCTGTGAAGAGCCATGAATTCCTACGCCAGCTGGCACGGCACTTGATGATGATGACTGCTGTATACGTGCGAAACATGGACAATGAGCAGGCCAATTGAGTCTAATGGTAGTGGAGATGTGGTTTCCAAGGAACATGTGAAGAAGGCGGATAGAAAACGAATGCGACAGGCCTTAAATACACGTGAAAACCATATATAACTTAGAGAAAATAGGCGTTGACAGACAAGGTTTTCTGGCCAAGTCTTGGGGAGATACACAATGTAAGACTTAGTAGCATCTGATAATACTGATGGAAAAAATAGAAGAAAAAGACAAATAGATAAATACTTGGATGGATTGGTCCGCATGACATAATCGGGACAAGAACACAGACCTGATCTTTTTTCTTTTCATAGTCTACGCCGTGAAGCGTTGGTGATCATGGCTGTCCATAGCAGTCTTTCTCCATAAGCAGTCTTTCTCTTGAACTTCCAATAATTTTTATACCGAAGTTCCTCCAAACCATGATGTCAAATTGTACAGCATCTTCTCTCTTAGTCTTGCCCTGCCTCTCTTTCCCTCCAACCTTTCCAGTGTGACACCTTACACCAGATTTCCTCTTCTCATGGCATGCGCAGTATATGTGGACTATCCCATTCTGATGCGGATAAACAATTCTCTTTGTGAGTTAACATATTCCAAGATGTCTCATTTGCTCTTGATATCCCTCCACGGTGATGCCATTATTCTTCTATAAAACCATATGTCCACGTAATAATTCACTTGCCAGTTAATTGTCCACGATTCGCTTTCACACATCAGGATTGCATAAATATAGCTTTTAATAGCTCCTTTTCTCACCTCGATAAAGATAAATTGTAGAAACAAATTCAATTGCAGTATAATTTAGAAGACATTTTGTCCTAACTAATTCAGTCCAAATATAATTAAAAACACATTATATTTTAACAAATTCAATTATAGTATAATACAGGAGACGTTTTGTCTTGACTAATTCAGCCCCAGTTTAATTTAAAAGAAAATGTACTTTAGCTAATTAACATCCAGTATAATTTAGAAAATATTTTGTCTTAACTAATTCAGTTACATATAATTTAAATTAGGAAGAACTTAGACACAACAGAGATATGGTTCTTGAGACGAATGTTACGAATATTTGGACTGCAAAAGTAGCTAACAACGATTAGCTGAAAGAGGCTAATGAAACTAGAACATTATATACAACAACAAGAAAGAGACAAACAGCATTCTTTGGTCATGTGCTGAGAAGAGAGAAACTGGAAAGATCGAGGCAGAGGCAGACCAAGAGAAAAGATGCTGGATAGATTGAGACGGTGGCATGGAGGAATATCGTCAGCAGAGTTTATCCAGAACACTAAAGACCGAGATCTGTGGAGAGCCATGAACGCTTACGCCAACTGGCAGTGCACTTGAAGAAGATGATAATTTAAATATTATTTTTTTTATCTAATTCAATTCCAGTATAATTTAGATAATGCAATTATTTGACTAAATATGTAATTGTAGATACTATATTTTGACCAATTGAATTCCAATATAATTTTGGCAATGTATAGTTAGATTATTTCAGTTCTATTGCAATTTAGGAAAAAGAATGGTTTGAAGAATTCAGTTCCAGTATAACTGAGGACATTATGTTTTATCTGATTTAGTTCCGGAATCTGATTTTCCGGAACCATTTCAGAAATGTTAAGACTGTTTCAAAAAAAAAAAAAAAAAAAAAAAAAAAAAAAAAAAAAAAAGAAGAAGATTTACTACAATAGGCAATACTCATTTACAGAAGAAAAAATGATCAGTCGAAAATATACAAGTTATCAAGTCGAAAATGTTCAAGTTATAAAGTCGAAAATATACACATTATAAGGTCCAAAATATACAATTATAAAGATGAAAATATACAAGTTATGAAGTCCTTTTTATGAAAAAAGAAAAATTGACGTATTACTACGATTATCACCCATTTATTTATTTCCATCTTCAGCGTTCACGTTCCAACATAAATCAGAATATAATAAAAGATATTGGCATTCAATTTTGGCTCGTTGACAACTTCATAGTGTTTGTCCTCAAAGATACACTGTAACTGAATGAGTCAGAAACTTCGTGTTTTCTCTTACATGTTACATGTTGTTGCAGGACGTTGCGATCAACACCAATTCCCGGTTGATTTTTTTGACAATTTTACCTTCAGTAGATTTTTATTACTTTCTGAACGAGACGTTAGCGTTGAAGCCCAACTAATCAGTTTCCAATCAGGAAAGATTACGCTCAGTATTTTGCTATGGCTTTCTGAGCGGCCGGCTCAGTTATCCCGCAAGTCACCAGCGGAGGTAGAACCGCTCCCAGTTCTCGCCCGCTACGAGACTTTGCGTGATTAACGGGATTACGGAGAAAGTATTGTAACCTCTCGGTCAGAGAGACCGGCTGAAGTACTGTTAGCCATACCAAAAGAATCACTGTTTGTATAATTGTAAATCATTGATTGAAAGCTATGTTAATGTCAGCGGTGAGCGACTTTACGATACTTGTGATTCCGTGCTTGAAAACGATACTAATATTAATAATTATTTATGGCTTTGTAAATAATTCCTGACAGGCGATATTTATATTAACAATTATTAACTTTTATGATGATTGTATGTCCTTCATTACAAACCATACTAATATTAACAATACGTTACTGGTACCCTACGGAGAAAGAATAGTAGCACAGTAATCTACCATACTGTCATAAGAAGCAAATACTTGAAATAGGAAAGCAATGAATATTAACATTGTAATTTACCACGTTGTAACGGGATATTAAGACGAAGCAAAAAATATTAACACTGCAATCTACCACGTTTTAACGGGACCTTAGAGGAAGCAAAGAATATTAACATTAGTTAGTTAGTTAGTTAGTCGACAGATCATCCTCGTTGCACATCGAACCATTCAGTCCATAAGTGCTCGGATCCCCTCCTCAGCAAATCCCGCAGTGTGTAGCGGCTAACGACGCCAGTTCTGTGTTGGTTTATCAATCTTCTTTGGCTTCCTGCGTAGTGTTCTTGTTTGGCCACCCCTCTTTTAATTTGCTGCTCCCGCAGTCTGGCCATTGTTGTAGATTCACAGTCATCACTTGGTTCTCGCAAAAGTCTCACTTCTCGTAGAGCATTCAGAATGTCAGCCTGGTCCATGGCGCGTCCGCCCTCCACAGTAGCCTCATCCTGCGAGCTTGTCAGCCCGCTCATTTCCTTGTACTCCCGCATGACCTGGCACGAAGATGAAACTAATCTTTGCCAGCCGAGACCGCTTCAGAGGCAGCAACCATTCTCTTCGGATCGACCCCTCCTCTATCCTCTTGATCATGTTCATTGAGTCGCTAAGGAAACAAGCCCTAGTGAATGTCTGTGTCTCGAGCCATGTTATTGCTTTACTTACTGCCATGACTTCCATGGTCAGGCTACTTGTGGTTTCAGTGAAAGCACCAGAGTCCTCCTTCACAATTCTCCCTCCGGCCCGAGCTGTAAAGGCCCATGAGCTTCTCACATGTCGGACGACCGACCCATCTGTGTAGATGACCGCGTCACCGTCTAGCGAATTCTCGAAAATCAACGCTTGTACTTCAGCCTCAACAGCAGCCGGATTTTCTTGTCTGCATTTTCTATCTAGTTGGATGCAAACTGAAAAGGATGTGCAGAAGTCTGTTGGCACTTGCACCCACTCCTCGCCAGGTTCTAAGTCCTCAAGTGAACACACCTGTTGAAGAATGTCTTCGGCTTGACCCATCCACGACCGTCCTCTTTTTAACCTGCTGCCCTTCACCTTCCTAATTTCACTATGCAGTGGATGTTGTGTGTTTGCGTTAATTCTGAGGTAGGCGCGTGCCCTGCAAACTTGTATTCTCTCTTCAATGGTTGGAAAATCAAGAAGGTAGCGCATCGCCCTGCATGCTGTATCTCTTGTACATCCAAGAATAATGCGCATAGCTTCATTCTGTATCCTTTCCATCCTTTCTATCTGCTTATGGCTGAGAGTCAGGATTGCCATTGCATACTCCAAAACAGACATGACCAGCCCCTCGTACAGAAGACATAGATGGCGCTGCTCACAGTTTGCTGCCGCCATCACCCGCATCGCTGCCAAACCCCGCTTGGCCTTTGTTATCACCTGGTCTATGTGCACATTATAAGCAAGGCTTCGATCAAACCGTATCCCCAGGTAATTCATTGCCTGCGTTCTTTCCACCGTCTCTGAACACAGCATTACAGTTGGTTTTGGATTGTTGACAATATGATTATTCAACGAGAACCAAGTCACTGTTGCCTTTGTTGGGTTGACCATTGCCCCAGCTTCATCACACCAAGTACATATGCGATTGAGTTCGGTTTGTAGTTCCACAGCAACCTCCTCTGTATCCTTACCCTGGCGATACACTAAAACATCATCGGCATACGACAATGTCCTGCCAGGTCCAGTGATCTGCTCACTGGTGATTCTCACTGTGTAGGCGTTGAACAGTACCGGAGATAATGGTGATCCCTGTGGTAGGCCAGGATATATAGTTGTTGGTTCCGAAGTCCAACTGCCACATCTAAAAACTACTTTCCTTTGGTAGATGGCTGCAGCGATCCAACTAAGGAGGAATGGATTTACGTTTAGTTCAAGAAGCTGAAACATAAAAAAATCCAGTGGTACTCTGTTGTATGCGTCCTCAAGATAGCTGCAGCAACGGTTTCAGTGCCTGAGTGGAAACCTTCATAGACATCATGGGCAAAGACTGCTGCATTGGTCCAGGTTTCTCTTTTTGGACGGTACCCACCCAGGGTAGGTGGGAAAACACCTTGCCTCTCTAGTTGGCTTGATATTTTCCTGGCAATTACCTTCTCCAGCAGCTTGCCTATTGTATTCTGCATGGTTATAATTCGATATCCCTGAATTTTTTTGTGGTCTTTGTCAGGCTTCGGCAAGGGAATCAGATAGCTGTGTAACCATTCCTCCTTGATGCTAGCACTCCCTATACTGTTGTTGTACATGTCTGCTAGTTTCTCTAGCTCATTGTCGGTACACCTATTTATGTCGTCGTATCTTATGCCATCAGGACCTGGAGCACTGTTTTTTGATCGTCGAAGCACAGCCTTGATTTCTTTCACTGTCACTGTGTCTTCCTCCGAAGTGTTCTGGGCCTTGCATCTGTCTGAGGTGACCTCCTTGGCCAGATTTCGGCCTCCCATGTCTGTCTGGTTGCCCTGCTCAAGGTAGCGTTCAAAGAGGGCTTTGCCCTTGTCCTCGTCAGTCCTCTGCCAGGTGAGGTCAGCACCTTGGAAGTCTGAAATGCTCTTATTCTTGACTACACCACTCATGCTTTCATGTAGTCGCCAGAACAATTTCAGTGACTTGTCTGTGCTTACTCTTTGACACACCTCTGCCCATTTTTCGCTTTTAACCACCTTGACCAGTTTTTTGAAATAGCTTACTTTTGTGTGCATCTCTCTTTCTAAGTGCAAGCAGGGACTAGGATGACCAGCTCTGTTCTTCTTGGCATTTTGCCATCTCCTTACAGCACTACGCTTATCCACCCAAGCCTTCTCCACCTCGAAACTCTACAACGGTGGCTGCTCCCAGCTTTTTTTCCTGCCCTGAAACGTTCTGCGCTTGTCACGTCTTATTTTACTCACCACATCTTGCCCTGTACTGTCATACTGGAACGTCTTTACCTTTAGCTTGTGCTGCCTGGTTCTGCCTTTCTCCACCAATATGCTGCACGGGTGGTGGTCGCTGCCATGGTGTCCTAGGACACCCCATCTACACACTGTAGTGAGTGAAGGTGAAACTAGCGCCAGATCAATAGCACTGTCCTCATCGCCTGGACGGCTTGCTGTCCTGGTGACACAGCCACTGTTAATACAAACCAGGTCGATGGTTTCCAGTGCAGTCTCGAGCTCCTCCCCTTCCGGTTTTCAAGATGGCGACGGACGGTCGTGTTGTTTTGTGTTCGTTAACTTTTTCGCGTAGGGGATGGATTTATTCATCTCTTGCGTGTAATTGGTGTGCCAGGATGTAATACCAGGAGTTTCTACTCAAGATCTGCGCGGGTGCTACGGAGTTCGTGCATCGAGCGAAGCCATCCTTGAGTGAATTTTCAGCAGCGTGTGTGGTTCAACAGCAGTCTGTGTTTACGTTATTTTCAACATGGCGGAAGAACGTGTTTTTTCCGAGCGGTCAGCTGTCAACATAACGAAGCGGCGTGGTAGCCGCGCAGGGACAAAGAAGCAAGGTAAGCGCGGTGGTTTGAGGCGTTTTAGACTCAAGTGTCACCGTCTAGGACTCAGGAACATCCGTATTCTATATTGGAACTGTGCCAGTGTAAAACAACGGGGCTCTATTTTAGAAACCCTAGTTTACAGGAACGACATTGTAGCACTCCAGGAGACGAGACTGGGCGATCAGCTACTCCGAATTGCCGGCTTCAAATGTTTCTACAACAGACGACATCTGGGAACGGCGATTCTCGTTCGCGACAGCATGGTGGCGTCAGAGCTAGACATGTCCAGTTGGGACAGTGACGATATACAAATACAGGCGTTGAGAGTTCATTCCAGTATACCATTCGTGTTGGTTAATGTTTATGCCCGCAATGCGAGTATGGACGCCCAGAAGTGGCAGTGCTTAAGTGGCATATTAGGCCACGAGAGAAATGTTATTTTCTGTGGTGACTTCAACGCTAAAGGCAGAGCATGGAGAAACACTTCCTCCAATACACAAGGGGAGAATATTAACATTGCAGTCTACTACGTTTTAACGACACTCTAAGAGGAAGTAAAGAATATTAATATTGCAATCTACCATGTGTTAACGTGACCTTAGAGGAAGCAAAGAATATTAACATTGCAATCTACCACGTTTCCCTTTTTTGTAAGTTCATATTTTCGTCAGTTTTGTTTTTGGTTAGTTCATGTCTTCGTCATCAGTCTTTGTAGGTCATGTCTTTGTCATTAGTTTTTGTAAGTTCATGTCTTCGTCGTAAGTGTTTGAAAGTTCATTCATATCTTGGTCAGTTTGTAAGTTCATGTCTTCGTCATTGTTCAGTTATTGTAACTTTCACAATTCACATCGTCAAAATCTTCAGCCAGCACTACCATACTGATTTCAATTGTGGTTCATAAAGGTCTGTATCTCCTATAGTTTAAACGTCAAATCAAGTAATTTTTCTATCTTTCTTTTTTTCTCCATCAACTTTGTCATCACTTTTCATTGTGACTTTGCTAATAGCTTCAACTGTTGCTAATAGCTTTAACTGTACATTACACATAAGCGTAGGCGATGTAATACTTTTGACAAATATATATATTAGATACACATTTATGATTTACATAGTTATGATATACACGGTGAAGTAGTTACAATGAAGTCAATTAACATATCATCATCATCATCATCATCATCATCATCATCATCATCATCATCATCATCATCATCATCATCATCATCATCATCATCACCACCACCACCACCAACACCACCACCACCATCATCATCATCATCATCATCATCATATTCATCATCATCATCATCATTTTCCACTTCAAGCGTCGTGGGGAGGAATAATTTGTGCTCCAGCGCTCGGTGGGCGGCACTGGATAGTGTCATTCCGTGTGATTGTACTATGTCTTTGATGTCGTCAATCCATTTTCTTCTCGGACGTCTTCTTGGTCTCGTCGCAGATGATCTTAGATGTAAGGCCAGTGATGGTAGTTGTTGGTGTTGCATTCTAACGAAATGGGCAAACCACATGACCTTCTGTCTTTCAATAATGTGGCGCAAGGTGTTGATCACACTGCCTGTCTTATAACAGCATTTCTTACTCGGTCTCGGATTGTTAGGTTGGCAGCTCTCCTCAGACATCTAATCTCGCAGGTGTTGATTTTACGAAAGTGTGATTTGGATCAAGTCCAAGTTTGAGATTGGTAGCATAGGGTTGATGTGAATATGCTGTTTATTATCTGTCGTTTTGCGAACATGGGTATATTTTTTATGTTTCAGCAAGGGTGATAGTTGATATGTAAGTGCACTAGCTTTTTGACATCTGATTTCTATTTCTCTGTCCAGTCTGCCATCATCTGTGATCATACTTCCAAGATATTTGAATTCTTTAACTTGTTTCAGAGCTGTGCTATTTATCTGTATACTTAGTGGGCCCGGCGATCTTCTAACTTGCATTATTTATCAACTACATAATAATTACACCATTAAAGTATCAATTAAATATACTACAAAGTACTCTCAACATCTTCAGTTCTCCACATCACACTATCTTTATCAGATGTATGTATCCTTTCTGGGAACATTAATTGCATCCCTATTCAATAGGTTTTCATCTGCCTGATATATTTCTCCATGGGACATTATCCTTGCTACCATCGCTCCGTATCACAACAAATTTACAACTCTCTGTTCATCGTACATTATTAACACATTTTTATCATAGTTCTCTTGGAGTCTGTATTCTATAGCTTTTCATTGAGCTACCTGTCAGCAATTTATAACAGCTCATCGTGGAATTCCTCAACTCTCGCAGGATGTCTAGGCCCACTTGTCAAATTCTGTGAACTACAGTTTCATTGTTCGCGACAATACTTTCGCATTTCACATCGTCAAAAACTTCAACCATCCATACAATAATTTCTTCAAGACAGCCACTATGCAGATTCTGTACTTTGACAACCGAATAAACATGAAAAACACATAATGATGACTGATCACAAATACACATAACCTGATTACAAATAAAGATACACTGAACAAAAATAAAGATGGCCTGAACAACACATACAGTTGGCCTAACGATTAAATAAAGATGGCACGAACAACACATAAACATGACCTGTCAAAACTTGTCCACTTGCTCTCAAAGCTTGTCCACTTGCTATCACAAATTGGCCACTTGTTCAGTTTTGGTTAGTCCATGTCTTCGTCAGATCATGTATTCGTCATGTCCTCGTCAGTGGTTTGTATGTTCATGTCTTCGTCAGGTAATTTTTTGCGTCTTCGACATTGGTCAGGTTTGTAATATTTGCATTTCACATTGTCAAAACCTTTAGCCATCACTTCCATAATTTCTTCAGTTCTGGTACTTAAAGGTATGTTATGTATCTTCTGTAGTTTGAACGTTGAATCAGCTCAACTTTATCATAACTTTTCAAGTTGACTTCGCTAGTATATTCAGCTGTACATTTCACATGAACACCAAAGAAGTCATACTATCTGCAAACAATTTTTATGTCACTGAACACTTTGTGTCTGTCTACCATGTCTTTCCCGGACGCTGTGATTTTTTCATCACTTTCCCACCTGACAGCGCTAATAATATCTTCACATCTTCAATCAACATTATTAGTTACGTTTTCATAGGCACTACCACCTGTCACAGCTTCGATGCCATCTGATTGTTTGTCATCACTTTCTCATTTTACATTAATAAACTATTCAATTTACCATTCCAGAGTACCTGCAAAAGAAGCACTTATACAGAATACTCGGGCATCTCTCTAGACGCTTGGCTTTTTTTTCTGTTACAAATTGTCTCCGACCATAATATGTTGCTTCACGACTTTTCCATGCCACATCGCCAAGACATACGATCTTCAATGAAACATTCTTGCTGGTTAACAACATTTATGTTAAGGCAGTCCGTGGTTTCACCTGTCACAGCATCGATATTATCTGGCTGTTCGTCAGCACTGTCCCATTTCACATGGCCGATTTCGTCAACTTTCCATTCCACATTGTCTACACTAACTTTCGTTGTGCCATCTTCCACCACCTCAAACGATATCTTAAAGTATATCTAAAATAGCATTTCTTACGTTGCCCGCTTCGTTGCCACTTTGTCATTTCACAACCACATTTTGTTAAGTCTCCAGCCAACAGAGTATATTATGGAGTTGTCCCTGTTATGGAGTCGTCCTCTATTAAACCCCCCCCCCTCTCTCTCTCTCTCTCTCTCTCTCTCTCCTCTCTCTCTCTCTCTCTCCAACTCTGCAGTGTTTTATTATTTCCAATGCAGTGAAACCTCCGCCGCGGAGCAAACACGGCAGAGACTTCTGATCGTCAGATGAGTACTCCCTTCCCCAAGTATTTCGGACCATTACGCTCTTGATACTCTCTGGGGGCGGTTCCGTCCGGGTCATGACTCCGGGCGTCTTTCCCCTGCGTGGAGACTTTCGGTCACATTCGTTGTCCCTGTTGTTGTGCTTGTCCCTTCGCTGTTACCATGTCCATTCTCAAGCCTTCCCTCCCTCGGTGGGGAGAGTCCGTACAGCCTGTGCTAGCCCTTTAGCACGTGTGGTCTCGGGGAGTCCGCTTCTTCCCCCGCCACGGCCTCTGTCTCCTCCATTCTTCTCCGTCGTCGTCTTCCATCCTCGTTCCCCGTTCACGGCGCAGCACTCTACTTGGAAGCCGGTTCTTCCTTAACGTTCTGGACCCACCTCTTGGTCTCTGTAGCTGGGTGAGTGCGACTTACGGACGATTACCGCTATGTCATGGAGGTTGGACTTCAGCCGACATTTGCATGGTTTGACTGCACTCAGATTCACCACCCACGCTCGGAGGAAAGGCTAAAGAGCTGACGAGACATTGCAAATCCGTGGTCTTGGTTAAGAGATCTTTAGTAGTTCTGCAGTTACAGCTTCTAACCATACTAGATTCGAGACTCGTCCCACTTCAGGTTCCGACAATTCCATAGCCAGCACGAGGCCTTTTCGGCTGCTTCACACAGTTATTTTTGGGCCCGATTTCTTGCTTGTCCTTGAATGTCCGTTGGTTTTAGCACATCAGATACAGAGTGGGTGGGAGACTAGACCTCTGGCGCCTACCTCAGCTTCGAATAGCCTGACGGCGTACTCTTCCATCTTAAGACTTGCCACCGTATCTTCGTACGTCTTCAAGTTATACGTGTGTTGCTCCTCAATATTTGACTCATACGGGACGGTCAGCTCAATCAGCGTTAGCCGCTTGGCTGACGAGGAGCTAAGTACGATGTCAGGTCGCAGCCAAACTTTCGGATCACCTCAGGGTATTTGCCACGGCCCTTTAGATCCACGGTCAGTTCCCAGTCCCTCGCACCATCGAAAATGGTCGGCAAGCGGCAAGTCGTCAGTTCTGCCTTCTTTGTGCCCGGCTCGGACGAAGGAAATCTCCATCGGCCTCGGCCTGGTCCCCTCTTTGTTCGCCTTCATTCTGGCTACATCCACGATGGCCGCCAACTCAGTAAGGACTTTGTTGTGCCGCCACGTAATCGGCCTTGGGTCAGGGCGACCTTACATGCGGACAGTACGTGTTCCGCTGTCTGAACCATTTTGAACCTTTGTACAGAGGGGACAGAACGGGTCGGTGGTTTTCCCCACTTGACCAAGTTGGCAGCTGATGGCAAGACATCGTAGAGGGATCGGACGACGAAACTTAGGCGCAGTGGTGCCATTCGCCAAATCTCATTCCAGGTAAGAGATCTCTGCACTACCTCTTCCCATGACATCCACTGGGCCTGCTGCGCCTGTTGGGCAGCCTTCCGGACTCTTTCGTCATCCTCCCCCTTGCGGATCTCCTTAACCAACAGGTCCCTGCGTTCCTTGGTCGTCGCCTTGGACCACATCGGATCATTGTTTTTGGTAGCCGAACCCTTTCCTGTCCAACTGGGTTGTGGCCCATGACCTCCTTCAGCTGGAGTGTAGCCTGGGCTTTCTTCGACCGCGCTGACGACTTTCCACTTCCTTCCCGTTCTCAGGGCGGGAACTGAGGCACTAACCGTTACATCTGGAGACTCGCGCAGCATCATCGCGAGTCTGGTTTTTCCGGCTTTGAACTCTTCCATGAGGGACGGGAACGGGAGGACGAGCTTACTTTGTTTGCAATACAGTGCGACAGTCGTGAGGCATGTTGGTACTCCAAGCCACTTTCTTATATACCTGCTTATCTTCCCCTCCATAGTGCTCACTGTGGTCGTGCCTATATCATATATCAGCAGCGGCCACAGGAGTTTCGGAATGAGCATGAATTGGAGGCACCAGATTTTGAATTTGCCTATCAGCCTGGTTTTATCGATGGTACCCAGACCGTTCGTCAGCATTTCTTGCATCTCTACCACCGCGTTCCTGTCCGTCAGGGTTGAGTCGTACACACGACCGAGACTCTTTACGGGTTCCTCTACCACCGTGGGAATCGCTTGTCCGGCAACCAAGAACAACCTCTCCGCCGCCTTACCCTTCACGATCGACAGACTTATCGATTTCTTAGGTTTGAAGCTCATCCTTCACCAACGAATCAGATCGTCTAGTCTGAGGGGGATCCTGCAAGCATCACTCTCCTTCGGTGTCAGGATTGTCGTATCGCCAAAGAAGACCTTCAGCGGCGGAATGATTCTCCCTTCGCTGAGTTTCGGACCGTGTGCGTAGCCGGATGCCGCATCCAGGATGACCTGCATGGTCGTGACAAATAATATCGGCGACATCGTACATCTCATGGCAATGCCCACTTGCAGGTCGATCCATCTCGTCGTGAACGTCTTGGTCGAGAAACGGAGAGAGAAGCCCGAGAAGTACTGCACACGCATTTCCGTGATGTTCTCGGGCACGTGATAAGCCTTGAGTGCATCGCACAACAGCTGGTGGGGCACTGACCCATATGCGTTGGCCAGATTCAACCATTTCACGTGGAGTTCCTCCTTCTTCGTCTTCGCTCTCTTGATAGCTTCTCAGATCATGGTGCCGTGTTCGAAACAACCGGGGACATCAGGTAATCTCCCTTTTGAACCGCTGTCTCTACGTACTTATTCCCCATCAAGTACTTCTTGATTCGACTGGCCATGACTGAGAAGAATATTTTTTCCTCGACATTCAGGAGAGAGATCGGCCTGAATTGGGCAATGCAGGCAGAGTTTTGCTCTTTGGGAATGTACATTCCGTTGGCTGTCTTCCACTCCGTGCTGACATGATTGTGGATCTCAGTCTCCTCAGTAGCTTCTTAAGGACATTCTGGCAGCTTTTATAGACTGTGTAAGGCACACCGTTGGGCCCCGGTGCCGACTTATCTCTCGCTTTCTTCACTACCGCAACCACCTCGATCCACATCGGAGGCCTGGCATTGAACTCCACAGCTGGATCTTCCGGGAATTTGAGCCCTTCAATTTCTCCGAGTGGGACGTTCCGTTGGGCATGGGAGTACGTCGTCACGAGGTGGTTCTCCAACTCCTCTTTGCTGACATTGAGGATGCCGGATCGCGGCTGCTCGAACAAGTCCCGTGCAAACTTGTATGGTTCCCGGAAGAATCTCTCACGTTCCTTCCGGGTTTTCCGCCTGTTCCTGCAGAACCTTTCCGCTCGGGACAGGGCATTGTGCCTGGCTTTCAGATGTTGCCACACCTGGCGCAAGCCCTCTTTCTCATGATCGGCTGCTGTTTTCCACCTTTTCCGAGCGGCATTCTTCTGTTTTCTTACTTCTTCCAGCAGTTTCAACCGCCTGGTCTTCTGTGGCATAGCTGCTTCCTTCTTCTCGCTGCAACCAAATTGAACCAGCGAGTGCAGGTAAACAATCTCTCCGAACTTCAACAACTTCTCCTCAAGGAATTTGTGTTTTAGGTCTTCTTCTAAAACACGGGACAAAGTATCATCTAATAATTCCCACTCTGCCTTCTTGGTGGCATTAGGGAGCTTGATCTTCACCCTGAGACTCTCGGAAGGTTACTCGGGTGCGTCACAGGTGACATCCACTTGAGTTTTCTCAGCATGGTGGGTTAGGGTTACTCCTAGCACAACACTGCGGGGTTCTCCCAATGAGATATACCTCTCAGCAAGCTGAACTCAACTTTTTTGCTCTCTTTCGCCAAGTTTTTTATGTTTGTATCCTCTCAGAGTATGAAACCAGGTTTGTATTTGTGTATGAGTTGTCTTACAATAATGTTGGAAGAGAAAGCTGTATATGTAGGGGTAGTAACTGAAATAAAAAGATGATGTTTATTTCATGATAATATCCCTTAATGCATCCACACTTCAAGAGCTGAATATTGGAGAAGGTTGGCTATTAAAGACGATAAAACAAATACAATTTAAATATTTCGGTCACTTGGAACGTCACGAAAGTCTGGAGAGATTAATAATGGAGGGGTGTATGCTTGGGACAAGAGGAAGAGGAAGGCCAAAGAGAAGATGGGAGCAGGATGTGGATGATCTCCAGATGGGTGTATCAGACGCGGGACAACTTGCTTATGATCGAGACTTTTTCCTGAAGGCTGTTATGGGAGCGCGAGGTTCTGCAAAAGAAATGCTACTGAATAAAACTAAATTATTTCATGTAAACCTCTTAAGATAGTTAACCAAACCTCATATTTAAGAAGAGAAAAAAATCAGAAATGAAGAAATCAGGACTAAAGTGTAGGTTATAGTAGCGCTAGATTTTAGTAGAAGGTAACAAGTAAAATGGTTTGGCCATGTAACTAGGTTACCAACTAACAGTATACCATAACAAGCAACGATGTACACACCAAATGGAACCAGAGAAAGAGACCGACCTAGTAAACAATGGACAGAGGGAATAGCAGACTCTACGGGAATATCGATACATGCAGCCCATGAGCGGGCACTATCCCGCTGTTTATATCTCACCACGACACCGCAAGGTACAAGAAGAACAAGATGAGATGAGATCTCTCAAATATATTATATATAGTCTTTATTTAACCATACCACGCCACACACACCTACTTACACACACATAACCACACATCACACACACACACACACACACACATATATATATATATATATATATATATATGTGTGTGTGTGTGTGTGTGTGTGTGTGTGAGTGAGTGTGTGTGTGAGTGTATGTGTGAGTGTGTGTCTGTCTATATATAAATACATACATAAAGGGAGATTATAGTGAAATAAACTTCATCATACAAATGACTTGTTTATATTAAGCTATACAGTGGCTTGGAAAGGACAGTGATGGAAGTCATGGTTTCTAGAAGAAGAGACAGTAGCAAACCTGAACGATGATGAACATAGGACATCGGGGAACCAATGGGAATGAACATGTGTGAGGCAGAGGAACTAACAAAGGATCGAGACTTCTGTCGGCAGGCAGTGATAAGAGCGATGTTTGCCAAAGTCCCTGCAACAGGATGACACTACGCGCTGTCTTACGTGGGCCACATATCGCCCCAAATGTACCACACTCCACCAAGAGCAGCACCAGCAGTGGTAGCTGCAAGTTCAGATTTAGGAAATACTTGTTGATGATGAAGGTGTACTATAATCTCAGTTGATCACAGCGCAATGTGTTGTATGCCTAACCATCTCCGATATGGGCTATAATATAGCACACATTTTCTTGTTTAGCAGGGAGACTTTCGTGACACTTGGCAGTGTTCCGATGTTTGGTGACATATCTTTGATCTAATTCAGTTGCGGTATAATTAAGAAGATATTATATTTTGAATATTTTAATTGCTATATAATTTAGAAATTACTATATTTTTACTGTTTCAATTGCAGTATAATTTAAAAGATGTTATATCTTGACCGTTTAAATGTGCGTATAATTTAAAAGATATTATGTTTGACAGCTTCAGTTGCAATATAATTTGCAAGATGTTATATTTTGACATCTTCAGTTCCAGTATAATGTACAAGATGTTATGTTTTGACTGCTTCAGTTGCAGTATAATTTACACGATGTTATGTTTGGGCTGCTTCAGTTGCAGTATAATTTACACGATGTTATGTTTGGGCTGCTTCTGTTGCAGTATAATTTAAACGATGTTATGTTTTGACTGCTTTAGTTGCAGTATAATTTACAAGATGTTATGTTTTGACTGCTTCAATTGCAGAATAATTTACACGATGTTAAATGTGACTGCTTCAGTTGCAACATAATTTACAAGATGTTATGTTTTAACACCTTCAGTTGTAGTATAATTTACAACATGTTATGTTTTGACAACTTCAGGTGTATTTTAATTTACAAGATGTTATATTGACTGCTTCAGTTGCAGTATAATTTACAAGATGTTATATTTTGACTGCCTCAGTTGCAGTATAATTTACAAGATGTTATATTCTGACTGCTTCAGTTGCAGTATGATTTACAAAATGTAATATTGTGACTGCTTCAATTGCAGTACAAGTTACAAGATGCTCTATTTTGGCTGCCGCCGGTATGCGGCGCAGGGGTAGCGAACGCAATTCGCAAACCAGAAAATCGCGTTGGAAATTAGCTGCATGTGATTTAGAAGCAAATGGGCTTGTGTTGATTCTTAACAATGGTACTGAGCATCGGTCGTTCAATAAGCAATGGCAAACAACTGAAGGTTGCATTACTTACATTGGTTAGTAAGCCATAAACAGTCAAATAATACTGGACATTATTGCCACGTCATGTGAAGGATATGCAACGTTAACAATGTTTTTTTTCCCAGCTTTAGTTCTAGCATAATGTCAGAAGCTTTGTCTTAATTAATTCAATAATGGGTGCGAAGTTATGCAAAGAAAATGCTACTGAATGAATGAATTAATTCAGTTCCAATATAATTTAAAATATGTTATGTTTGAACTAATTCAGTTCCAGTATCATATAGAAGATGTTATACTTTAATTAATACAATTCAAGTATAATTTAAAACATTAAAAAAAAAAAAAAAAAAACTAATTCAGTTATATATTTTAGACATTATATGTGAACTAATTTCAATTCCTTTATAATGTAGACTAGCTGACCCGGCCCGGCTTCGCCCAGGCCTTGGTGGGGAGCATCTCATTTAATTCATATAAGTAGTCATATAAGTTCCCGTTCCCGTTACCGACTATCTGTCTGTCTGTCTGTTGTGTCTGTCTGACCCGGCCCGGCATCGCCCAGCTCCTGGTGTGGAGCATCTCATTTAATTCATATAAGTAGTCATATAAGCTCACGTTCCCGTTCCCGGCTACCTATCTGTCTGTCTGTCTGTCTATCTGTCTGTCTGTCTGTCTGTCTGATCCGGCCCGGCTTCGCCCAGCCCCTGATGGGGAGCATCTCATTTAATTCATATAAGTAGTCATATAAGTTCCCGTTCCCGACTGTCTGTCTGTCTGTCTGTCTGTCTGTCTGTCTGTCTGTCTGTCATGTCTGTCTGTCTGTCTAATCATTTATTGGTTGCAGTTAGAACAACCTTAGATAAACGAAGACCAACTGACAAAAAGCATTAGAAGGAGCACTTGAAAGATCTTTACATCTTCCCCAACAATTAACTTGGGTAAATGGAGCGGCGGCAGCAGCAGCAGCAGAAGAAGAAAAAGGAGGAGTAGGAGCTGGGAGGAGGAAGAGGGAGGTGGAGGAGGGAGGAGGAGGGAGGAGTAGGAGGGAGGAAGAGATAGGCGGAGAGAGGAGGAGGAGGGAAGAGGAGGGAGGAGGAAGGAGGAGGAGTAGTAGGGAGGAGGACGAATTAGGAGGAGGAGAGAGGAGGAGGGAGGAGGAGAGAGGAGGAGGAGGGAGGAGGAGGAAGGAGGAGGATGAGGGAGGAGGAGGAGGCAGGAGGAGGGAGGAGGAGGGGAGGAGGAGGAAGAGGGAGGAGGAGAGAGGAGGGGAGGAGGGAGGGAGAAGAGGGAGGAGGAAGAGGGAGGAGAAGGAGGAGGAGGAGGGAGAAGGAGGGAGGAGAAGAACGCAGGAGGAGGCGGGAGGAGGAGAGGGAGGAGGAGGGAGATGGAGGAGGAGGAGGGAGGAGGAGGGAGATGGAGGAGGAGGAGGGAGGAGGAGGGAGGAGGGAGGAGGAGGAAAGAGGAGGAGGAGGAGGCGGAGGGAGAAGGAGGAGGGAGGAGGAGGGAGGAGAAGGAGGAGAAGGAGGAGGAGGGAGGATGAAGAGGGAGGAGGAGGAGGGATGTGGAGGGAGGAGGAGAAGGGAGGAGGAGTATGGAGGAGGAGGAAGGAAGTAGAGGGAGGAGGAGGAGGGAGGAAGAGAGAGGATGAGGAGGGAGGAGGAGAAGGGAGGAGGAGAAGGGAGGAGGAGAAGGGATGAGGAGGAGGGAGGAGGAGATGGAGGAAAAGGGAGGAGGGGGAGGAGGAGAGAGGAGAAGGAGGAAGAGGGAGGAGAAGGAGGAGGAGGGAGGAGGAGGGAGGAAGAGGGAGGAGAAGGGGGAGGAGGGAGGAGGGGGAGGACGTAGGAGGAGGAGGGAGGAGGAGGAGAGAGGAGGAGAAGGGAGGAGGAAGGAAGAGGAGTGATTAGGAGGAGGGAGGAGGGCGAGGAGGCAGGAGGAGGAAGAGGAGGAGGAAGGAGGAGGGAGGAGGAGGAGGGAGGAGGAGGAGAAAGAGGGAAGAGGAGGATGGAGGAGGGAGAGGGAGGAGGGGAAGAGGGTAGGAGGTGGAGGAGGGGAGAGGAGGAGGAGGAGGAATATAACGCATATGCCTGTAGATTTAATAATGGCTGAAGTTGTTCCATGTCTTCTTAGAGTTGGCGACAGTGTAAAGAAATATAAAATCTTCAAACTTTATAGAGATATATTTATTCTTTAAGTACAAAAAGATGAGTTACAATGTTATGCATTATGCATTATTTTTATGAAAACTTTGAAAATGCCTTAAAGATTGTATCATGATTTATTATAACTCATATGCCGGTACATAACTATAGACAAAGAGTTCATAAATCTTTGAAAACGATGCCACAATATGACTATAAGTTATACAGAAAAGTTATGCCCCTTGAAATAACTTTTACAGAGTTAAGTCCCCTGAAATATATAAAATTACAATGAAAAATGGAAAATGAAATAATATTGGGTAAGCAGCCGATTTCACACTACAAAAATATCCCAGTGGGCTGCG
The DNA here is from genome assembly GCA_014155875.1 of Cepaea nemoralis. Classification (NCBI taxonomy): domain Eukaryota; kingdom Metazoa; phylum Mollusca; class Gastropoda; order Stylommatophora; family Helicidae; genus Cepaea; species Cepaea nemoralis. Next base: position 577,610 of record JACEFZ010000601.1, read on the forward strand.
CTGGAATGAAAGGAAGACGTGTAGAAAATTTCATCTCAATCGGATGGGCCGTTCGCGAGCGCATAAAGGACATATGGACATACAGACAGACAGACGGAGATCGCCTTTTATATATAAGATGATACTGCGCTTTGATTATGTTCTCGTCTAATTTAGATATAATATTTTGACTGAGTCAGTCCGCGTATAATTTATCTATTATATTGCGACCAATTCAGTTCCTATATGATTTTGGTAAGGATATGTTTCAATTAATCCAATTCCAGTACAATTTAGAAAATAGAATGCTTAGATTAAATCAGTTCCAGTATAATTTTGGAAATTTTATGTTTTACCTGATTAGTTCCGGAATCATTTCATTAATGTTTAGACTGTTTCCAAAAACACCTGACTAACTACAGTGGGAAAAATTCCTGAACAGAAAAGCAATCATCAGTAGAAAATATACAAGTTATAAAGTAAAAAAAATATACACGATATAACAAGACTGTGTATTAACAGGTATATCGCAGATTTATTTCTTCCCGTCTTCATCGTTCAAGCTCAGATGTAAACCTGAATATATTTTGAAAAATGGCATTCAACCTGGACTTGTTAACATTTTCACAGAGTTGGTCCTCAAAATTACATTGCAATTGAATGAAATAAAAGCATTGTATTTTTAAAAAAATGTTACTTTTTGTTACAGGAGGATGCGATCAACCCCAAGCCACTGTTGATTGTCTTGGAAATATTTACGTTCCGCCACTTACCACACGAGAAGCAATGTTAAAGTCCAACTGACCGGTGTATGGAATGCATTTTTTAATCGCATCAATATGGAACCCCGAGGCCACACAGACCTCTTGTTTTCTCTGACTAATCTTAAAACATACATTGCAGTTAATGGTAATATTTTTGTTAAGGAAACCCCGTTGTTTTGTTTTCACTTCAGGCTTCACGTGGAAAGCTATCCCAAAGAGCTCATCGAAAGTCCGTCTGTAACTGGAACTCATGCTGTTGTAAAGAATGTGTTGACGGTGGAGTCGACCGAGTGAAACACAAGGGTGAATGACTACATGGACAACACTAGGTGGACATATCTTTTCCATCTTCTACCCAGTTTCCAGAAATGTCCCTACCCAAACTGCAGAGTCTGGCGTGGGCGGGTAAAGTAATATGAAGGTCACTTGTACATGCCTGAAGGTGAGGTGGATATATGGTATTATCTTCATATTTGGTGCCGTGTAGCAGACGGTTCACACTGGTCATTGTGGCAACCATTTATCTTCATACTTGTTGCCGTGTAGCAGACGATTACATATTGGTCTTTGTGGCAACCATTTATCTTAAAATTTGTTGCCGTGAAGCAGACGATTGCACACTGATCTTTGTGGTAACCATTTATCTTCAAATTTGTTGCCGTGTAGCAGACGATTGCACACTGGTCATTGTGGCAACCATTTATCTTCAAATTTGTTGCCGTGTAGCAGACGATTACACACTGGTCATTGTGGCAACCATTTATCTTCATATTTGTTGCCGTGTAGCAGACGATTACACACTGGTCTTTGTGGCAACAATTTATCTTCAAATTTGTTGCCGTGTAGCAGACGATTACACACTGATCTTTGTGGCAACCATTTATCTTCAAATTTGTTGCCGTGTAGCAGACGATTACACACTGGTCATTGTGGCAACCATTTATCTTCATATTTGTTGCCGTGTAGCAGACGATTACACACTGGTCAGTGTGGCAACCATCTTGAATGTCCATCTCACGTCTGAACATCGATCTCACGTCTGAAGATCCTTCTCGATCTTTGTTCTACAGTTTACACCATTTGGAAATGTGTTAAAGTTTTACCACCAATGACGGCGGCAGTATGCACTGTGTACCTGTGCGGGCTGTTGGCTTGTCGAGACTCCTGTCTATCCCACTTTTTACATTGGGCAGTGAGGAGCATGTCGTGGGATATTCACTGGCACAGAAACGGAGCGTAATGAGGACGACCCGTTTCAGTGAAGTTGGAATCGCGACCTACTAACTAACTAACTTACCACCAAACTAATGGTCCAGGCAATCATAACCACAAACGATGATATAAAGGTTACGGAAATCGTTACGGAGAGAAATTCATAACAACACCCCTCTTACTTGTAGAAATTATTTCTGGAAAAGTTGCGTTTCTTTCACTGGACTGTGTTACTTCAAGATAAAACGTTACCAACTCGGGTATGGGTGTTAAAATACTTACAATGTAGCTAAGACAGATGCCAACGTTAGTTCCATGCAGGACAACGATATCTTCCATTTTCAGAGCAAGTATAATAAAGAGGCGTGTTTCTTTGTTGATATATAAGGTGCAACAGCATTTTATTCGTCCACCAACGACGTGTGACCACGCCCAGGGGAGGTAGTAACATATTTAATAATTGCCAGAACGTCTTTTGTAATTATGGTCACGTGAAGACACACACACAGGCAAGGAAATGTTGAAAGGCAGCATGACATGCAGTTAGTCATACCAAAAGAAGCACTGTTTTATATGTGTAAATCCTTGATTGAAACCTATATTAATTTTAGCGGTGATTAGCTTTATTATACTCGTAATTCCATGCTTGAAAACGATGCTAATATTAATAATTATTAATAGTATTTGTAAATAATAACTTACAAGCGATATTTATAGTAACAACTATTAACTTGTGTGATGTTTGTAAACCCTTCAATACAAACCATACTAATATTAAAGATTATTTATGTTTGTTGTAAATCCTTCATACAGACCATACTAATAGTAAAAAATAAATTAAATTTCGAAATTTTTCCATAAAAAACATACTTATATTTAAAGAAATATATTTCTAACACCTTCCTAAATCATACTAATATTAACTATTATTTTTGATATTTGTATATCCTTGCATGAAAACGATTATAATATTAACAATGGCTAATTTCTCTGACATGTGTCTTTCCTTGCTTGAAAACAAACATCGTCATGTGTCACATCGATAAGCATGGCCGGTTATTGCTCGCCATCTTACACAACCACCACATTTTAGGGTGGATCGGCGTGGGTTTTTCTAGGTCGGTATGTGTCTGTGAAAACTGAGCTTTCAGGCTGGAATCACATATGTTTGGAGGGAGGGGGGAGAGGTTTCTGGGTTGAAAGGCATTGGTAGTACCTTTGGTAAGGATTCCCTTGCCGAAGCCTGACAAAGACCACAAAAAAATTCAGGGATATCGAATTATAACCATGCAGAAAACAATAGGCAAGCTGCTGGAAAAGGTAATTGCCAGGAAAATATCAAGCCAGCTAGAGAGGCAAGGTGTTTTCCCACCTACCCTGGGTGGGTACCGTCCAAAAAGAGAAACCAATGCAGCAGTCTTTGCCCGTGATGTCTATGAAGGTTTATACTCAGGCACCGAAACCGTTGCTGCAGCGATTGATCTTGAGGATTTTTTAATGTTTCAGCTTCTTGAACTAAACGTAAGTCCATTCCTCCTTAGTTGGATCGCTGCAGCTCTCTTCCAACGGAAAGTAGTTTTTAGATGTGGCAGTTGGACTTCGGAACCAACAACAATATATCCTGGCCTACCACAGGGATCACCATTATCTCCGATACTGTTCAACGCCTACACAGTGAGAATCACCAGTGAGCAGATCACTGGACCTGACAGGACATTGTCATATGCCGATGATGTTTTAGTGTATCGTCAGGGTAAGGATAGAGCGGAGGTTGGTGTGGAACTACAAACCAAACTCAATCGCATAAGTACTTGGTGTGATGAAGCTGGGGCAATGGTCAACCCAACAAAGGCAACAGTGACTTGGTTCTCTTTGAATAATCATATTGTCAACACTCCAACACCAACTGTAATGCTGTGTTCAGAGACGGTGTAAAGAACGCAGGCAATGAATTACCTGGGGATACGGTTTGATCGAAGCCTTGCTTATAATGTGCACATAGACCAGGTGATAACAAAGGCCAAGCGTGGTTTGGCTTCGATGCGGGTGATGGCGGCAGCAAACTGTGAGCAGCGCCATCTATGTCTTCTGTGCGAGGGGCTGGTCATGTCTGTTTTGGAGTATGCAATGGCAATCCTGACTCTCAGCCATAAGCAGATAGAAAGGATGGAAATGATACAGAATGAAGCTATGCGCATTATTCTTGGATGTACAAGAGATACAGCATGCAGGGCGATGCGCTACCTTCTTGATTTTCCAACCACTGAAGAGAGAATACAAGTTTGCAGGGCACGCGCCTACCTCGGAATTAACGCAAACACACAACATCCACTGCATAGTGAAATTAGGAAGGTGAAGAGCAGCAGGTTAAAAAGAGGACGGTCGTGGGTGGGTCAAGCCGAAGACATTCTTCAACAGGTGTGTTCACTTGAGGACTTAGAACCTGGCGAGGAGTGAGTGCAAGTGCCAACAGACTTCTGCACATCCTTTTCAGTTTGCATCCAACTAGATAGAAAATGCAGACAAGAAAATCCGTTTGCTGTGGAGGCTGAAGTACAAGCGTTGATTTTCGAAAATTCGCTAGACGGTGACGCGGTCATCTACACAGATGGGTCGGTCGTACGACATGTGAGAATCTCGTGGGCCTTTACACCTCGGGCCGGAGGGAGAATTGTGAAAGAGGACTCTGGTACTTTCACTGAAACCACAAGTAGCCTGACCATGGAAGTCATGGCAGTAAGTAAAGCAATAACATGGCTCGAGACACAGACATTCACTAGGGCTTGTTTCCTTAGCGACTCAATGAACATGATCAAGAGGATAGAGGAGGGGTCGATCCGAAGAGAATGGTTGCTGCCTCTGGAGCGGTCTCGGCTTGCAAAGATTAGTTTCATCTTCGTGCCAGGGCATGCGGGAGTACAAGGAAATGAGCGGGCTGACAAGCTCGCAGGTGAGGCTACCGTGGAGGGCGGACTCGCCATGGACCAGGCTGACATTCTGAATGCTCTACGAGAAGTAAGACTTTTGTGAGAACCAAGTGATGACTGTGAATCTACAACAATGGCCAGACTGCGAGAGCAGCAAATTAAAAGAGGGGTGGCCAAACAAGAACACTACGCAGGAAGCCAAAGAAGATTGATAAACCAACACAGAACTGGCGTCGTTAGCCGCTACACGCTGCGGGATTTGCTGAGGAGGGGATCCGAGCACTTATGGACTGAATGGTTCGATGTGCAATGAGGATGATCTGTCGACTAACTAACTAACTTTGGTAAGGATGGCTGATAGCCCTTTTCAGGGCCCAGTCCCCGCTGGGCCGAGCCTGACATCCAGCTCACGCTTGTGGCTCCTAGTAGCTGTCAGCATGCGACAGAGACCTCCCCCCCCCTCCTCTCCAGGGCAACGGCTGTGGCAGGCGGGCAAAACAAGGCGAAGTTAACCGATTCGGCCTCAAACGAATCAGGTGAACTAAGGCATGCCCACACAACATTTGAAGACAGGATTCGGTAGAGTGCGTGGAAGAAATCATTGATGATTCGACGGGCAAGACGGCGTTTACCTGCAAAGCGTTGTGGAACGTAACGAGCACGGCAAGTCCCGCAATGCGCCCTCGTCATTCATTGCACCCGTATTAGTCTCCAGCCGTCTTGACTTGTCTTGCCACTGGATTCAGATGGACTCAGGTGAGAGAGTGTAGTCGACGAATTGCGTAACTCTTTCTCACTTTAATCCAATTCATCGCGCAAGTTATTCTTCATCCAACACCATCCTAGACCTCACTGCTCCAAACTTTCAACCCCACTAGATGAAATGAATGGTCATTATCATTCTTGGTGGAGAAACAACACATCATCATCTAGTAAATCGTGTGCAGAGTGTCACTACTATCACAGCCAGCAGGAAAGTGTCTCGATCCTTGACTAGCTCCATTGCCTCGTACAGTTTCATGCCAAGAGTGATTAATATGTCGGTGTATTTTCAGTAGTTTGGAATTGCTTTGTGAATCACATTGTTGAAGTGTCTATTCATTCATTCAATAGCATGTACTTTGCAGAACCTCGATATCATACAACCTTCCGGAAGTCTTCTCAGTCATAAGCAAGATGTCTCTCGTCCTCTACAACCATCTGGAGATCATCTGCCACATCCTGCACTTATTTTCTCTTTGCCTTCTTCTTTCTCTCTTCCCGGGCATATACACCTGCTTTATTGTTTCTCCAAACTTTAATGATGTTTCAAGTGGCCAAGATATTTCAATTTATTTCGTTTTATCGTCTTTAGTAGCCAGCCTTCTTCAATACTCAGCTCTTGTCGTATAGATGCATTTATTCTTTTCTGGATCCAAGATATTGTTAGAATCTGTCTATGACACGTATATATTCAAAGGTAGTTATGCGCTGTTCAGCTTGTTTAGTAAGTGTCCATGTCTCACAGTTGTAAGATGCAATGGAAAAGATGCCTGCTCTTAAAAATATGGTTGTTAGGGTTTCTTGGCAAGTTTTGCAGACGGTAGTTTTGACATTGCTCTGTGAACAACATTGTTAAAGTGTCTATATTAGATTTAATAGCTACTACTGAGATATCTTCTGGACAGGCAGCTATCCCATCTTTCAGTAGTTTGATCATCATCATTATCATCATCATCATCATCATCATCATCATCATCATCATCATCATCATCATCATCATCATCATCATCATCATCATCATCATCATCATCATCATCATCATCATCATCATCACGAAGTACCATGCCGGCTTGCGTAGACTCGCCACAGATCTCGGTCTGTGGTTTTCTGGATCAACTAACTGATGATATCCCTCCATGCCACCGTCCCAATCCATCCAGCATCATTTCTCTTGGTAGGCCTCTGCCTCTCTTCCCTCGATCTTTCCGGTTGTCACGATGTTCTCCAATGCCTCTCTTTTCATAACATGACCAAAGAAAGCTGTTTGTCTCTTTCTTATTGTTGCATACAATTTTCTAGTTTCATTAGCCCCTTTTAGGCAGTAGTTGTTAGTTACATTGGCAGTCAAAATAATTCGCAACATTTGTCTCAGGAACCACGTATCTGTTGCTTCCAAGCTCTTCCTAATTTGTTCATTTACATTCCATGATTCACAGCCTTACATCAAAACTGGTTATGTATAGTACTTCAGCACTCTCTGTCTTACTTTCAACGATAGTGACTTATTGCATCAGATATTCTTCATTGTTTGAAATGCAGCTTTTGCTTGCCCTATTATGTTCTTAATCTCTGTTGTGCATCTTTCATCTTATGTTATAAATGCCCCTAGGTATTTTAAACTATCCACTTGGTTAAGAATTTCCCCTTCTATTTCTATTTAACTTTGTGGTGTCACATGTTTCTTTGATATCACCGTTGTTACTGTTTTCTTGCTATTCAAGGGGAGTCCTTTCATGGCACTCTCTGTTACTACAATGTCCAACAATTATTGTAGGTCTTTTGAATTATCCGCCACCAATACTGTGTCATCTGCATAGCGTGTGTTGTTTATGTATTATGACCTCCAAATAGTATTCCTGGCTTCTCTTTGATCTCTCTCATTCTTACTTCGCTATAGAGGGAGAAGCGATCCGGTGAGAAAACGCAGCGCCGTCCTATTTGTTTATAATAGCCCTCTTTATCTCCCATTTTAATTGCTGCTACTTGGTTCCAGTAAATATTCTGTATTATTCTGAGATCTTTCGGATCAATGTTAACATCTTCCAACATTTTAACCAGTTCATCATGTTGTACTTTATCAAATGCCTTAATATAATCTATGAAGCTCAAATATATGTCTTTCTGTGTCTCTATTGATCTTTCTATTAGTGTCCGTAACGTATATATTGCATTGATTGTACCCTTTCCTTCCATAAATCCATAATGTTCTTCACCTATTTCTAGTTTTATTTTGGTTTTGGCAGAGGGATCATTCAAGGATCATTCAAAGCTTAGCAGCTTTAGGATCATCACCCTTCAAAATACATTTGGGAAGGTTTTAGAGAAGATAGTCGCTGTCAAGCTGCAAGAGTTTTTGGAAAGGGGGAAGATTCGTCCAAATGGTCTGGGGAGCTACAGGCCAGGAAAAGATACCTTGTCAAATGCAGCCACTTTTGCCTTTGACGTTTATGAGGGGTTCCAGAGTAGACAGGAAACGATGGCGGCAGCGCTTGATCTCGAGGATGCGTACAATAGAGTTCGATATGACATATTGATGACCGCACTGATGGAGAAGGGGGTCAATCCCTGGTTGGTGAACTGGATAGCAGCCGTCCTGCATTCTCGTCGGGTTGCTCTCCGTCTGGGTGCATGGACCTCAGAGCCACATATTTTAACCCAGGGACTGCCACAGGGATCAATCTCACCTGTACTCTTTAACGTGTATACGAGCAAGATTGCAAACCTAGAAGCACCAGGGGTTGGAAGAATACTAACATTTGCAGATGATATTCTTGCATATAGGCAGAGGAGAGATAGGGAGAAAATAGCCCATGAGTTACAGGCGACAGTAAATAAAGTTATTGATTGGTTCACTGAAATGAGTGCTGTCATCCTCCCGGTAAAGGCAGCTGCTTTGTGGTGCTCTCTGGACAACAGGATTGTGAGTGCTGATGTCCCAAGCTTCATGATAGATGGGAGAAACGTCAACAGAGAGAACAAACTGAAGTATCTGGGAATCACATTTGACAGGAGCCTATCCTTCAAGGACCATGTGGAGACGGTTGTGACAAGATCTCAAAAGGGACTCAATGCACTTAAAACTATGGCTGCAATGGACATAGAGCAGAGAATGCTCTTCACACTATACCAGCAGTTGATCCTCTCAGTGATTGATTATGGACTAGGACTGCTCACTGTCTCAAAGAGTCAGTTGGTGAAATTAGAGCGCATACAGAGCGGAGCTATGCGGGCCATTCTGGGATGCACCAGAGACACCCCAATAAGGTGTATGCGTTACATCCTCGTTTGCCGACTGTTGCAGGTAGACTCAAGGTGATGCAGGCGAAGGCATACCTCAGAGTAGCTGCAGACACAGATCACCCTTTACATGAGGCGCTGCTCGCAGTTAAGGGTCAGCGACTGATAAGAGGGAAATCATGGATGACTCAGGCGGAGGATACGATCAGACAGGTGTGCATCTTGGAGAACAATTGGCGAGGAGAGGAGTGGGTCAGAGTGCCAGCGGAGCAGTCAGACTTGTGCAGAGTTATAAGCCATTGAGCCGGGAGTGCAGGGATTGGCCAGCAGGGCCCACGGAAGTGGAAATCCAGCAACTAATTAATAAGTAATTAGTAATTGGGAAGTATGGCGGCTCGCGTGATCAAGCTATAATAAACATGAACACAAAAAAGACGACAGTGGCCAGTGGCAACAACAGTCCAAGCGGACACGCCAACAGCGTGAAATAAAAATAGATCACAGTGTAACACATGTCGTCATTGGTGACTACCTGCTGAAGGGAATCTATAGTGATCGCATGTCATCGTCTGACAGCGAATCAACTTTAATCTGCCCTCTGCCAGGCGCTGACATCGACAGGCTGACCGCTGGCCAACTAGCTACATTGGAGGTGCTGTTGCGCAATAAATTTCCTAAGTCATCTATGTTTATTTCATCAATCATTCCACCATATTACTGGTTCCAGCGTCGTACTGCTGATGCCGCCAATCTAACGCTATATAAATTTTGTAAAAATAATAATACGAATTTCATTAATAACACCCCGTACTTTACGTCACCGTTCAGGGCTCCTAAGAATAAACTATACAGGGATCAAATACATTGTTCCAAGCTAGGAAGTAGCTTCCTAGCGAAGAACACTCCTTCTCTTCCCACACCACCCTTGCCTGTACCCCAGGAATACAATGCCGTTAATAGCAACCCAAGATCCAATCCCAATGTTGCTAACTATGATGCTTTGTTCCCTACTTTGCCCGTAAAACAGTCTCCCCCTATCATGTCAAAGGGGACACCGTTAAACAATGGTGTTGTGCCCCCGATGCATGCTTCCAATGTAGGTACTTCCAATGATACTCATAGCAGTCCCTCGCTGGACGGTAATCTACACTCCTATGAGTGGAACCGTCAACTTCAGCAGCTAAAGCAATACCATCCTGCAGCCCTGCACCAAGCATTCATGATATCACTCCAGCAAAGACATTTTCCTACCCCCTCTAACAGCCTTAACTACTTCTAAATAACGTTTCAAAATTACTGCAATTTTATACCACAAGCGACATCTTCCTTTTAGTTTGTAATGTTCGCCAACCAATCACGATCAGTGGCTCAACAAAAATGGTCTATATATAGGCCATCTCAACATCTTTCATCTGCTCAATAAATTACCTGAGCTCTCGGTAATACTGTCCAATCAGTTCCATGTGTTTGGAATCACAGAAAGTCGTCTTAACGACTAAATAACCGACTCCGAAATCTCACTTAAGGTGTTTAAAGTAATTCGGAAAATTGCAAATCAAAAGTTAGAGACGGGTATTGCTGTATACATTTTCAATTACCTCAACTGTTCCAGTATAAGTGATCTCGACACTGTAGGAGTAGAATGTGATTGGTTAGACTTGAAGCCAGTCAGCCAACAACCGTTTCTCATTGGATAAATATATAGGAATCCTTGTGCCGGGTACAGCTGGTATGACTGCTTCACTACAATGATGGCTAGAGTGTCTACAACAGGTAGAGAAGTTATGATACTAGGTGACTTCAACATAGATATTAGTAAATCCAATCAGATATGGGACGATATCATTCTTTCTTACAATTTCAAACAACTAATAAACCGTCCACAAGGATTACTGACACAACCTCAACTATAATTGATCATATATATGTTACGTGTCCAGATAATGTTATTGAATGTTCTGTTCCTGTTAGTACGGTTAGTGACCATTACCCAAGATTATTTTAAACATTTGATTGTAGATAATTCAAACAGTACAAATATATGGAAGGCTATTAACTTGCTAACCAATAAGCAACGCCCGTCAGAATCAGCAATACCAAATTCTATAACATGCGATGAATTCAGTCGGTTCTTTCAATCAGATATAGAGAATCTAAAGTCTTCAATACCAGGCTCATCATGTAATTTAAGTTCACTAGCATCACTCTGTGAGGAGAAGTGCACCAGAAATATTCCCGCTGAGATTCCCTTAATGTCTGTTGCAGAAGTATATAAATATCTCTTAAACCTCAAAGCAACAAATACACACGGCCTAGATGGTATCAGTAATAGAATTCTTCGTTGTGCTGCACCAGTTATTAGTGAGTCCTTAACGTTCATATATAACCAGTGCCTGGCCAAAAACTACTTTTCGTCTGCATTTAAAATTGCTAAAGTGTATCCTCTACTTAAAAATGGCTCAATCGATAATAGCGTTTTGGGTAATTATAGACCTATCTCCTTACTATCGTCGCTGTCAAAGCCACTAGAAAAACACATACAGAAAATAACGTTACAACATTTGATTAACAACGATCTAATAATTGACAGTCAATCTGGGTTTCGACCTAAATATTCTTGCCATAGTGCTCTAATATAAATGACCGATAACTGGCACCTAAACATCAACAACGGCAAAATTTGTGGAGCGGTGTTTGTAGACTTTAAAAAAGCTTTTGATATGGTAGATCACGTTATTTTAATTAGAAAACTAAAACAAATGATGACAAGAACCAACATGGTGAACATAATTACGTCATTTCTATCCGACAGACAACAAGTCGTGTCCTTCAACAACAGTCTATCAAGACCCACACAGCTTAATATTGGTGTGCTTCAGGGTTCAATACTAGGTCCGCTGCTTTTTGCAGTTTATATTAATGATCTTCCTTTATATATCAATGCAACTTGTGATCTATTTGCAGACGACTGTACTATATAAACTAGTCAAGAAAATCGAAGTGAATTAGAATATTCTTTACAAAAGTAACTTGGTAATCTTACTAGATGGAGCAATGAAAACCGCATGCAAATTAACATAGACAAAACCAAATCCATGCTAATAACGACCAGACGAAAACTACAGACACTAGCCATAATTGGAGCACCGCTCAAACTCCGCATAGACACGTTACTTATAGTTAATGTGAATGCACATAAAACACTAAGTCTTTTAATTGACAGCCATTTGAAGTGGAGCTCTCATGTTCACGTTCTTACCAAGAAAATAGCACAAAAGGTTTATCAACTTCTAAAATCCAGCACTTCCTGGATGAAAGCACACGAAAAATATTCTATACATGCTATATCCAATCACATCTCGATTACTGTTCCACAGTTTGGGATGGTTGCCCTAAATATAATTTGAAACGACTATGTTCTCTACAAAATCGCGCTATACGTCTAGTTTCTGGCATAAAGCACGTTGAAAGTAATAATTTATACAATCATCTAAGCCTTCTATCACTTCAAATGTGCTTCCTTTTTAACAAAGCCAAATTAGTGAATAAAATTATATCTCAAAATACCCCAGAGTATCTTCTACCACAGATTCAATCTAATGCAATGAACAGCAAGCGCTTAAATTTATTACATGTCCCAAAGCCTAGATTGGACCTATACAAAACATGTTTCGCCTATTCTGGTGTTCACTTATGGAATGATCTTCCTCCAGATCTGAAAACTCCAATGAGTCCCTACACATTTAACCAAAAACTCGTTCAATACTTAATCCATACCGACTTATATGCCACCATAATTCATCTGCTGGTATAATTATTCATTATAATTGTTTAACTATAACTGTTCACTATATATGTGTGTGCGTGTTGGAAAGAGAGAGAGAGAGAGAGAGAGAGAGAGAGAGAGAGAGAGAGAGAGAGAGAGAGAGAGAGAGAGAGTGGGTTTCAGAGAGAGTGGGAAAGCGAGTGTGTGTATGTGTGTGCGCGCGCACTGCATGAGGGTGTGTGGGAGAGAGTGATTGAGCGAGAAATGGTGAGAGAATGTGTCAGTGCATGCATGCGTACGTGTATTTGTGAGAGTGAGTGACGGAATGTGTGTGTGTGCGTGAGTTCATGCGTATGTGTCTGTGTGAGAGAGTGTGATTGAGTGAGTGAGTGTGTGTGTGTGTGAAGGATTGTGTGAGAGAGTGAGTGAATGAGTGAGTGAGGAGTGAATGAGTGAGAGAGTGTGTGTGAGTGAGTGAATGAGTGTTAGTGTGTGTGTGTGTGTGTGTGTGTTTGAGAGAGAGAGAGAGAGTAAAAGAGAGAGTGAGTGAGTGAGTGAGCTAGGATAAGAGAGAATGAGTGAAACATTGAGTGATAGCGTGAGGGTGTGTATCTGTCTGTCTGTGTGTGAGTGAGAAAAAGAGAGAGAGAGACAGTGGGAGAGTAGATAGTGTTGAGCGCAGGCATGTCATGTAACACGCGTGTCATGTAACATGCTAATCCATATGTTTGTGTATTCTTATCCGTCATATTATCAATTGAATGTCATTTGATTTCATCATGTGTAATATAAACTTATGTATATTACTGTAGTTTTCATGCATGCGTACGTGTATGTGTGAGAGTGAGTGAGGGAGTGTGTGTGTGTACGTGAGTTCATGCGTATGTGTATGTGTGAGAGAGTGTGGTTGAGAGAGTGAGTGTGTGTGTGTGTGAAGGATTGTTTGAGAGAGTGAGTGAATGAGTGAGTGAGGAGTGAATGAGTGAGAGAGTGTGTGTGAGTGAGTGAATGAGTGTTAGTGTGTGTGTGAGAGAGAGAGAGAGAGAGAGAGTAAAAGAGAGAGTGAGTGAGTGAGCTAGGATAAGAGAGAGTGAGTGAAACATTGAGTGATAGCGTGAGGGTGTGTGTCTGTCTGTGTGTGAGTGAGAAAGAGAGAGAGAGAGAGAGACAGTGGGAGAGTAGATGTGTTAGTGTGTGTGTGTGTGCGCGCACGCATGCGTGTGAGTGTGTGTGTGTGTTTATGAAAGAAAAGAGAGAGAGAGAGAGTGTGTTGAGCGCAGGCATGTCATGTAACACGCGTGTCATGTAACACGCTAATCCATATGTTTGTATATTCTTATCCGTCATATTATCAGTTGAATGTCATTTGATTTCATCATGTGTAATATAAACTTATGTATATTACTGTAGTTTGAGTGAGAGAGTCAGTGAGTGTGAATGAGGGACAGAGTGAGTGAGTGAGTGAGTGTGAGAGTGAATGTGTGTGTGTGTGTGCGCGCGCGCGTGTGTGTGTGAGCCTCTGTGTGTATCTCTATGTGTGGGAGCATCACTATTTTTTTACGCCACACACTGTATATTTACACATTTTCCTCCATGTTTTACATGTTTGTGAGACTGCTCACGACAATCGTCAGTGTATGTGTGTGAGTAAAGTGTGGGAGTTTGTTCATATTCGTTTCAATGATCACGCGAGGCATTATGTATGTGTCTAGATGTGGGGATGTGTGAGCGTGTTTGGGGGATGTGTGTGAGTGTGGGATGTGTGTGGGGGATGTGTGGGTGGGAGTATGCGTTTGGATGGATTGGGGTGTGTGGGTGTTAGTGGGTAGTGAGATTTGTGGGTATTGGTGGGTGGGGGTATGTGTGGGTGGATGTGACGGGGTGTAAGTAGGGGGTGTGGGGGATGCGTGTATGGGTGGGGGATGGTTGCGGGATGTGTGTATGGGTGAAGGATATGGGTGGCTGGGTGAGGATGTGCGGATGGTTAGGGGGAAGTATGTGTGGGTGGCCGGTGTGTGTGGGTAGGGGATGTGTGTTGGTGGATTGTGGAAGTAAGGGTGTGTGGGGAGAAGTGAATGGTGTGTGGGTTGGGGATATGTGGGTTATGTGTGGGTCGGGGATGTGTGTGTGGTGTGTGGGTGGATATAGGTGTGGTGTGTGTGTGGGGGGATGAGTGTGATGGGTGCGGGTAATGTGTGTACGGGTGGGGGATATGTGTGGGTGTGTAGAGTATGTGTGGGTGGTGGGGGATGTGTGGGTGTGTGTGTGAGTGGCTGAAAAATTTATAGGTGGGTGAAGGATGTGTGTGTATGTGTCGGAGCGGGAGGTGTGAGTGGGTGGAGGATGTGTGTGGGTGGGAGTATGTGTGATCGATAGATGTTTGGTTAGGGGTGGGCGGTTGCGGGGTGTGTGGGTGCATAGTGGAGGATATGTGATTGAGTGAGTGTGTGTGTCTGTTGGTGGATGGATGGGGGATGTGTGTGTGGGTGGAGAGATGTGTGTAGTGTGTTGGTTGGGGATATGTGTGTGGTGTGTGGGTGGGGATGTGTGCTTGGGTGGGGGATTTGTGTGGTATGGGGGTATGTGCGTGGTGGGTGAGTGAGGCTATCTGTGTGGGTGTGGATGGGGGATATGTGTGTGGTGTGTGGGTGGGGATATTGTGTGGTATGTGGGTGACGGATATGTGTATGGTGTGTAGGTGGGGGATGTTTTGGTGTGTGGGTGTGGGATATGTGGGTGGGGGATACATGTGTGTGGTGTTATCAGTTATCAGTTGGGGTATCTTCATTGCACTCCGGACAGGTCCATAGGTGCTCAGATCCTCCCCCCAGCATATGCATCAGCGTCCGGTGGCTAATAGTGCCAGTTCTGTGTTGGTTGTGTGGTGTGTGGGTTGGGAATATTTGGTGGGTGGGGGATGTGTGTGGTACGGGTGGGGGATATGTGTGTTGTGGGGGATGTGAGTTAGTGCATGTGTGGGTGGGTGTGAAAGTATGTGTGGGTGGTGTGGTGTGTGTGTGAGTGGATTGGGGATATAAAGGTGGGTAGGGATATGTGTGTTTGTGTGTAGGGAGATGTCTGTTGGTGGGGATGTGTGTGTATGGGCTATGTGAGTGGGTGCGTGATGTGTGGGTTGGTGGGAGATGTGTGTTTGGGTGGGGAATGTGTGGTCGATTTAGGTGTGGTTGGGGGATGGGTGGTTGGGGTGTGGGTGGGTAGGTAGAGGATGTGTGAGTGGGAAATGTTTGTGTGGGTTAGGATGTGTATGTGGGTGGGTGCGGGATGTGTGGGTGGTGGGGAATGTTTGTGTGGGTTGTGAGTGTGTGTGGGTTGGGGGAACGGGTGAGGGCAGTGTGTGTGGGTGGTGGATTATGGGAGGGGGATGGGTCGGTTGGTGGGGTATTATGTGTCCATGGGTGTGTGTGTGTGGGTGGGTGTGTGTGTATGTGGTGTGATGTGTGCGTGGGTGGGAGATGTGCCTCATAACATGGTAATTTGCATTGTTTATGTTTAAAACATTCATTTGACAATGTTGTCTTTTCTTCCTATGTAAATGTATAATGCACCATTGATGAACGAAAGACGAGTGATTGGAAGGGCCGAATGTAAGACCAATTTGTGACCCTTTTAAATTATAGTTGATTTGATTTGATTTGATTTGATTTGATTTAAGCATCTCGCTCGGTAGATATCCATTGCTGTAGATATCCAACATCTGTGTTAATATATCTACTCCAAATTTTCTCAATACGTCTAATTCTTTTATTTGTTTTTCGTTTCTTTATATGTTTGATAGCTTTTCTAATTTCTTCATTAGATGGTTTTTTTCACAACTGATATTCAGTTCCACTACTGCCGGCTGGATGTCAGAAGGGTCATATGGAACTGATCTGTTCAGAAGATCATAAAAGTATTCAACCAATCTGTACAATTGATCGTTAATGTAGGCTCCTGACATTCCGGGAGCCCTGCCACCAAACTGGATCAGCTCCAACCTTCAAACTCGTCGTTGAATAGATCGATCCCTGCCCCATCCACCAGCAGCGATGTGCAGAATTAAATGTGAACCCACTTCTTGATGCGGATTGTTAACATTGACCTGGACTTACTGCTTGACCCAGCGTAACATTTATTGGGAAGTAAGGCGGCTCGCGTGATGTTGACATATAACCGGCCGAGTATTTGGCTAAGATCAAAGTGTAAATGTATCTGTACTTGATCTGGCCAGGGATCTGGGATGCTCTAGAACAGTGGTTCCCAAACCACGGCCTACGGGCCACTTGTGGCCCATCAGATGTCAGAAAGTGGCACGCGAGGCCTCGTTGTTTAATATAATATATTTAACAATTTCAATAATACACTCGGAGCGCCCCGTCAGCGTGCGATAATTTACTCGGCTCGTGGTTGTTATGCTAAGATATTATCGAATGCGACTGTTCAGTTCGCAACGAAGTGTTATGAAGACACTGACTGCCTTTAAAGTTTTAGAATTTTGTTGACGAAAGTTAAGAAACGTAAGAATGATATTGCACGACTTTTATAATTTTATAACGTTGTGGCCCGCTTAACTACCGAAAATAGTAGATATGGCCCTCTGCCTGAAAAGCTTGGGAACTACTGCTCTAGAATAATAACATCAAGATATACAATTATACAAAACGAAGAAAAACATGAACCTCATCCGGCGTTATGAACTAACAGATGATACAGAGTAATCGGTTAAGAAGTAAATTTACATGAAACTTCAAACCATAACTAGCAATCTAAGAAATGGCAATATCAAAATTGTCATGTGTGACCCAAATCATCAGCACAGTTGATTCAGAAAACCAAGGACCTAGACCCACGGAAGGTCATGAACGCCTACACCTGCCTACACGGCACTTAATGATGATGATGATGATGACACAAATGTCTAAATAGGATCGGGTAACACTAGCTACGTAGAGGTCATGGGGAAAAAACATGGACTAGGGGTACTGAATGATTTTGGAGAATTATTCGCTAATTTTTTGCACTGTGAATCAAAATTTCATAGTTGGGAGTGTTTTTCCTCACAAAATAATCCATTAAGCCACATGATCATATCCCGCTTTAACAACAACAAAATAAATAAATAAATAAATAAAATAAAATAGTTGCATGTCCTTCACATGACGTTGCAGTCAACCCCAGCATGTTTCTTTGTTCGTGATTTCTGGGCAAGTTTTACGTTCCTAAATCTTAAAAAAAAAAAAAGAAAAAAACCCCCATACCGTTGTGCTTATCACCCGATAATAAAACGGAACACCAGCTTGATCATATATGTATTCATATCAAATTGAGATAATCTCAGTCACGCCGCCAGCCTCGCATTCCAAAGATTGTTGTTTGGATTCCGGGCTACGTTGTTTGGTTAACGAGTGTAGTTTTCTCTGAGACCCCTGGGGGTTGTCGCTGGAGCTACAGAGTTCGTGCTTTGTGGGACGATTTCGGCAGGACGTCCTGCGGTAAGAGACCAGCCGTATGAGTTCAAAGCCGGTGCAATGAAGTCGATCTACCTGTCTGTTAAACCTGCCTGTTAAACCTGCCTGTTAAACCTGCCTGTTAAACCTGCCTGTTAAACCTGCCTGTTAAACCTGCCTGTTAAACCAGAAGTGCAGATGTATCACGGACCATCATCTGTTTAAAAAAAAAAATAAAATACATTACGTTAACATTCAAGCGGCACATAACATCGTGGAATTCAGTAATGCTTAGAAAAAAAAAAAAAAAAAACAGTTGGATATCCTTTACTGGACGTCAACCAACTAGTCATGAGTCGAAGTATACTTGTTCCTGCGGCGAGGCACAGTCGTCATTTGGAGGTGATAGGTTCGAATCTCAGTAGGTAACTATAGTTTTCAGTTTTTATGTTGTCTAGTGCGTCTTCTAGCCGTCTGCCTGGTCTAGGGATTACACGACTTTCTCCGTAATTCAGTATACTCTCGTGAGTAACGTGACGTGCGCGAGAATCGGTAGAGGTTCTCTCCAAGTCGGTTACTTACGAGATATGTGAGCCGGCCGCTCAGAAAGCAATGGCAAACTACTGAGCGTAATCTTGCCAAGAAATCAACAATCAGCTGAAAGATGCAGATGTTGACAGCGATGTCCTGTAAAGTATATGAGGGGAAAAAAAGTGCGTCCTCTAGTATTTACTTCATTCTTTTCACTTCTATGAGCGCCAAACAATACTATGTGTGTTTATTTGTGAACTGCCTTAGTGGCCTCAACGGGTTCCACAACTGGTATTCCTGTGTAAGATAAATGGCAGCTAGCTGTACGTCCTCGGCACAACGTCGCGGTGGATGATAGGCAAATGCGCTGTTACCCTCATAAGCCAGGTCGGACCAGGGTTCGAGCCTGCGTTCGTCATCCGCCAACAGAGAAACATTATCATGTGCCATGCCGATAAGCGTAGGCGGTCATGTTTCGCCGTCTGACGCTATTACCATAGTAGTGGATCAGCCCAGTGTTCTTGTTTCGACCATACCATTCGGCCAAGCCATCCAGGTATTTACTTCTATCTTCCCCTCAATCTTGCCAGTTCTCGCCAAGGTCTCCAATGTATTTCTTCTCATAACGTGTCCAAAATATTGGCCACCAATACTTTGTGCATGTAGGCCTACAAGATGTGACTGCCCTGTCACGTCACAGACCCATGGAAGATTCCTGCTGAGGGACATGTTGTTTTTCTTCTGTTTATTTAGTTCGCCTTTGTTTTCTGACCGACTCTGTGGCGAAGGGTTTACGGACGCAATTCGTAATCCCGCATACCGTGTTCGAAACACAGCTGCGGGCGATTTGGGAGCAGATCATTTTGCGTTGGTGTTTATAAAATGGTAGTAGTGCTGGTCGTTCAGATAGCAATAGCAAACTACTGAACGTAAACTTGCCAAGAAATGACAGCCAAAATATGCTGTGTGCAAGGATTTCCAACAACATTTTTTGTTTTGGTTTTCTGAGCTGCCGGCGCCTCATGCCATTTAAACCAACGCAAAGCGGTCTGCTTCTAAATTGCTTGTACTAAATTTAACACCTCGACTCGGTATTTATGGGAATTACGAAACTGCGCGTGTAATTATACCCTAAGTCTCAAGACCGGTCAAAATCTCACAGACCGACATTACTTCCTAGACTTCAAAGACTGAGTAGCTTCAAAATAATTCATTTACAATGGATGACAGTTCAGTGTTCATTCCGCAGTACATTTTGTATTCTTGGTTTCTATCTTACTTGTGCATTCCCTTATTCCTATTTATGGCAGCACTAGTAATTACCCGCTCATGCTTCAGTCAATTCCTTCACTGCATCTAAACTTAGAAAACAGTAAATATAATAAAATAACGAAATAAAACATATAATTATAGGTTTTAATTCGTGTAGTTTTCCTTCTCTGTCTTAATTAGACCCGCGGTGGTAGCCAATCGTCTTCGGTGACTGGAAGATAATTACTGGAATCAAGTGTCACGTTTGGTTTGAGAGTGCATTGTCTATGTGGCGTAATGGTAGAGTTCTTGTCCCTGCCATGCTGTGACACTAAGTAAGATAGTCCAGTGTAAGAAACAGTCTATGATTGTCCCAAGGAGTGTGCAACTCGGGTTATATGTGTAATTTTGTAAACATGGGTATACATTAAGTAGGAGTAACAAACATAAAGGACACTTTAATACACCGTGAGGCGTATAATGAATGCTAGTATATGATGCTAGCTGGATATGTGTATAGATCAATTGGCAATTGATCCATTAAATTTGATGATAAATATACAACTGCTTTACGATAGTTATGGCTTCATGATATACTTGTATCTCCCGCGTGGATTCCGTGATTGTCAATGTAAGGCGATAG
This sequence comes from Cepaea nemoralis, assembly GCA_014155875.1. Classification (NCBI taxonomy): domain Eukaryota; kingdom Metazoa; phylum Mollusca; class Gastropoda; order Stylommatophora; family Helicidae; genus Cepaea; species Cepaea nemoralis. The sequence continues at coordinate 598,126 of JACEFZ010000601.1, forward strand.
AAGGGTTGTTGTTGTAGCACTTGTCTCTCACGTGGTGAGACCTGGGCCATTCTCGGGTCAGACAAAAGATTGTTAGTCGTCGGGGGTGATTACCAGGTTATCCAATCAAAGTTCGACGGTACAAACTAGCATCCATACATTTCTATATACGCTGAGAGAGATGGAGCGTGTTTGAGTATGTCTCCAGTAGAGTCAGGTCGCTTCCGTAAGCCAATAAGCAATATCTGATGTAACTGCCTTGGCAAGCGGCTGTCAGTTCTAAGCATTCAACAAGATCTATCGGGCAGTAGTCGGACTGGACAAAACATCGTAACAATCTCAACTGTCTGCCCAGGTCAGCGCAGTATTACATATGAACTTGTAACAAATGACCCTTTCTATGGATACACTAGATGGTAGTATTGCAATTGGAAATCATATTCAGCATATTCTTGGTTGTAATACTGGGCCGGATATTTTAAGCTGTTTCCATTTGCAGATTTTTGAGACTGTCAACTTTGTCTTCATTTGTAATATCATAGCACTGTTTGGCGTCATTGCCAACATCATTAATATGATTATCTTTTTCAAGCAAGGCTTTACAAATACCGTAAACATTAGCTTCTTTAGTATGGCTATCTCTGATCTGTGCTGCCTTATAACGCTACTCTGGGTGTCTCTGTGTCTGAATCCGTTCATAATTTCAACAGGAGTTCCATGGGTACCCGAAGATATCATGTACCTCCCAGGGGCGTGGCCGCATGTCGTATGTGGACGAATCACAAGTTACATCACCGTGTTTATCACCGCCGAAAGATGTCTCTCCATAATAACTCCTCTGAAAGTGAAACAAATGATTACACCAAGACGAGCCACAATTGTGATATGTCTGATCTACATCATAAATATTCTTACGCTTGTCCCCGAGTACGCAACTTCTTATTTTCAATTCACATTCTTCCCTGCAAGAAACGCCACTCTGTTAGCCATTGCTTTCACCAGTAGCAGAGATTCTTTAACTCGATTTGTTTACTTCATGAGTTCCATAACTGGTATATCATCGTTTGTTGGTGTTGTAGTCTGGACCGTAATTTTGGTGGTAAAACTCCAACAAAGTTCAAAATGGCGCAAACAAGCCAGCAATGATCGAGAGGGAATCATGTCCAGCCGCGACAAGAAGACAGTCAAGATGGTTGCCTTAATTGCTGGCGTTCTAACCGTCTGCTACACTCCAGGTACTGTGGTTGGAATGGCGACTTTTATTGAACCAGAATTAAACCTCGGGAAGAGATATATCAACCTGGGTATCGCCATGTGGTCAATAGCCTTCGTGTTTCAATCAGTCAACTCTAGCGTTAACATTTTTCTTTACTACAACATGAGCTCCAACTACAAGCGGACCTTCGATGAGCTCTTTCGCTAACTGTCCAAACCAATTCTTCTTCAGTAAAAGCAACAGGATACAAATATGCTACCTCATGTTGTACAATCCTTGTTACTAAAAGTTACTTGCATATCCTTTACAGGACATTACAGTCAACCCCAGCAGTTTTTTTTTGTGTTTTTGTTTTTGTGATGTACTAAGTAATTCTTTTAATTTTTTTTTTTCGCTCGCTGGCTTTGAATTCACGCGTAGTCCCTAAACATGCTACTACTTCTAATCAACTGGGCTGACCTTTGCGTGTGGATTTGCTTTCCCTATTACCAGTGTCCCTGCCATCAGGTGAACCCACTCCGACTTCAGGGGTATTCATTTACGTTAAGTAGTTTTTGCTATTGATTTCTGAACTATCGACACTTATATCATGGATATCAATACAATGCGGTTGTCTACTTTCAAATCTTCTACGGATGATTTCGAACCCTCAACCCCGGAAGGTCGGGACATTGTGAAACCCAATCATTGTTATTTGTGAATAAGATCATATATTCTAAAAATTAGTTATTCGAACAAAATAAATCTGCACTTTAAATCATTCAGTGATGTAATTTATCAGATTTATTTGCCGTTTGCCGGTTTCCCTGGCTCAGGAGTTAACGTCTTTCTCCGTAATGCCGTATATTCTAGTTAGTAACGTAACCTGCGGGAGAATCTGTACCGGTTCTCGCCGCGTTGGTAACTTAGGGGTATGTGAGCCGGTCGCTCAGAAAGGCAATGGCAAACTACTGAGCGTGATCTTGCCTTGTACATCAACAGTAGCTGAAAAATGCTTATGTTGACTGTAACGTCCTGTAAGGAATATGAAAAAGGAAAAAAAATCGCTGTTTGACGTAGATCAATCATGCAACTGTTTAAATCACAATGATGGGAATTCTACAAAATGTTGTATTGACACTAAATATTACTGATGGTAATTCAGTTAAAACGTTTTATTGACACTAAATCATACTAATAGTAATTCAGACAAAACGTTGTTTTGACACTAAATCATACTCATGGTAATTCAATTTAAAAAAAGTTCTATTGATATTAAATCATACTGATTGTTATTCAGACAAAATCTTTTATTGACATTAAATCATACTGATGGTAATTCAGAAAAAAAACACTTTTTATTGACACTGATTGGGAATCTGAGAATACATATAGCGGGCACTACATCATATTGAATGGTCATCATCATCATATTCAACTTTTACCGTTAAGCGCCGTGAGGAGAAATAGTTGACTTTCCAGGGCCAGGTGGGGAGAAATAGTTGACGTTCCAGCGCCAGGTGGGGAGGGGGGGGGCACTAGATAGAGTCATACTGTATGACTGTATAAGGGTCGTTCATTTGAAACCCGTTCCAATGGCTTTATTACAAAAGCATGAAAGAAACATTAACAAGAGTGGTAGAATTAAACAAAGCATTCATTTTTAATGAATTATGCTCAATGGGTTGGTCAGAAGAAGTCGTCGCAGGCATTTAGGCAAGCATCCCATTGCTTAGGTAGGCGGCGAATGCCGTCCGCATAAAAAAAAGTATGGTGGTTGCTCACTGAACAAAGTGTTTACCGCGTGCCATTGCATGCTCTCTCTTTTGCTGCTCAGCTCAAAGTGGTGACACCATGATTCATCGCCTGCCACTATGCGGAAGAGAAACGTATCACCCTCCATTCTGTAACGCAGCAAGTGGTTCAAACACCATCCCATGCGTTCCTCTTTTTGGTGGTCGGTCAACATCCATGGTACCCACTGTGAACACACCTTCCGATATTGCAGTTTCTTACGAACGACCTTTTGAGTTGCCCCAATTGACGCATCAAATTCTTTCGCTAGCGAACGTATGCTTCGACGACAGTTCATCTGTACTGTTGCATCAATTTTGGCGATGGTTTTTTCTGTTGCAACAATACTTTTTGACCCGGCCGTCGAAAAACTGTCGTGAACTGACATCCTTTCCGAAACATTCGTGCCTGTCTGTCACTGTTGTCTTCGACACACATTTGTTACTGTACGCTGCCTGCATTCTTCGATGATTGTCCACGGGTCGACATCCTTCAAATGAAAGAAACTGAATCACCGCTCTTTGAGCTTCTATGGACGGATTTTAGATTAATCCAGCCATTTTCTCAACGGTCTGAAACAGAACCTATGCATCATGGGACGATAAGCACGTGCTCTTTTATTCATTGGTCAGTACTTATCACATGACTATGACATGTCCATGTTCAATGTATGCAATTACGCGCGGTGTGGCACGAATGTTTCAAATGAACGCTCATAATACAATTTCTTTGATGTCGTCAATCTATTTTTGTCTCTGACGCCCTCTTGCTTTCGCATAAGATCTTCTTTGATTTAATTCCAGTGCTGGTAGTTGATAGTGTTGCATTCTAACGAGATCGCCTAACAATTTGATCTTCTGCCTTTCAATATATGTAAGACAAGGTGTAATCCCACTCTCTGATAACATTTCTTACTCGGTCTCGGATAGTTAAGTTTGCAGCTATTCTCAAGCATCTGATCTCGCAGGTGTTGATTTTGCGTATGTGATGTTTGGATAACAAAGAGCTAGACCGTAGTCTAAAAATAGTTACTCTTAGTAGTACAATTTGGTTTCAGGAAAGGTAAAAGTTGCACTGGTGTACTATTATAACTTAGATAAATATGTGAAAATAAATATAAGTATCGAATACAGTGACCAGCAGAATATTGCATTTGTAGATCAGGAAAATAATTTCGACGCAGTAGATAGATATGCATTATCGACCATCCATGAAGACTATGGGATACAAGGACAATTTCTGGACAACATGACAGCCACGTACCTCTCGAGCCATAGTGCAGTAAGAGCATAAGAAGATACACCAGATAAGGTCAACATCAATACAGGGATCTTGAAGCGTGGTTCATAACGTATATCTATCTACTCTGAGCACGGTAGGTCGGGGAGTCGACACCTGGACTTGTTGCTTGCCAAAGTACGGGAAAGAATAACCACCTATTTTTTGCATGTTCCAATAACTCCTAAGAGATATGCTGATAGTAGCGCAGCTACTGAAAGAGTCTGACAGCTCAAGGGGTTGGAATCAGACGAAAAGAGACACAAACATACTGCCCTGTAAGTAGATTGGGGGTAGTCAAAGGCTAGGGAAAGCAAACCTGAAGAACAAATGTTTGTCGAAGTCGGATGTATAGAGTCAAAGGCTTGCGGAAACAGTTCAAGAGAACTCACGTAGTGATGAAGCGTGCAGTCATGCCACTTACTCTGTGGTATCTCACGCTTGACCTGTCATATTCATTATCATCATGTGACTCCTTTATTCAGACAATATCATTATCATAATCTTTCCATTATATGGATCACGACAAAAACGGCGGAGGTCTGGTGCCAACAAGGAAGAAGGAGAAAGAGAACTATGTACGGCAGCAGCTGCAGACAAGGGTCTCACGCGGTTGCAATCTGTGATATGGACAGATATCCTGTCATCCCCTTTAATGACAGCACATAAATAAACCAATATGTTTTGTCTGGCACTCATAGAAGTAGGAGAAAGAAGTAGAGAATAGAGAACGCACTGGACAACATATACATTTAAAATTAGAGCTACCCCACGGGCACACACTAGACAACATATACATTTAAAACTAGAGCTACCCCACGGGCACACACTAGACAACATATACATTTAAAACTAGAGCTACCCCACGGGCACACACTAGACAACATATACACTGAAAACAAATTACTCCATGGGCAAACACTTCGAAATGACTACAGCGCCTAGTTGCAGGAAAAAGTATACTTTCGACGCATGACCAACTAGACATATATCAATGACAACCAAACAGAGCTCACAAGGAGAACTGAACACATCCCAGTAAACCAGGAGGTCAGGAAAAGACGCTGGCTCTGGATAGGACGCACACTGAGACACCTGAGAACAATACAACTAGACACTCTCTTGTCTGGAACCCACAAGATAGGAAACACACTGAGATACCTGAGAACAATATAACTAGACACTCTCTTGTCTGGAACCCACAAGGTACACAAAATAGTGGAAGACCTGGCAGGAAATCAAGCTAATTTCCGGCCAGTCAATAGAAACCCAAAAATTATGACCCCTCGGGGGCTCTATCCTAGGAATCATGCTAAATTCTCGATACAAATAATTGTGTGGTATGTAAGCCACACCTCCATTTCCGTGACTTTTAGGGTGGGGAAAACGTTAAAATCTCCGGTTCTCAGTGAACCTAGGAAAATCTGTGGATCTTCAGACAGTTCATAAGAACTCACACCAAAAATCCGTGACTAAACTTAGGGGGGAGGTAAATATTCGCCCTAAAGATATACAACTTCTCGGGGCTTTGTAAGTTCGTGTTTGCTCAGACGCGACGTCTAATCCTCAGTCTGAAGAGAAAGACACACGTGATGTCTCTATTTTGGAGAAGTCGGGCCTAAATTATGCTGTTCCTAATAACCCAGGAGAAGATCTATACAAAGAACCAAGGCACATTAGTCATACTATTGAAGGATTCCCTGGTTTGATCCGTACCATCCAGTATCCATAGTCCAGAGAGAGAGAGAGAGAGAGAGAGAGAGAGAGAGAGAGCGAGAGAGAGAGAGAGAGAGAGAGAGAGAGAGAGAGAGAGAGAGAGAGAGAGAGAGAGAAGTTTACTTTGAATGAAGTCTGATGAGCAGAACTTCAGAAGATGTCAGTAACTTGTAATAGTCTTTATCCAGTAGAAAGTGAGCAGGCACCGCTACTCAGGCCAAGTCAGTGAAGAAGCGCCACTCTGTTGCCGACCGTCAAGTACACCCGGGAGGAGGCCTACATCAACCAGGTGACCACCTACCTAGACTGAGACGCTAGCAAACTCAACCATTCTGATGTTATTAACCGTGCTCTCTGGCAGCCTTTGAGATAAGCGAGTTCAACAAAGACTGATCTTCCTTGGCTTCAGTCATTGGGTCGGTCTGGATAGTTTAGATGAAGAATTCGAACAGGTTGTAGTCTTCTGTCCGATCTCTTGTGTGGGATGACAGGAAGAGAAAAAGTGGGATAGACGTGCATTACCCTAGAACACAGAAATAATGGCAGATGAGGAGGTACCCACCCAGTCCTGTTACAGACCTAAAAAAAAAACAAAAAAAACATAAGAGAATTACAGACAAGAGAGGAATAGTATTGGGAGGCCATGGAAGGAGCTGCAGGCGATAGCAACAGATAGGACGGCTGGCGTGGTTTGATTGATGGTCTATGGCCAAAAGAGGGGATTGCGAGAGGAAGAAGAAGAAGTATAATAGCCTAGAATACTGATTCAACTGTAGCTGTGTCACCATTTGCCGTAGGTTAGTTAGTCAGTCGTGGTTTCAGCTTCACTGCAAAGGGTGGCCCCCCCATTTTGCCCCGTTGAATGTCATACAAAATGTTCCTCACAGCCCCAAGTGAACAGTGGAACAGACAGGAGTCTCGACAAACCAACAGCCCACACAGGTACACTGTGCATAGGGCCACCGCAAGAATGCCAACACAAAAGTCCACCATGAAAAGCACAGTTCATCTTTGATGGAAGCGGCAGGTTATTGGGCATGTGTGAACGGACTAGCGAATGATAATGTCATGAGCACGGTGGGCCGCGGGTTCGCCAGAGTGGGGGAAAGGCTGGCCGCTCTCTGACCTACACCATATGATGACGCTTTCACGTCACAGACCCATGGCAGGAAACTGCTTCCACGCTAACTGAATATTGTGCATACGCATGGGATGTGGGATGTAGGCTCTGGGATGTGTGATTTAGGATGTGGGATATGAGCTGCGGGATGTTTGATCTGGGATGTAGGATATATGATCTGGGATGTTGGATGTGGAATGTGGGATCTGGGATATCGGATCTTTGTGGTGAAGTGGTCATGCCACTAGCTCTGGCCGCGAAGAATGTGGGTGCCTTTTCGAATTCTTCATTCGATTCACGAGTAAAATGGGTTTTTTTTTTCGGAGACCTTTGGAGGTCGTGGCTGGAGGTACGGAATTCTTGTTCTGTACGACACTTGGGCAGGCGGCTCCACGGAAAGAAGACCCAGAATAGATCCCGGTGCAGTGAAGTCTGCCCTCTTGCCTTTAATTCATTTACACATGGAATATGCAGAAATTCCACCATATTTGATTGTACACATCCCGTCACTTTAATACATCATGGTATGGAGGAAAGTCGGAATCAGACATGATTCGCGTTCCACAAGAGACAGAAGGCTGTGGACAGACATGATCACCAACGCCATATGAGATTGGATATTAAGAAGACGAAGAAGACCATTTTCATGCATACTGAATCGGTCATTTTGTCAGAACGTTATACCTATATTCTCCAATCACTGTCTCTTCGTTTGCAGGGATGCATAAACAGGAATTGTCACATTAAACAGTTGCGCTGTGAACATAATAATGTTTATATTTTGTTACGAGTATAGCACGGTTCCCGTGTTCGTTCTTCCGTCACAAGTGATGAAGACAATTCATTCTTTCATCTGTCATGCGGTCACTTTGGTAGTTTTGAGTCCGGGGATGACGTATAAGTCCTGAGTTGACCTGTAAGTCTCGAAATGATGTGCAAGTCCGATGCGGGCCTGGAAATATCTTTGACAGTCAGGGCATGAAATATTCTCTGCAGATAAGTTCCTGTAAATTGGGCCTTTCTAGCGTATCTTCACTGTTTAGCCATCGTATCCCTGGATGCCCCGCAAGTCACTGCGCTTGCCTGGATGGATACACACCAAGTGATCCGGTCTTGTACGACTGACTTCCATGTGTCAGATTTTATGTCGAAGGCCCACAGTGATGGCTTAAGTGTATCATTGTAGCGTTTCCAACCTTCTTGAACACACCTGCCCTTCTGTATCTCACAATAACTGATTATTTTTCGTAGCCGATGGTCTGGCATTTGGACTAGATGACCTGCCCAGTCAAATTGTGTTTGCATCAGCATTGTATCGACACTGGGGTTACCATCTCTGTCTAGAACGGCAGCATCTGGGATCATGTCCTGTCGTCTGATGTTCATGATCTTTCTTAGACATACTGTATGGAAGTGGTTGAGCTTTATTGCAAGACGTCTGAATATAGCCCATGCTTCGTAAGCCTCAGCAGCACTGGAAGTATTGCAGCTTCGTATAGCTTTAGTCTAGCTTGCAGACTGAGGCCTCTCCAATGCCAAACGTTGGTATACAGTTTGCCGAACACACGGCTGGCTTTAGAGACCCCATTGTTTACCTCTTCGTCTATATAGACATTCCTTGTCAGCGTGGAGTCAAGATACATGAATATGTCCACAAATCATAATATCTTGCTACTTACCATGATAGTTGGTGCAGTATACAATTTATGCGGTGCTGGTTGGTTCAGTATACAATTTGTGTGGTGCTGGTTGGTTCAGTATACAATTTGTGTGGTGTTGGATGGTTCAGTATACACTTTGTATGGTGTTGGATGGTTCAGTATACAATTTGTGTGGTGTTGGATGGTTCAGTATACACTTTGTATGGTGTTGGATGGTTCAGTATACAACTTGTGTGGTGCTGGATTGTTCAGTAAGCAATTTGTGTGGTGCTGGATGGTTCAGTATACAATTTGTGTGGTGCTGGATGATTCAGTATACAATTTGTGTAGTGCTGGATCGTTCAGTATACAATTTGTGTAGTGCGGGATGGTACAGTATACAACTTGTGTTGTGCTGATTAGTTCAGCATACAAGTTGTGTTGTGCTGGTTGGTTCAGTATACAATTTGTGTAGTGCTGGATCGTTCAGTATACAATTTGTGTGATGCTGGATAGTTCAGTATATGATGTGTGTAATACTGTTTGGTTCAGTATAAAATGTGCTTGGCGCTTTTTCGTTCAGTATACAATTTGTGAGGTGCTGGATGGTTCAGTATACAATTTGTGTGGTTCTGGATGGTTCAGTATACAATTTGTGTGGTGCTGGATGGTTCAGTATACAATTTGTGTAGTGCTGGATGGTTCAGTATACAATTTGTGTGGTTCTGGATGGTTCAGTATACAATTTGTGTGGTTCTGGATGGTTCAGTATACAATTTGTGTGGTGCTGGATGGTTCAGTATACAATTTGTGTAGTGCTGGATGGTTCAGTATACAATTTGTGTGGTTCTGGATGGTTCAGTATACAATTTGTGTGGTTCTGGATGGTTCAGTATACAATTTGTGTGGTTCTGGATGGTTCAGTATACAATTTGTGTGGTGCTGGATGGTTCAGTATACAATTTGTGTAGTGCTGGATGGTTCAGTATACAATTTGTGTGGTTCTGGATGGTTCAGTATACAATTTGTGTGGTTCTGGATGGTTCAGTATACAATTTGTGTGGTTCTGGATGGTTCAGTATACAATTTGTGTGGTGCTGGATGGTTCAGTATACAATTTGTGTAGTGCTGGATGGTTCAGTATACAATTTGTGTGGTTCTGGATGGTTCAGTATACAATTTGTGTGGTTCTGGATGGTTCAGTATACAATTTGTGTGGTTCTGGATGGTTCAGTATACAATTTGTGTAGTGCTGGATGGTTCAGTATACAATTTGTGAGGTGCTGGATGGTTCAGTATACAATTTGTGTGGTTCTGGATGGTTCAGTATACAATTTATGTGGTGCTGTATGGTTCAGTATACAATTTATGTGGTGCTGGATGGTTCAGTATACAATTTATGTGGTGCTGGATGGTTCAGTATACAATTTGTGTAGTGCTGGATGGTTCAGTATACAATTTGTGTGGTTCTGGATGGTTCAGTATACAATTTGTGTGGTTCTGGATGGTTCAGTATACAATTTATGTGGTGCTGGATGGTTCAGTATACAATTTGTGTGGTTCTGGATGGTTCAGTATACAATTTATGTGGTGCTGTATGGTTCAGTATACAATTTATGTGGTGCTGGATGGTTCAGTATACAATTTGCTTGGTACATGACGTCAGTGTTCTCTATGTTGATGGCCAGTTCAAAGTTGAAACAGGTTCGGACAATCTTGTCTCAGCTACACTGTAAATCAGCGGCTGGTCCAAAATTGTGAGCACGCTCGTCATCAACCAGAAGATGTCCTATGATATGGTTCTTGACATTGGTTTTCTCTCTTAGATTAAAGAGATGATGTTACGCCACTAGTGCGACAATAGACTTAGACTGAAGAGATGATTTGACACCAATAGTACTAGGAGAGACTTAGATTGAAGAGATGAGACAAATAGTAATAGAACAGACTTAGATTGAAGAGATGACAGAGCTGACTCCATCATCATCATTGGCACCTTGCAGTCTTGACAGACGATAGTTTGTGCTTCAAAAAGACATAATAACTTTTACCCATAGCGGTAGCGAATGTGACTGATAAGGATAATTCGCGGTGTAAATGTTCGTTCACAGTGGGTGTATGTGAACACAGGGTCATTTCCACCATCATGCACCATCGTACGTCTCAAAGACTCGGTGTGTGACTTATCTGCAATAATTTTCTCCTTTGTCTTTGTTCCATTTCTGATGTTTGCCCTCCATGCAAGACGTTCAGCGGCGACTTGCTCCTAATGTACATTGTCAATGCCTGTATCAATCATGTCCCGTTTACACACATCTTTGTATCGCAGTAGAGGCCAACACTGAGTTCTCTTACCCATCTGTAATTCACCTTTGGTATTCTACCATCATCCATCCTCCTAAGATGTTCTATCCATCTAAGTCTACACAGCATATGAAAGCTGGTTAAATGTTCCTCTTGGTGTGAGTAAGTTGTCCAGGTTTCACTGTCATAAAGAAGAGTACTAAGGACACAGGCTTGATAGACAAGGACTTTTGTTTTGGCAGCAAGCTTCCTGTTCTCCCAGACTCTTTTTCTTAACCTGTTCATTGTTGTTGCTGTCTTCCCAATCCGGATGTTGATTTCCTGATCTAGGGATAATTTGCTATTTACCACTGATCCTAGATATGTAAAATGGTTTATTATCTCTAGTTCGGCGTCGTCAATAAAGATTGATGGTACCCCATGTGCAGCTTGTGACATAATCTGAGTCTTCTTTTTGTTAATTGTTAAACCAAATTCAGAACAAGCATTGGAGAATGCAGAAAGTAAACATTGTAATTCTTCCTCAGAGTGGGTCGTAACTGTAGCATCATCTGCAAAAAAGCAACTCTCTGATCAGTATCCTCCTAATTTTGGTCTTGGTCTTATATCTCTGAACATTGTAGAGACCACCATCTGAGCGTGAGTGAATGTATATACCACCGCCCTGATCACGAAAGGCATATTTCAGTAGAAGTATATTCCAAAGAGGGTGGGACCTAGTACACAACCTTGCTTAACTCCACTCTTGATTTCAAACTCTTCTGAAGTTGCACCATCAAACTTGATTGTACCCTTCATGTCTGTGTGGAACGATTCCACAATGTTCAGAAGAGCTGGTGGGCAGCCAATTTTCTTTAGTGCCTTGAACAGACCCTCACGACTGACGAAATCAAATGCCTATGTGAGGTCGATGAAGGCAATAAACAGTCGTTGATTTTGTTCACGGTATTTTTCTTGCGTGTGTCGCAATGAGAATATCATATCAATGGTAGACCGGTTCTGTCAAAAGCCACACTGTGATTCGGGGGTAGACTTGATCTCCTAGGACTTGAAGTCTGTGCAGAACAATTCTGGCAAATACGTTTCCAACAATACACAGAAGTGAGATACCCCTATAGTTGTTGCAGTCGCTCCGATCGCCCTTGTTCTTGTACAGTGTTATGATGCTTGAATCTTTGAAATCCTGTGGGACGTGTCCTTCTCGCCAGCATAGCTCTATTAGCTGGTGGATCTGTAGAGTGAGTGTGTCTTGCCCACTCCTGATAACCTCTATTGGAATCCCATCCTTACCTGGAGCCTTGCCAGATGCAAGTTCATTTATAGCACACTTAACTTCTGTTATGGTGGGAAGTGTGTCCAGGTGGTCAAGAGTTGGTAGAGCTTCTATGGCGTTGAGGGCAACATCCGCTAGTTTGGTCTCACTTGAGTAAAGCTCCAAATAGTGCTCTACCCATCTGTCTATCTGCTGTTTCTTATCAGTTATGACTTCTCCAGTCAAGGTTTTCAATGGTACACTTCTTTTGATCATGGAATACAGGCTTTCTTTATTCCGTCATACATGCTTCTGATGTTTCCCTTATCCCTTGCGATTTGAATGGACTCACATAACTTGATCCAATAATCATTTGCACACTGCCTGGCAGCCTTTTGCACATCCTTCCTAGCCTAATTTAGCTCACCCAGAGTGTAACGCGTTGGTCTTTCCTTGTTTCTTAAGAGAGCTATCTTCTTCTTATCAATCAAGGGCTTCAGAGTCTGGCTGTTTGCCGCAATCCAGTCCTGCCTTTTATGATCCACAGTGCCGTAAACCCCTACGGCAGTTTTATAAAGAGCTTCCTTAAGTTGACCTCACTTTTAATTTACTGTACAATTTTCTGGTGTATCAATGAAAGTCTTTAAGATGCTGTTAAAACTGAAAGCACTTTTCAGGATCGTGAGTGTTAATAATATTAATCCTGGGGCTAGATTTGTGTTCAGCTGTGTAGATTCTCTTTGGTTTCAGTCTAACCCTTGCAACATCCAAAGAATGATTCTTATCACAGTCAACACTGTGGTAACTTCGAGTCAACGATATATGGTTCAGATGTTGTCTCCATGTGATGATGAAGTCCAGCTAGTGCCAATGGCCGGATCTTGGGTGTTTCCATGTGACCTTATGCAGCTCTTTTGTTTAAAAAAAGAGTTTGTAATATATAGGTCAATTCTGGTGAAATGCCCCAGCAGCCTTTTCCCATTTTCATTCGTGCTACCGATGTTGTATTTTTCAAGGCACACTGGCCATGAACTCGAGTCCCTGCCCACACGAGCATTGAAATCTCCGAGCATATAAATGTAGTCACATATTGGCACTGCCTTGATCACGGAGTCTAACTCCTCATAGAACGAATCCTTCACATCATCAGAGGAATCGAGTGTATATGCAGTAATAATGGTGGCAAAACTACAAGGGGTTGCCAAGCGCAGGGATAATGGGCTTTCATGTCCTCCTGCTGGAATTTCAATCATTCCCAGTAGCGAATTCTTCACTGCAAAGCCCACACCGTGTTGCTTTTTTTTCTGTCTGCCCTCTACCCTTCTAGAAAAGGTGTAATTGTTTTCCCTGATTGACCCTTCCTCAGCGAGGCGAATATCCTACAGGCATCAATCACAGCCGTTTTTATCACATCGTCAATATTGGCCAAGTCAGTGGAAAATCCTGGACACATGGTTCTCACGTTCCAGGTTGCAAGCCGTAGCTTGAGGTTTCTATTTTTCTTTTTATTAGTACCTGGTGCATTGGTTTTACAGCCTGCGATTCAGATTTTGTCCTAGTCCCAAGCACCCATTGATGCTGGCATGCTGTGGCGGATCAGCACCCAATTGGCCGGTGGTTGCCCAGCTTAAGGCGTGCGGTAGCTGATTAGTGACACCTGTAGGTGTATTCCACCGTCAGAGGCAACGCGTGACGCCCCATGTCTACGCCAATTGCCAGGGACTTATAACACGTAACAGTTGCCTCTCTTTTTGATTCCGAGACCAGTAAAGACCAGGGATGGAGTTATTGCCTCTCCATAGCACAAAGCCTGAGCTAAAATATAGAGATCATGTGTTGCCCATGAAGCATGATCCCTCTCTCGGCCTGTCTAGTTCACTCCAGAGGAAAGGTAATACCTCTACATCTGGAATAAGACAAGCTGCAGAAGCTGCCGGATCAGCAAAACAATGCTCTAACTGTCCGCCTGTCGGATCTTCGATCATAGACCAGCTGCCCACCAAGGCTTAGGACCTGGTTAGCCCTGCCATGACATTTTGTCTTTAGGTTGCATTACATCGCAACATGGTAAGGCTTGTACCCTCCCAATTGCGCTCTTCCGCAGGAAGCCGTTGGCACAATGTGGGGCATCGGTTTGGTAAACGCCACCCAACGTTTGGCGCTAACAGAAAGCATGTAGTACAGTCTACTGTTATATGGTAGCTCAGTCATATCTGACTAAGACCTGACACTTCAGGTCAGTAAGTGGGTGATGAACGAATGTTCACTATAACTCACTGAGGTTGAACACAGAGACTGATCATCGGAACATAAGCCCGGCGATCAGACACTCAAGTAATAACACACTGACAATAAGATCTGCTGAAACAATTTTTAAGAGAGGAGATAACACCAATAGTGCTATAACAGACTTAGACTTAAAAGATGAAATGACACCAATAGTGCTACAACAGTCTTAGATTGAAGAGCTGACACCAATAGTGCTAAAACAGACTTAGACTTAAGAGATGATATGACACCAATAGCGCTACAAGTCTTAGATTGAAGAGATGACAAAAATAGTGCTAAAACAGTCTTAGACTTAAGAGATGAGATGACACCAATAGAACTAGGATAGATTTAGATTGAAGAGATGAGATGACACCTTTAGTGCTAGAACAGACTTAGACTTAAGATATGAGATGACACCTATAATACTAGAGCAGATGTCACAGAACGCGCGTATATATTTCCAGACTGGATTTCGGTCTACAATCAAGATGGACAGGTAAAAGAAAAATTACGGAAGAATAAAATACTCGAAGCATTTAAAAATCTGAATAAAAGCGCGCTCGATGTTTGAAACTTTATTACGTAACACTGCAAGCAAAAAGCCGGCTCTTAAATTGATCATATACTAGATATTTACAACGCGTATAATCGCTCATTTAACACAGTTTACGTTCTCAACCCAGAGACGAGACAGCAAGGCATATGATAGCATACAGGTTCGCGGAGACGACAGTCTGCCTAGGGCATTCAAGCTGATAACATGTGTGTCTCGCGATCAAATATAAAGTTTTGGGCTGATAAAGAAACACCAGAAAACTGAGAAGTTTCAGGATCAGACGTACTGCAGACCGTGCAGATTGGCCAGCAAGGGAGAAAATTTAGACATAATGAAGTGTGAAAGGGACAAACGGCTGAATAGGGTCGTTCACCCGAGAAAGGTGTGAATGAAGGTACACCTAGCCCAAGGAAACAACACGGCGTGTGAGTCTGGGAAATAAATACAGAGTGAGATAGGAACAGGCGGCAAATAGTTAAGTCTAATTAAGAGCCCCTATAAGTAGACTGGGCTTTGAAAGTCTCAAATCAGGTGTGCCTAGTCTTGGGTCAGGTAAATAGAATGCGACGTTTATATGTATAAATTTCATAAGCCTGATGCTTATGTTGTCTAGGATTACCCCTGAATGTTATTTCGTAGTAATAATTCACCAGTATTTAGATTTACAGATTCTTGTTATGTCATTGAGAAATATCATTGGCTAATGTTACTTGACTGACAACTTTTATTTTCTCATTTGGTGTATATATAGTGACTTATTAGATTTGTTTCTTACCACGGCAGTGGCTAAGTAGTGACATATTCGAGACGACCTTCAATTTCGACTGGCAAATGGTTGTTACGTCTATGAGAACTATTAATTTCTCACTTTGTTGTAGATAATTAAATTACTACATTTTTTTTTTTGCTTTCATACTACGTATGAAAGAATATCTTTCTATGCATAATGTTTAGAATATGTATGATATATTGAATGTCCTATGGTGTTAACCCACCAGGATGAATAGTACATCCGTGTACACCTCGGAGGAGCAGATGGATCACCATAGTCTGGTAAGAATGAGACAGCGAGGTGTGACGAGGGGATCTGGCCGACGCTCGGCGCTCGGAGGAAAGGCGAGACGGACATATAATCAGATTTCTACTGGAACTATTAGTGTTGGAACTCTTCGCTGGCTGCTGAGGATGGGGACGGAGCGCTTATGGGAATGTCCCGAATGCTGTGATGTCGGTTCCTAAATCAATCAATCAATCAATCAATCGATGAATAGTTGCGTTTAGTGTTATGAACAGAGCGCATAGGCATGTTGTCTAGTGCCGTAGCAGGCTCTATGCGTAATATGTTAACCCCACGGTGAATATTATATATTGCTTGCATGGTTGTGTTTGAAGCAGATGTGGAGTGGTGTAGACATTACCCAACTATGTTACGTGTATAAGGTGTTCGTGGTATGTGCGTGATGAACGAATGTTCATCATAACTCATTTAGGTTGAACAAAGAGACTGATCTTCGGAATAAAATCCCGGCGATCAGACGCTCAAGGAATAACACACTGACAATTAGATTTGATGAAACAACTTTTGACAGGGGGCGTGGGGGGCTGCAAAGAACCGGGCGTCTGAATTATTGTCATGGACTTAGGCCATTTCTGTTCTCACGACGGAACCAGAAAATGAGGAGGCCGGTGATGTAACTGCCATGACACAAAGTTATGTAAACAGTGAAAAGGTCGAGGCAAGGGAGGCGAAACAATAGAGCACCGTGGAACAGGAGTTAGATCCCTTCAAGCCAAAACACAACGTTATATATGCAGAGTAAAGATAGAGGCACGGCAGATAAAAATAAAGAACACGGTGTAACAGGAGTTAGATCCCTTTACCTAGGGTTACCGAGTGTAGTCACGCACAGCTCAGGATAACTCGTGCGCGGAGTGACACACGTGATAAGTGAGTAACTCGACGATGTACATATCAGAAGTAGGGAAGATTTAAAAGTCATTTGGTGGCTCGAGACTCAGACGCCAAGCAATTAATATACTTCGCTTCAGAATTACAACCAACAGATGTTGTACGCGTAAGAAATTTACCGTCAAGCTGTTATAGATGACATTGAAATATGTGTCAAGAAAACGAACTACTTTCAGCTACAGCGAAGAGGACTGATGGAAGTGAAGCTGTACTGCATGATTATATCGATGGGAGATTGAAAAAATGCTCACAAGCTAGAACTGACAGCGAGAGGTGACCAGGCCGTCTACGTGAATGGCTGGACGCCGCAGAATCATGCCTACTTGAGAACCCAGCATCAGTGGTGACCTCATTATGCCTGAGGATTGTAAGTAACCTGTAACTTTCTATATTTAGCACTAGCAGAAACAATTAACGGGATAATGACGCCATTTAACGACGAGTATGGCCACCTCCGACAGACTTAAATAACTGACATCCAGGTGTGCAAGGTAATGAATCCGGACACGATCTGGCAAGTGTGTGTGTGTGTGTGTGTGTGTGTGTGTGTGTGTGTGTGTGTGTGTGTGTGTGTGTGTGTGTGTGTGTGTGTGTGTGGTTGTGTGTGAGAACCGATTTCACGAGGTGCACAACAAAAAACAACTGGGAGTGATGAAACGAGGATCCCTCGTCAGTTGTCTTCAGTGTGTTTTCAATGTTGCATGCCTTGAATACACTAGTCAATTATCACAAAAGCCCAGCAACGCCGTGGTAGATGGGAGAACGAGAGAGCGAGAGAGAGAGAGAGAGAGAGAGAGAGAGAAAGAGAGAGAGAAAGAGAGAGAGAGAAAGAGAGAGAGAGAGAGAGAGAGAGAGAGAGAGAGAGAGAGAGAGAGAGAGAGAGAGGAAATTCAAATCCAGAGAAAATAATACCCTAGACCAGGGGTGGGCAAACTTTTCGTGCAGAGGGCCGCATTGACAAATGTAAAGCTATTGGCGGGCCGCATATATATATATATATATATATATATATATATATATATATATATATATATATATATATATATATATATATATATATATATATATATATATCCATTTTGTTTACAGCAATATATCACAATAAGTAATTATTAATTAATTATTTATAGGTTAGTAAGCAGTATAAATAACTAATTATTGTAATTTTATTTTACTTACACACTTATACATTATATTTGACAATATGGACAAAAAACGTTTACTAATTTGTTAAAAACATTTTACAACTTGTTATTATAACAAATATTCTTTATTATCTATCAATGGCTTTAATTTAGACACACAGCGACTACATTGTCACTACATTTGTTGATTTCTAATAAGATGTGTGTAACTGCTTGCACTTTTTGACGATATTCTTGAAATCTGGAACAAGTTTACTTGTTGAAATTCGCATGACAGCATGCAAGTTGCAGTCCGACAATAAAGACCTATTCTTAGATTTGTTGATCTTCAAGCAAGAGAATGCTTGTTCGCAAATGTATGTTGATCCAAATAATGATAAAAATCTAGCTGCAAAGTTTTTCAAGTTGGGATATGATTCTTGTGATAAAGACCCATAGAAATCCAGCAAACCATCTGTCTTGAATTTCTCTTTCAGGTCATGATCTGCTTGTAAGTCAAGCAGCTCCAACTGTATGTCCTCTGTGGCTGTATCAGCTTCTGCACTGAAAGGTGAACTGAGAATATATAGCTCTAACTATAGCTCTATAACTATAGCTCTAATTTCTTGAAATCTTGGAATCTCCATCCAAATTCTTCAATCAATGCATCTAATTGGGCATTGTATTTTTCAGTCATTCTTTTTTTCAATTGCTTGTCTGGAGAACAATGAGAGTTTTGCCTGAAATGATTTTACATATACATACAATTCATGTGCAAACTCACCATTGCCCTGAAGTTTGACATTCAGTTCATTTAACTTTTCCATAATTTTAATGGCAAACATAATGTCTAACTGCCACTCTTTATTGACAAATGTTATTATTAAAGTCACATGCAATGCCCTTCATCTCTAGGAACATCACTATTTCTTCTCTGAGTTCCCACACTCGCCTCAACACCTTGCCGAGACTCAGCCATCGAACAATGGTGTGGTTCATGACATCGGAATGTTCAGTTTCCAAATCGTCAAGTAATGACTTGAACTGTCTGTTATTAAGTCCTCTCGATCTGATGAGGTTGATGACACTGACAACTGGGTCAATAACATGCTCGATATTCAAAACAGTTTTACACAGACTTTCTTGATGAATCACACAGTGAAGTGTAATAATGTGTGGTCTGGATATTCTGCTTTAATCTTATCACTTATCAACTTTACCAGACCTATATTTTTTCCAGTCAAAACACGAGCTCCGTCAGTTGTAATACTTGCCATCTTGTTCCAAACCAACCCAGTTCTTTCAATACAGTTAGTAACAGCATTAAATATATCATGGCATGTGGTTGTGTCTTTGAGTGACTCAACACTCAGAAACTCTTCAGTGAGTTTGAAAGAAGTGTTTATTCCACGTATCATCATCATCATCATCATCATCTTCCACTTCTGCCGTCAAGCATCGTGGGGAGGAATAATTTGCGTTCTAGCGCCCGGTGGACGGCACTGGATAGTGTCATTCCGTGTGGTTGTACAATGTCTCTGATGTCGTCAATCCATTTTCTTCTTGGACGTCCTCGTGGTCTCGTCGCAGATGATCTTTGATGTAAGGACAAATCACTTGATCTTCTGTCTTTCAATAAATGTGGCACAAGGTGTTGATCCCACAGTCTGTCTGATAGTAACATTTCTTACTCGGTCTCGGATTGTTAAGTTGGCAGCTCTCCTCAGGCATCTCATTTCGCAGGTGTTGATTTTGCGAAGGTGTAATTTGGATAAAGTCCAGGTTTGAGATTGGTAGCATAGGGTTGGTGTGAATATGCTGTTTATTATCTGTCGTTTTGCGGACATGGGTATGTTTGGATGTTTCATTAAGGGTGACAGTTGATATGTAAGTTGTTTGACATCTGATTTCAATTTCTCTGTCTAATCTGCCATCTTCTGTGATCATACTTCCAAGGTATTTGAATTCTTTAATTTGTTTCAGAGGTGTGCTATTTATCTGTATACTTAGTGGGCCTGGCGATCTGCTAACTTGCATTACTTCGGTTTTGGCTGTGGTTATACTCATATTGTATCTGCTGCAGGTTGAACTCAGATTAGTAATATGATTTTGTAGTCTGCCCTCGTCGCTGTAAAACAGGCACTGCTCATCTGCAAATAGAAGTTCATTTATTCCCTGTGGGTCAGTTGTTTCATCTGGAGAAAAGAGTTCTAAATATTCTGAATTTGGTCTGTCGAGACTTGCTTCTTTGGAAATTCTGTCCATGTAGATATTGAATAGCAGGGGAGAGAGCACACATCCCTGCCTCACTCCTGTATTGACTGTGAACATATCTGATATACCTTCCTGTGTTCTTACTGCACTTTGGCTCGAGTGGTACATGGCTATGATGTTTTCTAGCAGTTGCCCTTCTATCCCATAGTCTTCAAGGATGGTCCATAATTTGTATCTGTCTACTCTATTAAAAGCCTTTTCCTGATCTACAAACACAATATTCTGCTGGTCACTAAGTTCCACGTATAAATATCAATAATTGGACAGTATCATGTAAATCGGTACTCTCATCCAATGCAGGAGAGTACCACAAAAATTGTTTACTTGCATCTTGAAGTTTATGCATCAAATTGTCACTGATCTTGTCAACACGTCTTACCACAGTTCTCCTTGATAAAGTAATGTTGTCAAATCTGTTTGTTTGCTCAGGACACATAATGTTTGCTGCATCTAGCAAACATTCCTTGATGAACTCGCCATCAGAAAATGGCTTGTTCTGTTTTACAATTCTGTGTGACAGCACAAGACTAGCTTCAGTTGCAACATCTTGAATTGAAGACTTTAGTGAAAACAGTTTGCTGTTTCTCAAAATTTTTCACCAACTCAAGGCTTTTCCTTTTCCTTTCCTTCTCTTCGGTCGTTAAATTGTATCAGAAATCGGAATGTTTTGTTTGATATTGTCTTTATAAATTGTACTCCTTGAAGACAGCCACTGACTCACGACACAACAAACAAACTGATTTGCTACCAACTTTTATAAAACAGTACTTAGTTGTCCATTCATCATTAAAAATACGGCATTCATCTTCAATCTTACGTTTGTTATTGACACTCATCATAACGGTACATGAAATTCTGTAAAATTCAACAAAATAACTTAAAAACGAATTAAACATTTTTATTTCTAAATGCCCTCGCGGGCCGCATAAAATCACTTGGCGGGCCGCATGCGGCCCCCGGGCCGTAGTTTGCCCACCCCTGCCCTAGACGGAAGATGATCAAGGAAAGCAGAAATAAACAGTATCAACGGCTCTAACGTAAGGTCAAGTAACAAGCGTTTAAACAGCGAAATGTATATTAACAGTAGAATTACAGTGAAACTATTTTATACAAAAGTAGAGAACTGTCAACAGTCTTTGTCTATGTTAAAATTTTATACAAAGAACATAAACATTTTACGAAAGTGTTAAAGAATTAAGAATTCGTGAAGAAATGGTTTTATACAGACGATGTTTGATTGTATTTGAGGAAATTCCGTAGCGGATTTCATGAGTAATAATTTGGCCTAGAGACATGTTTGAACTATTGGCCCATTTGTGATTTTCACACGAGACACGTCGAAAAAGATATGTCACCTGTTACATCGAAAGATAAACATTATTGCGGACTGATTAACCTTAGTGGATGTGAGTATTAGGAGATTGTGATATGGAGAGGAACAAGAAGAATATATAAACTTTGACAATAAATCGTGAGATAATGTTTCCTTGCCGTTTGTCGACGTTTCAATTTTGTGTCAGTCCGGGCTGTGACAGAATTTAAGACATGTACAAAAAATCCGTCAAACACAGATACAAGAATTTATTACGCGAAGATATTATAACAAATTCTGTTCAAACATTGTTTTAGCAATAATATCACATAGTATACAACAATACACTCATGCGCTCTCGTGTCACTATTCTTCTCGCACACAGGCTAATCAATGCCCCACTCTCTTAGCATTAGCAAGCTCTCTCTGGTATTCAGTACGCGCTCTCTCAACAATGCAACCACATCCTCTCTCAACCACAGTCCGGTCCAGTCTGTCGTTTCTTCTCCCGGTCGGTCGTCACGTGGTCCCCTGACCTCGTATTGTCCGTAATTGTCGTGACGAGTAGGATGTCTCGTCTTCTGAATACAGAGTTCTGTCCTTCACCCGTCTGTTGACGACTGTGGTCTCAGGTCGTCCAGTGCAAGGTTGTACTCTCATTCAGGGACACTGTCCTTTCTATAATCCCCTATGTCCTGTCTCTTACTGGTAGTAACGTCCTGTCCACTCTACCCGTACTATACCTATGTCCTGTCCCTGTCATATGTTCTCTCAATCTTAACCCTGGGACTCTGACACAGTTCAAGTATTTCAGTTTACTATGTCAGGTTACAGAATATATTGTTCTTGTATGTTGCATGGTTAAATATTATCATGTACACAATGTTAGACAGTAAGTCTAACACTTTGTCATCTGGGACCACAGGTCCAGTACAATCTGTGTGAAAGTGATATATTATTATAATGCTTTTTGATTATCATCAGAAAATATACTAAAACAAAACATAATATGTCAACTCATGATGTTGGAAGAATGTCATACATAATGTTGGAACACTATAGACACATTACTCACCTAAATTTAGAATTCAAAGGAAATAATTATGTATATAAATAGATTTGAACACACTTTAACACAATCATCATTGATAATAATATATTCGTTTATTTCATACAGGTGCTTGCACACCATGTACATTCACTTCATGCATAATCTTGTAAACCATCCAAGTCATTTTTCTCTTCATAAGCTTGCAACCCATCCAAAATAATTATTTTGATTAAAAACTCAAATATCAAGTAAATAAAAAAGAGAATTAAATGATTTCCAACTTCAAAAACCAATGAAATAACACAAGTTATACAAGAGTTATAAAGAACACATTATAGAAAGGTATATTTCTACCTCATATTTATGGGAATTAAAAAGAAAATCCATAGAAATTGAAATAATTAAACATAGTAAAACTAATAAACATAACACAAAAGAAATTAACAACTAAACTAATACAACAAAACAAATGAAAACATTATATATATATAATGTAAAAGAACATAAAATTAAATATCTAAACAATAATAGATACAGAAATTTTTCAAATAAAAAAATAAATGACAGTAACAATACAATAACCATATAAAGGATATAATAAAATAAAACGAAATAAATCTCAAACTAAATTAAAAATGAATACTTCCAGTTTGTCTTAGATAGTCAATAAGATGATAAAGCAAATAAGGACATAAATAGATCTTACTGCATGAAATAGTGCAAAGAGGATATAAATTAGGAAACTGACAGAATGATAATGAGATCGAATATAATAATCAATATTGGTTGAATGGTTGAATGTTGAATTATTGGTTGAATTTAATATGTACAGTTTTTCTATTGTACTTGTGGAATGTTCAAAATGGATTAGTCATGACCATTGGATAAGAGATGGTCAAATAGAACTATAGCACAGACGCCACAGAGGGTATAAAAATATTTTACATATAAAGTGTTACAAGTAACGAAACAACTATTCAAATAAAAAAGATGCGTAAGACATCTAAAAGATGCAAATAATCAAACTACATTGACAGAGAGAAATAATATAAATATGCATTGATAAATCATCATATGAGGCATAACCACATAAAGATTGCTGCAAAATGAACAGTCATTTTGTGAATGACACATAAGACAAGATAAAAGAGAGATTGCCAAAGGCCAATGTCTTAGAAATGATATATACCGATGTACAAAAATATATATATGGTAATAAGTATAGTTAAACGACTACACACTTAATCTTCACCCAGAGCGTAATGGCTTGTGAGAAGTGTGTAAGTTAGTCCATGAGAAAGCATGAGGATAAGGGGCTGCATGAGGATGTCCACAGAGGCATTGGAGCTCATGGCAGTTGGATGTCAACTCCCTGAAGAAAAAAGGAGAATGAATCCTCACGATGTTCACGTTGGATGAAATGTTAGTTTCATGCCAAATATAACAATTAGAAGAAGCATATTTTTTGCGATGTATTTGCTTTTGACCACTCAAAACACCACCATAACAAGAATGCTCGAGCGGGTATTACGAAACTAGACATAATACTATGACCAGACTGGATATTCTTTGTCTGATGTAAATATAGACACAAGACCACAAGACTTTCAAAATGTCTAAACACGTTTGGCATTGGGAGGGGGCATATTGCCATGACACAAAGTTATATAAGCAGAGTAAAGATCGAAGTAGGGGAGATAAAACAAAAGAATACAGTGGAACAGGAGTTATATTCTTAATGCCAGGACACAAAGTTATATAAGCAGTGTAAAGATAGAGGCAAGGGAGATAAAACAAATGAACACAGTGGAACAGGAGGTAGATCCCTTTACCTAGGGTTACCGAGTGTGATCAAGCACAGCTCAGGACATCTCGTGCGCGGGGTGACACACGCGGAAAGCGAATGACTCGACGTACAGCTCAGAAGTGGGGAAGATTTGAAAGTCACTTGGTGGCTCGGGGCTCAGTCGACAAGGATATAATGTGCTTCGTTTGAGAATTACAACAGATGTTGTACGCTTAAGAAATTTACCTTCAAGCTGTTATAGATGACAACGAAACATGTAAAGAAGACGAGTTACTTTCAGCTACAGCGAACAGAACTGATGGAAGTGAAGCAGTATTGACGGGGGATTTTAAAAAAAATGCTCACAAGCTAGAACTGATAACGAGCGGTGACCAGGCAGTCTACGTGAATGGCTGGACGCCACAGAATCATGCCTACTTGAGAACCCAACGTCAGTGGTGACCTCCTTACCCCTGTGAATTGTAAGTAATCTGTAACTTTCCATACGTAGCACTTGCAGAAAAAAACTAACGGGGTAATGATGTAACGACGAGTAGGGCCACCTCCGACACCTCTCCAGGTGTGCACGGTACTGAAGCCGGACACGATCTGGCCAAAGTGTGCGTATTGATTTCGCGAGGTGTATCCAATAAAACATGAAGTGGTTAAACGAAGATCCCTCATCAGTTGTCTTCAGTGTGTTTTCAATATTGCCATGCGTTAGAGACCCTAGACAATTATCATAAAAGCCCAGCAACGCTGTGACAGTAACAACAGGCGTGTTCGCCTACTGGAAAGTCCTCCCCGACTCGACAGTAGGAGATAGATATATAAAGAGAAAGATGAGAGTGAACACAGTAAAGCTGGATGAGAGACACTGCCAGACTTGTAATTGTGGGTGTGTCTATGTGGGTGATAGATTGTATGTATTACCTAGGATTGTATTGGCACAGAACTTAGACACTAAACATTCTTGATTATGTATGCCATGCTCTCAAAAAAGAGCACCAGGTTGTAGATCCAGACCCCGAGGAGAACCACGTATCGCCAAGACTGGACATTGGTCCAGAAAACCAATGGGCTGATTTTAGCAGAGCCTATATAATCTTAACTATTCATAGCTAATCCTAGCTGTCCTTAATGGGCGGCGATTGAGGCATCATCTCACCTACATTCCGGAGGTGATACGACAGATCCAGGCATTCTACACTAAGTTACATTCAGGCTATTTATTTACCTATTATATGTGAATGTTGTAACTGTCGTAACACAATACTTATCATCATTCTGCAAATAATAAGTTGTTCATAGTGATAGTAATAAAGAGTTGTAGTTTTTTTTTAAAACTCGTAGTTATCGGTTATTTTCCAAGTGCGCATACACGTGTGTGTGTGTGTGTGGGTGTGTGTGTGTGAGTGTGTGTGTGCGCGCGCGCTCGTGTGTGTGCCTGGTTGGGGCTTTAATTACACACAAATAGAGGAAGTATTGTCAGGGGGAATAACTTGCCCTGCCTTGTAGTCCATTGGTAGACCTAAACCTATGCACCTAACCTTCTCCTTCCCACTCCTTGGGGGGGGGGGGGGGGGACGGACCAATACCAGCCAATTTGACCTCTTAAACCAGCCATATCCAGCTGTATTCTTGGGATCCAGGGACTTATTCTTTATTTCAGCCATATATATTTTGTTACGAGGTTCTCTCTGGGGTCTGGAGTGTAAAGGATATTATCCGTAACCCAAAAGAAACACCAGTGCAAGAAACAGTGACTACTGACACATTGGACAGCAAATCTGAAAATCAAATTAGTCGTCTGACAAATTGGTTGCTTGTCCAGGTCAAATATAGCCATTTCTGACCAATGGGGGTTACTTGCCTGTGATAGTACTTAACTAGATGGTATCACCCTTACATTTCTGACAACAGACTTAGATTAAAGAGATGAGATGACACCAATAGTGCTAGAAACAGACTTAGACTTGAGAGTTGAGATGACACCAATAGTGCTAGAAACAGACTTAGACTTGAGAGTTGAGATGATACCAATAGTGCTAGAAACAGACTTAGACTTGAGAGTTGAGATGATACCAATAGTGCTAGAAACAGACTTAGACTTGAGAGTTGAGATGATACCAATAGTGCTAGAAACAGACTTAGACTTGAGAGTTGAGATGATACCAATAGTGCTAGAAACAGACTTAGACTTGAGAGTTGAGATGATACCAATAGTGCTAGAAACAGACTTAGATTGAAGAAATGAGATGGCACTAATAGTGCCACAACAGACTTAGACTGAGAAGATGATATGACACCAAAAATTGATAGAAAAGACTTGTGTCTATTCCACTTTATTTAATTACAACTGAATTCTTTACATATCTGTTCAAGATCATATCTAGTTCGAATTAAACAGTTTCCTTGAAATTAGATTGTTGTTATTGTATTTACTACAGTATTGGGTCGCCTATATAGATTTGTTACATCATAACTGAATATAAGTACGTATGAGTAAGACATGTTTACACACATGTAGGTGAAAGGGGCACATAGTACTACACCTATAGTAATAATGACCAACCGACACTCCATGGCTGATGTGGCAGAACACCAGAATCCGTTTCTTAATTATTTACACAGAATATGCGCGTGTTATAACTGTACTACGTAACCAAGAAGATTCCAGGTTCTGTGAACAAATATATCCAGAAGTAGGAACGTATCATGAATCTGCGATGTGATAGGAACATCACTCTTTGTTGGACTGAATGTGGACAGGAATAGGTGGCCAGTATTGCCCTCACTTAGTGAGACGTCCAGCACAGGCGTTGAGCCGTCGTGTGACCGCTCTCATGACATTATCATAGCAGCTTCCAATCATTTTAGTCTACGCAGACGCTTAGAAGGTCACTTTCAAATTTACATCAAGTCAACCGACGAAATGATGACGTTTGTAATGTTGTCAAAGTTTAGATTGGTTATTCCAATGATTCTGTGTGGTTATTCCAATGATTCTCCAACACTTGATAATCTTGTCAAAGTTTATATTGTTGTGTTTTTTTTTCAAGTGTTCTCCAAAACGTGA
Source organism: Cepaea nemoralis (assembly GCA_014155875.1). Classification (NCBI taxonomy): domain Eukaryota; kingdom Metazoa; phylum Mollusca; class Gastropoda; order Stylommatophora; family Helicidae; genus Cepaea; species Cepaea nemoralis. The sequence goes on from JACEFZ010000601.1 coordinate 625,826, forward strand.
TATTTCTATCAATGTTTAGATTATTTTTTTTTTCAATGGTTCTCAAACACTTGATATTCCTGTCAAAGTTTAGATTGATTATGTCACGTCCAGAACTTGTTATTTCTTTCAAAGTTTTTAAAATCAGCTATTTGACTGGACTCAAGATGTCTCCAACAAATAACATTTCTGCCAAAGTAGTGTTTGTGTGTTAACTACTCCAGTAATTCTCTTTCTAATGTTCTACCCGCAAGTCGAACAAAGATGTAGGCAGTGTGGTAGTATATGGGCAGATACAGACCAAACCTCTATTCCAGAATTCGATTAAAACATACACTGAAAGAAAACCGGCATTTCAAAACATTAAAATCCAATTATTACTTATTCATTCCTTTAGCATTGAAAAATAAAATAAAAATAAAAAAAACAAGTATCACACCCCACTTCCAACCTTATAAACAGAATTACCAGAATTATGGACGAAATAAGCTCTCTTCCGATGAGAATAGACAGGCAGCATTTACTCTATTACAGACTGACACTCTGCAATAAGCTCTCCCGTCTGTAGACGATAATAGACACTGGTCATGTACTCTATTACCGGCTGACACTGCAGCTAGCCTGGTATTATTTACCGGCATGATCAATTCCGGCAAAAGTTTGGCTGCCTTCATGTTTACCCACATCATATTATTACGTACACGTCTATACATTATTATGAGTAATAATACACTGGCAATTGTTATATTTAATGTGTAAAGGTATCTTACACAGAATTACTTCTGTTTTGTCAGTATGAAGTCGGGTGGTAGTGTAGTTAGAGCAACGAGATCTTACATATTAAGACGTGGGTCGAAAATACATACAATCTAGAAGAGTCATTGTTCTGTCAAAGTTATATTTAAATCAATGGGCAATATTCTGTCAAAGTTGTATCTAGAACAATCGTTATTTTACTGTCAAAGTAGTATCTAAAAAGGTCAAACAAACAAAAGATGAGAAAGTCGCAACAAAGAACGTATGTATAATCTAACGTATGTATCAGATATGAATATAGACATAACATCATTACACTCGGAACGTTTTCACGCGTTCACAGGTTCCTTCTTCAGTAGCCAACGACAAGACAAATACATATGTGCAATAGAGATTACTAGATAAGCAATACAAGCAAGAAAAGGAAGTGGAAAATGAGACATTGAATATAAAACTGTAAACAGTAAAAACATGACACATTCATATCACTCACTTACATTAAAAAAAAATCAACAGTTGAACAGTGCGATAGCTTTATAATTGTTGCTATTTAACGACAAGACACAAATACACGATTAATAGAGAAAGCAAGACAGGCGATACAAGCAGAAAAAAGAAAGAAGTGGAAAGTGAGAAAATGAATATGAACATTAACAATATAAACCTTTATATCAGTACTATCATAGAATATAGCACTTAATGTTTAACAGTGTCATAGCTTTATCATTGTTGCTAGTAGTGATCGGGTAGTGAGTAATTCTGTTATTGCTACTAGTAGTGCTCGGATCGTGAGCTTGAATCTGATTAACATACATGACATTTTACTATGCGTTCTCCAGACAATGCAACTCCCATTGAAGTCCGTGCCCAGTACATCCTTGGTTGTAATAGCGGGCCAGATATTCTGAGCTGCGCAAATTTGCAGCTATTTCAAATTGTCAATTTTGTCTTCCTCTGCAACGTCATAGCAATTTTTGGTGTCGTTGCTAACGTTATCAATATCATTATCTATTTCAAGCAAGGTTTTACTAATACCGTAAACATTAGTTTCTTTAGTATGGCAATATCCGATCTATGCTGCCTTCTAACGCTGCTGTGGGTGTGTATGTGTCTTAACCCTTTCATTATTGCAGCAGGAGTTCCTTGGGTACCAGAAGATTTCATGTACCTTCCCGGGGCGTGGCCACATGTCGCTTGTGGACGAGTCACAAGTTATATCACTGTGTTTATCACCGCTGAGAGATGCCTCTCTATAATAACTCCCCTAAAAGTGAAGCAAATAATTACACCTAGGCGAGCCACTGTTGTGATCGGTTTTATTTACATTATAAATATTCTTCTACTGGTCCCGGAGTACTCAACGTCCTATCTTCAGTTTAAGTATTTCCCTGAAAGAAATGCAACACTGATAGCAATAACCTTTACAAGCGACAGGGACGCGGCAACTCGATTTGTTTACTTTATGAGTTCCATTACTGGCATATCATCTTTTGTTGGTGTTGTTGTCTGCACCATTATTTTGGTGGTAAAACTCCAACAAAGTTCAGAATGGCGCAAACAAGCCAGCAATGATAGAGAGGGAACCATGTCCAGCCGCGACAAGAAGACAATCAAAATGGTGGCCATAATTGCCAGCGTTCTTATCGTCTGCTATACCCCAGGCTCCGTTGTTGGAATGGCGGCTTTTATTGAGCCAAAGTTAAACGTGGGGAAGAGTTATGTGAACTTGGGAATGTCAGTGTGGTCAGTCGCATTCGTGTTTCAATCGGTCAACTCCAGCGTTAACATCTTCCTCTACTACAGCATGAGCTCCAACTACAGAAGGACATTTGATCAGCTGTTGTACAGACGTGCCCAAAGATAATCTACCTGTTCTTCTGGTAGAGGTAGTACGATGAACAATTGAAAGTTGAAAAAAACTTGGTAGTGACTGCGATTACTGTGGGGATTACAAACGCTCCACCCTCGAACAGCTGCAGTGACTAGGTGTAATATGTATTTCAGCCACAATACGATTAATCTATTCACTTCATATGCCATAGAACTCTACAGGATAACCTGACGAGATGCAGCGAAATATGTCAGGCAATACACTGTGCAATCTATTATCCGTGGTTTCTGTATATAAAGGCTGAAGTAAAGAAAGTCACCACACAATGACGATTTACCAGCAGATAAGTTAAAGTAGACACATATCAACATACACTGTGTGTTAAGATCTTAAATAGTTCTGTTTGAGGCACATCGTAGAAGAGAGCAGTCTACATTCCAAAGAACGGATAATTAAAATTGTGCAAATGTATCGCAATAATTAGTCACGCCAGTAAAATGTTATTCTTGCGAATCATCATGAAGGGATAGAGAGGGAATTGGAGATTGAGTTACAAGAAGCAGAGATTTGCGAATCAGCCATGTACAAATGTGTTTTGGACCCGAAAGCAGCAGATCTGTAAAACCAACCCTAAGGGGCTTTGATAGGTAGGTTACACTTCGACCTTCCCGCCCTGTCCTGACCCCAACACAAGTATCCCTCTATTGAACCCCCACCGATTCGGGACTCCACCTGTCGTTTCCTTCCCACCTATGGACTCCCACTCACAGGGTCTCCTCCCGGACGACACACATATACTCAAGAATTTACATGTTAACAGGAATGAAATGTTTAATGTACAATACCGTCCAAAAAGGAAGGTTGAAGAGGATAATAGAATGTAGGTCTATTTACATCAAAGTCCCAGATGTCATCACAAGACATGGTAGAATGGTAGGTGTGACTGTCTGGTCTTGTCCTCAAGCTCACCCGATCCTCTCCTGAGGGAGTTGTAGTGGTATTTGCTGACCCTTCAACTCTTCTCCAAGGATTCCGATGACGACTGGTTATCAGGAGCCATCTTGATAATTGCGGACATACTGTTGATAGTCACGTTAAGTTGCAAGACACTGTCACCTAGTGCCGTCTCCTACCCACTCTTGAGTCTTAGTGACAAAGTTGACTGGGAGACCCAGTCACCTTGAGCGCCCCCCTCAGATGACGTAGAGACGAAGTCCCACGTTGGAACTGGTTAGCTCAACGCTAGTCTCGAGTGTTTGATTGGTCCCCACTGCGTCGGCGTCATCATCATACACTTCATCGTTGTCATCATCAAACACTCCATCGTTGTCACATGACATGAGTCAGTCATATTAACAACTGGAGTTTGGTTCGATTGGAAATGTCAATCGTGTTAAGCACTGAAGCCTGAAGATCTGAGGTAGCAGTAAAATGAGTGACTGTAGCTTGAAGATCTGAGATGTCTGTCAGGTTAGTAACTGTAGCTTGACGATCTGAGGTCTCTGACAGATTAGTGACTGTAACATGAAGATCTGAGGTCTCTGTCAGATTAGTGACTGTCGCATGAAGATCTAAGGTCTCTGTCAGATTAGTGATTGTAACGTGAAGATCTGAGGTCTCTGTCAGATTAGTGACTGTAACATGAAGATCTGAGGTCTATGTCAGATTAGTGACTGTAACATGAAGATCTGAGGTCTCTGTCAGATTAGTGACTGTAACATGAAGATCTGAGGTCTCTGTCAGATTAGTGACTGTAACATGAAGATCTAAGGTCTCTGACAGATTAGTGACTGTAACATGAAGATCTGAGGCCTCTGTCAGATTAGTGACTGTAGCATGAAGATCGGATGTCACTGTCAGATTAGTGACTGTAGCATGAAGATCTGAGGTCTCTGTCAGATTAGTGACTGTAACATGAAGATCTGAGGCCTCTGTCAGATTAGTGACTGTAGCATGAAGATCTGAGGTCTCTGTCAGATTAGTGACTGTAGCATGAAGAACTAAACATCAGTCAGCTTAGTGACTGGACGCGTAGTTCTCTCTCATGAGGCATTCAAGTTGACGACTGTAGTCTGAAGATCATAGGTTCCTGTCAGATTAGTGACGGTCAGATTAACAACTGTCGTCTGACCCTGTTGACCCCACCTGGGTCTGCTTCATAAGAATACAGGTCATGTTCAGCATTCATCAACGAAGTCTCTTCATACACTAAAGCAATAGATCCACTGCGAAATCTGTAAGTCTAGATGCTGTAAACTGGTCTAACCTTACCGTTGGTATCTCAAGTGTGTTTGGTGTAGTGGCTATAGTTGAAACAGAATTGGCAGATTCCCAGTTCGTTGAGCTAGCCTCTCTCATGGGCAGTCTACTGGAGCCAGCCGAATGCCATTAACTTTCAACATCTGCACACGGTGACTAATCTCTGAAAAGCAAAACCTGCAATGGAGAGAAGAGGGTGAGAGCACTCGGCAAAGACTCGGTAATACATAGCGCACAATAACTAACATGTCTTCAGTTTTCTAAACCACAATAGCCGGTTTTGGGATCAATTCCTCATAAGAGGTAGTAAAGCATGAGTGCGTTTGTCAGAATGCTCCGAGAATAGCTCGTCTAGGAAGCACGGTTCCAGGAAGTATCGGTCGTGTCCGTCCCGAACCCCTGTCACCTGATCCTGTTTCCTCCTGCTATCCCTCTCTCTTGCTCGTTTATTCACTAAGTACTACTTGGCTATAATACACCACTGAAAAAGGTTTCCCTCAATGATCATGGTCCGTCCGGACCATTCTTCTATCTGTGCATCAGCATAATCAACAATCATCCTAATATGTCATAAATAGTTCAATCACTCAATTCATCAGTTAAGTAATTAATAAATGAAACTATAACTTCTGTTTCTGGGATCCCTGCCTCAGATCGTTCCTTTACCGCGTGCTCCACGGTGGGTAAAAGTTGAATTGTTCCATTGTCCTCTTAGGACCAGACTTCCATTTAGCCTGCATCCAACAATCCCCGTCGTCCCTCCAGCTATAAAAGAAATCATCCCTCTCAACACCCTAACCCTAGTTTTTGTTTCCCCACTGTAAGGACAGCCGTGTTAGCCCATTTCGTGACAAAATCACAACTTCAAGACTGCCCTGAATACAACATGCCTAGGTTAACCTTCAAGAGGAGCAGATGATCGAGTTGCTAGAACGCCAGATTCTTCTTCGGGAGACTCGGGTTCGAATCCTCGGTAAGGTGTGGGATTTTTTTTTCTGTCAGTGGCAAAAAGAAAATCTTAACCTGCACAGTTGGCGGCGACTGCACTAGGCAGGCGGTCTTAATTCCTCAGGCTGAAAGACCCTTCCCCCTCTCCCCATCCTCTCCCTCCACCCCATGCCATACACCACAAGGTACTATATTGGCAGTAAATGACATTTATTTTTCTTTTTAAAGTAAACCTTCTGGCCTAGAGAAACGATTTTAAATTTAAAGTTTGCATATCCTTTACAGGACATCGCTGTCAACATCAGCATCTTTCAGCTGGTTATTGATTTCTTGGCAAGATTACGCTCAGTAGTTTGCCATTGCTTTCTGGGCGGCCGGCTCACATACTCCGAAATTACCGACGCGATTCGAACCACTGCTGATTCTCACCGTCGTCACGTTACCTACGAGAGTATACGGAGAAAAGTTGCTAACCTCTAGGCCAGGAAGCCGACAGAGAAACGATAGTGGAAGATAAACTATGGACCACTGAGTGAACTTAAAAAAGATAGTTAAATCCATACAAGAGACAGTATTGCATACATGGACACATTTCAAGCGAACGAAAGAAGATTAAAAAGCAGCGACATGTTTCACACAGAGCAGAGGATCTAGAGACCATATCTTCAATATGAGAACCATCTTTGATAAACAAAGAAAGTGCAACGCAGATCCTCATATATGCAGATTCAATTTCAAGCACCCTGGTCAAAGAGCGTGCCGTTAGATCGTCCTGTGCGCAAAAGCAATTAGTGCCTCTGCTTTTGTAGTTGCAGATTACAGTTTGTCATTCTAATGTGTCCATCATCAGGCATTGCTGAATATTATAAGCCACACAGGGTTTCCAGCATATCTAATCCATTTAATTATACATGTTATCAGGAACACTAGCAGCTGTCATAATAGCAGGTAAAAAAACACCAAATTGACTTATCAATGTATGAGACGGTCGATAAATTTCCTAAATCAGGATCCAGAAATCACCACATAAAAAGAACTCGAGTCACGAGAACAGTCGAACGTAATCTCAGAAACAACCCACGATCACATGAGCAGGTAGCACAAAGTACCGACATCTTTTTAATGAAATACCCCAACCAAAAGTCAACGGCAACTTCAGTAGCCTTTGCAGAAAAATACAGAGCCTATATTTTGTTGTTAGTTTCGCATATGGCACCTTACCGTATTGATGTGTGATACTTTGTTACATTGTGCTTAAAAATGCATAATAACCTCTCCCCAACACAAAACCTGGGTTGAAATGTAGAGACTACGCGTTTTCCATGCCGCATGATCCCTGTCTCTGCCTAGTCTACTTCAGAGCATAGGTAACACCGATACATCTGGAACAAGACAAGCTACAAAAGCTGCTGAATCATCAAAGCCATGCTCTAACTGTCCGCCCGTCGGAGCTTATTACACCAATTGTCGACCAAGTCTTAGGGCATGATCTGCAATGCCATGACATTTAGTCATTAGGTTGCATTTTCTCGCACTAGGATAAGACCTACTAAATTGGATATTTTATCATATTATTTACATGACAGACTCATAGTATAAACCTGTTTCCGGGCACGTTAATTAAGGTATATAGTGGATTGTTGTTATGCTGCCTCCATGAAGGATCCGAACTTGCTCCCTTTTGTTCGTAAATAAGTGTACACGCACGCAAACAACTGTGATACAATGTCTTAATAATTTATAGCAATTGTGTGTAAAATAAGAAGATGTGGTTTTATAGAAGAGTTGAGTTCAGTCAAGAACCGATATCTCAGCACTCGAGACATTCCAATATGTGCTACATCCTGATCTTCAACAGTCAGCGAAGAGTCCAGTTGCGATCTTTCGCTACGGCATGTTATAATCAAAGCAGAATGTATGCCTTTCACGCATGAATACCCACCTACTGAAGCTCTCCACCAGGTTCTCTTCAGATCCCCAGGACTTTCAACCGTTCTAGCAAAACTATCACAGCCTCCCCAACAGTTACTTACACAGTGGGTCGCTGGAACTGTTGCACATGATCTGCATACACTTTCATGAATGTCGTTAGGCTGAAAGGGAACTCAGCAGCTTCAGAATCAACAACAACAACAACAACAACAATAACAACAACAACAACAACAACAACAACAACAACAATGACGACGACGACGACGCTAAAAATATACTCTTGGAAATGAGACACGCCATCTCAGTTTAAGAAAAACATCCACCAGAGTCGTGTATAAGCTCTGTATTCTTGTCCCGAGAATTCCATGTGGTCAAGCCATCTAGGTATTTACTTCTCTGTCTTCGCCTTGTGCTTTCCCCCTCAATCTTGCCAGCTGTTGCCAAGTTCTATAGGTTACTTTTTCTCATAACGTGCGCCCCCCCCCCCCCCCCCCCCCCAAATGTGACTATCTATGCTCAGTAGTTTCCGGTTTTATTGTTGCCTGTTGTATGATTTGTTCATTGGTTTTTCTGTCATTTCATGGTCTCAGAAGTCGGGTTTTTTCACAATGGTGTTTAGTTAAGGGTGCAGGTTCAGATCCCCTGCACTCCAGATCCAAGAGAGAAAACCAAGGACAAACGTGTCTTGTATGCTGATTGCAGAAATCGTCCCTGGATATTCAAATAAACAGCCAAAAATTGGCTCATTAAAATGATAGATGTAGCTGTTATTGGTACCCCCAGGTGTGAGATCAAGGAATTTAGATATGCAGAATACGCTTTTCGCATAATCGCTGCATAGGGTAAATTACCTCCTTGACTTATCCCCTCATGGAAAGATATAGTTTCTCCCTCACCAAGTACTGTAAGTAACAGATACCTATCCACATGGAAAATATTAAGATAAAACTATGAATTACACAAAATACAACTGTGTTTACTAACATTTCATATTGTAATATGATGATGATGATACTATTCGATTTTATATGCTGCAGTATGCGATGAGTGAATGATGTAAAATCAATTGGCTTGTACATCATGTAAACAATAACATGCACATAACCTTTTTGATCAACTGACGAAAAAACCTTATGACCATTGTCAAGAGGTAACGTTGGTCTCTCTCTAAGATATGAGTTCAGGCTCTATAATGCAGCAACTTTCACCTCGAGATCTGTGTGGCTCTGGGGTATTATGGTATAGGACAGCGTAAATTGAGGCATGATGGTACAGGACAGCATAACTATCTGAACTCCAAAAACGACTCAACGAATATGCTGGTGGAGTGAACTGTAATGTATTTTACCACAGCTGATATCGGATTATGGCTATGAGTGTGGGGTTGATTCAGACTTGAGTATTCTCGCTCACCATTCACTCACGCTCTTCAATCAGGCATCATCTCCCTAGACCAGTGAGAGTGTTGAGAACAGAGCCAGCCGCCTAGTATCCTAGTAGTGCTAATCAAATACACTTGCCTACCTTCAACCGGAGCTCACCATAATCGAGCTCCAACGGCCAATGTCGCCAAGCTGCCAGTAACTGGAACCATGCTTAACCTTCTGAGAATAATAGATACCTTCAGGTGATCGTGTTGTCAGTGAAATTGAGTGCAGCAGATGTCAACCGCTGGCTGTAGACCGTAGCGATTCCATGCGGAGACTGTTGACTTATGAATCAGTAACGGCGTGAATCCCATGACTGGTGGTGAAACACATCCTATAACTTCGCAAGCTGGAACACTACTGAAGCTTGAGCCGTTACGGCGTTAGGTGACGTCGTACCATGACGTCTCAATTGCATTCAATATTGGTGTCACTATGTTTAATATTTGCGACACTCCGTATCTTCTTCTTTGATGCGCTAACTCATCACTTGAATGTTGAACCACTGTCATTTGCCATATGACAACCATGTTCCATGGTGAAACACGTTGCACATTCAGCTTGTATTATACCCAAGGGTCCTTACACGTGGATCAGCCGCTGTTATGTGAGTGGATTGCTGACTGTCCTATGAGAGCTGTAATGAAACAAACGAAGATAGGTAGTACCTATCTGTCTACACACACACAAACACACACACACACACACACACACACACATATATATATATATATATATATATATATATATATATAGAGAGAGAGAGAGAGAGAGAGAGAGAGAGAGAGGAGAGAGAGAGAGAGTGTGAGAGAGAGAGAGAGAGAGAGAGAGAGAGAGAGAGAGAGAGAGAGAGAGAGAGATTCACATAACCATATATAATTGAGTGTTCCAATCTAAATTCAACTCCTTTACGCTCTCCTTCTTTCGAACACTGTCTGTCTGAAGCAGTTTAGCCGCACATTACGATCGAACACTAAAGGTCTTCCTTTCCATGTCTGTATGAATCAGTGTCATAAGTCCTCTGTCTATCCTCTTAGAGACATCTTCATGCAGACAAGGTGAACTGGTGACATGTCTTCCTCCAAGTAGTTTCACACCAATCTTGGTAGGCATCCAAATGTTGGTCCAAATTAACACTGTTATTTTGGACGCTATCAATAGACTGCATACCCTCAGGAATTTCTTCTGAGTAATCAATCCCGAATATGCTACGGTCTCACGCAGGACGAATATAAATGTCTATCCTGTATGTGAATATGTCATGCACCTTGTTTAAATAATGTTGCATTTCTACAAATCATCACATATAAAACCGAGAAAAGAGTTTTCACAGTAACACCGTAAAGGCTAGGGCTGGAACAGTAATTAACAAAGGCAATCCAAAAGCTTGAAGTTTAAAAGAGTAATATAAAAAATAACAACATAAAATTAAAGCAGACCCTCAGAACATAATTTTGAAAACAGACAATTGATAAACAATCACATGATACTAACTGAGTTTATAGCTAGGAAGTTCTGCCATTCGACTCTTTATTGAATTTGTCCCAAATGAGATGTTAAAATATCTTGCCAGAAGGCTTCCCGGGTATTTTATCTGCACTTGCGTCTGAGTTTTGTCGGCAATGCCCGTAGTGTAAATACTATTTTACCCTAACCTTACTTTGATTGTCTTTCCTCCCATTTTCACTGATTGATTGATTGATTGATTTAGGAATCGACATCACAGCATTCGGGGCATTCCCATAAGTGCTCCGTCCCCATCCTCAGCAGCCAGCGAAGAGTTCCAACACTAATAGTACCAGTAGCAATCCCATTTTCACTTTGGATGATTACCTGGACGTCAGTATTCTTTAACCCCTGCCTACTTTCACTGTGAACTGTAGTTTTTACCTATTAATCAAATTTGAACGATGCTACGCCATGCTTCTGAAACATGCTTCCGCCGCATCTATGAGATGCGATTGGCGGTACGTCATAATTCCAATACACTGTCCCACACTCTTCTTCCCAATTTGCCGGCATTTAAACTTCCTTTATCTCCGTGTTGCAAATAGGTGTCAGGCATGTGGTCTCCTGCGATCGGCGTTTGGTAAGTTCACACGTATGTCTGGCTCAAAGTCTCCTCTCTGTCTGGATTAGGTGTTAACCGATGGGTTTCGGTATTTGATAAAGCAAAAATGTTACACCTCTAAGGGTCTTTCATCTCCTGTCGAATGAGCTTTTACAACCTGTTAACTTTATGCGACGATTCTACTAGCGCAAAATTGCGTCATATAATTGTAAATGCTGAACAAGGCGGGGAAGTGTTATTTGACTATCTTTTTATTTTTGAATAACAAAGACACAAACAGTAGATTGCACGATTTATTGCCTGGCATATTTCGCTGCATCTCGTCAGGTACATACTGCAGAAATCACACAACTTACGTGAATTAATTAGATAAATCCTTCAAACTGAAATATACACATGTTCGCACAGTAATGTCGATTGTCTACCACGGTAATTTTAAACTGACTAACATGTCTTTCTGCTTACACAAGGACGGCTTACGAAGGTTGATTAGTTGTGGAAGGAGAGAAAAGTTCTGTTATTACTTAGGCGTCCAGTCACACATGGCATTCTTTGCATTTTCATCAGAAACCACATTTCCACTGCCATTAGATGTTTATCAGCTTGTCTGCTCATTGTAAACGTTTCACATCCTTACAAAATTACAGGTTCTATGTAACACATGAACACTCCCTTTTTCTGTTGCAATTGACATCTATTTATTAGTATGTTTTCCATTTTGCAAAAGGCTACCTTCGACGTAGCGATTTTGTTCTAATCTCTTCAAGGCACTGTTGTTATGACTGGTCCGAGACAGTTGTACCAATTCGTGTTCTAATCTCTTCAAGGTATCTCCCATCAGATGTTATGACTTTTCCAAGATAGTTGTACTAATTCACTTGTTTAAGAATATTCCCATTTATCCGTATATTATTCAATATTAGCGGGTGATAGGGGAATGCAGCAATAGTGTCATGATTACAGGCTGGCCAGGCTACCTGAGGGAGAGACTGACCACCTATTCCTACGTTCTCTCAGGCCAACGAAATTTGATGGCCTTTTCACATCACAGACCCATAGCAGCGATCTGTGTTGGGATAATAAATAAAATTTTAACTCATTTACAACACATTGGATGTGGCTCAAGAGTGGCAAGAACGTTGGGTTCTACTGCTGGAAATCCTCTGTAAGGTGTGGAGTTCTTCTGACGGGAGCAAAAAGAAAACCCTAACCTGCGCAGTGCACTAGCCATGTGGCCTTAATAGCTCAAGCTCACGCCTCCACCCACTCCCGTCCTACACCACAACGTACCATAGGCAGTAGATGACAGTTTAAAAAAAAAAAAATAAAACATTAGCCTCTGCTACCAATAACACAGCTGTGGCTTCGGGGCAATGAACGCGTGTCACAGCACCCCGACTTACAGAGTCCAGGGTTCGATATCAGCTGTAGATCCTTTGGTAGAAGACCGACTTGCGCTGATTTCGATGGTGTGGGGTTTGTCGTTCGGAAAACAAACTACAGAATGTAAATGTGACCTAGTAAATCTACAAATAGAAGAAATGCTGGAGTTGATTTTTGCGTCCTGCAATGGACATGTAATATGTTTAGTCTATATTCGGCTAGAAATATTACAATAATGCTGTCAAATTGGCACATTTCATAAATCTAACAGCTATCTATATATCACATAATTATCAGGAACGGATATACTTCATTTCGCTGATTTATCGATAGATGGTGTAATGTTGTTTCCTTTTGTCTCTGAAAGAATAGATACACTCTGTGCATTGAATATTGTGCTGACGACACACAGGAATAATACTGATAAGAGTTAAATGTTATTGCTGTTAAAACATTTGTATAATTTCTCCTCAGTGTCTGTCCACTACTTGCAAAAGATGAATTAAGTTAGTTTTATGCCATTTACAGCACGTTACAATAAACCCCAGCATTGACTTTTTGTGACTACTAGGCAATATGAGTTAAATAGTTTGCTATTGATTTCTGAACAGCTGACGTCTTATATCATCGAAAGCAACGTAAATGGGTCTGCTTGAAGTTGATTTCGAACTTTCAAAAGATAAGCAAATCATGACAGTAATTTCCATTTAAAACCAGAATACTCTATCCCATTTCATTTGTCTGTTTATTTATCTTCAACAGTCTGGACTTTGCATATATTTTGTATATTTTGTATATATACTTTGTATATTATTAGTGAGTGTTATTAGTATTATTAATGTTGTACTATAGACAAAACATACACTAAAATTTGTTGAATATATTACTCACACCATCAAGATAATATGCCATATAAATAATCATTAATTTTTCTTTGTAAAACTAGTTGTAAAATGTTTGAAAATATGATTACCACAGTTTAACAATTAATTATTGTTTGTAAAGCTGACAATTTGGTATTAAGTTAGAACATATGAGGGTTTATCCAGGAAATATCCGGATTTTGTCAAGATAGCCCAAATACGACTATGATCAAGTTTAGTAATTACTCCGAAGTGAACAGTGAACATCTGATACTTGGTAGTGGAGTGGGCAAGTATCAGTAGTTTTCACGTGTTGTTTTTTAAAATGGAGTCAGGCTAGTTGCTTCCAGTGTAGGAACAGCGTGTTGTGAAGAAATTTCTGGTGACAGAAGGTTCAAAACCCTCTGAAATTTATCGTCGACTGCCATGTGTGTTTGGAGAACAGACTACAGCATCTTCATCAGTGTTTGAAAGGTGTAGACGCTTTCGTGAAGGTCATGAATCCACGAGCCCCGTGATGTCAACCGTAAAGTCTCAAGTGTAACCACGAGTATTAACTAACAGTTAAATTTAGTTAGTCAACAGATGACAGTCATTCCACATGGAACTATTGGTTCGCAAATGTCCTGACCCTCTCCGCAGTGACTCCCTCAGTGTGTAGTAACTGAAGAAGCCAGTTCTGTGTTATTCGGCCCTGGTTCGGTAAATAAAAGTATTGTAGAGTTTTAGTTAGGCTGTACCAATGTTACTGGTACAAATGTTACAAAGGTACTATGGCAGTAAATACCGTTTCCTGTACGAGGCCTCCTGCATTGGACTCTTGGGTCACTACTTGATGTGCCTGAGCGGTTCTTGAACAGTCTGTCACATAAGTCACGCCGTTTTGAGACTTCCTACTCACTCTTAAATTTGTTGGACTGATAGGCATGCATCACCGTACTAGATCCTTATTCTCCAATGAATTTCTATAGGTTTTACCCCTTCGCTGATCAAACTACGGGTAACAGAATGCTGCTCCTCTTTGGTGTATGTCAAGAGCGAGGCGGACGTCTCTAAACTGTCCCGATGACGTCATAGTATTCGTCTGTACCGTGATGCTACGTGCTTAACACTATTGACATCCTTAACAACAACATTGACAAGTTACAAGGCAAAGGCTTAGTTATAGTAATTTCTATCACACTTTTAAGTTTTTTCAATTGAAGTATTATAATGTTGAATGTTGTTACTTGATCTCAAATGTTCTCGAATAACATACTGTTATGCAGTTAACTTTTTGGACGGTCTCCCAGATCTTGACATGTCAGTAACACTGGATCGGTAACTATTAAATTGTAATCTACACAAGTTTTGTTTACCGAACCATAGCCTGCCAAAACATAACTGGCTTCTTCTAATACTATCTTCTTCCAGCCTGGGATGTAGAAATACTGTACAGTACTATCTAGTCTTTCTTCCTCTGTTTAGATTTATTTGAGACATCATATATGTTGTCATTTATATTTTCCCCTTCTTCCTTGTAATGTAAAAATATCATAAGTTTTGTCAACGCTTTTCGCTTCCACCTTCGGATGTAGAGATAATTTACAGTTATGTATAGACTTTCTCTACTCAGGAATGTTGAGCCATTACACACATATCGTTTTCTTTCATCTTCTACTCTCGGATGTAGAAATAACTTACAGTTCTGTTTAGGCTTTCTTTATCCACTCTGAGATGAGAGACGTCATACATATTTGTTTTTCCTCTTCTACCCTCGGATGCAGAGATAACTTACAGTTATGTTTAAGCATTCTTTCTCTACTCTGAGATGAGAGACGTCATTCATATTTATCTTTCCTCTTCTACCCCCGGATGTAGAGATAACTTACAGTTCTGTGTAGGCCTTCTTTCTCTGCTCGGCAATGCTGAGACAGCACATCTATTTACCTGTCCTCTTCTATCTTGGATCTAGAGGAAACATCCATTATTGCTTATGTCTTTATAACATTGGGATGTCTGCTAATAGTAGAGTCATCTTGCCTATAGCACTAGGTGGTCTGCTATTGGTAGAGTCATGTTCACGTACGCTCGGGGACATGAAGGAGTTGAGGTGCTACGATAAAGCGACAAGAACCGACTGGATACAGAAAATTATAAATCACCAAGCTCTGGAAAACAGATCAGAACAATGAAAACAACTTGAAGTAATACAAAACGGAAGGCTATAAGAGCTTGGTCACACTCTAGGACATGAAGAAACACCAAAGCGAAGACTTTTTTTTTGCATATCTTTTACATGACATCGCTGTCAACATCAGCATCTTTCAGCTGATTGTTGATTTCTTGGCAAAATTACGCTCAGTAGTTTGCCATTGCTTTATGAACGGCAGGCTCACATACCCCGTAAGTTACCGGCGCGATTCGAACCACTGCTGATTCTCACCGTCGTCACGTTAGTAGTAGGAGAGGGTCTCTATCCCTCGGAATGAGCAATGAGCAATGAGATATACAAAGAAAATAGAAGGAGGTGCGGGAGGTG
The DNA here is from genome assembly GCA_014155875.1 of Cepaea nemoralis. Classification (NCBI taxonomy): domain Eukaryota; kingdom Metazoa; phylum Mollusca; class Gastropoda; order Stylommatophora; family Helicidae; genus Cepaea; species Cepaea nemoralis. Next base: position 641,796 of record JACEFZ010000601.1, read on the forward strand.
TGGGGAGGTGCCGGAATAAAATAGTAAGCTCAAAGAAGGGGAGTGGGGGAACATAATTTATGCATAATCGATTGGTTTGCGCCTGCTGTTACGGGTTGATGTATTCGTATCTTTGTTAAGATCGGCGAACAACTGTCAGCAAAAAAGTCGATATTGTCCGTACCAGAAATAATGTGGTTTGTAAATTACACCTGTCGGCGAAAGGTGGCGTTTTTAATCAGATCATCGATATATGTAAACAATGATAAATGAATTGAGACACGGGGTTAGTTGGTACCACAGTCGCATTGCAGATCGTGCGATAACCAATTCGATAGAGTGTGTCGGGGTATCGCCAATGTGTAACTGGGGTGTATAATAGGTTAAGTTGGTACCATAGACCCCCCTCATTTGGCGGCGTTGAGTTCGAATCTCAATGCTTTTTCGTTGGTAAGGTTACCACTTTATCACGTATGAGTGTACCTAGTTGTCATAAGGGGTGTGTAGTTTGTCATAGTGGGATATCACCAATGTGTAACTTGGGTGTCTCTTGGGTGCCCTACCATGCAACAGGTTCGGATCTCACTGTGTGGTGGGGTAGTGTGGCAGTGGTCGAGTGTGTAACGGGGATAGGTGGTGCCGTAGGCATCGGTTGAGAGTCGATTCACGCCGCGGTTCGATAAGGATGTCCACCCTAGGCGGCTCTTTTTAAGTGTATACTAAGCCGTAAACGTATAACAGTGGTGTCTAGTTGCTGCCATAGCGCTTGAAAGGTTCGAAACCTACTGTGTGGTGGCGTAGTGTGGCAGTGGTCGAGTATGTAACGGAGCTAGGTGGTGTCATTGACGATTCGAATAACGCGGCTGGTTGATAACTATAGCCAACATAGGCGCCAGAGAAGCGAATCCAGCTGTGTGGGGAAGCTGTTAAAGTAACATTGGTGTCACGTGTTTCATATCTTTGGAAAGGTTGGTTTACAACATCCGTGACCAAAAAATCGGTATTGTCCGCAGGTTTATAGTAAAAGAAATAATGTGTATTATGAATTAGTTGTGCTGGCGACAGTTGGTACTATTAATTATATGTTAAAAAAAGAAAACTCAAGTGAATCGTGAGTCGATCAATGCGGGAGAGATTGCCTGTCGCGCAATTTACGCTGTAATGCCAATAGCTCCAGTTTTCCTATTGCGGTTATTAGTGATCTGTAGAGACCTGTAGTGGTTTATGCACTACCATTACATAGTATAAAGGAAAACCTTAAAAAAGTAAAGAGGGTGGCTTAGTGATATTCGTTGTTAAGGGGTTGGTGAGTGGTGAAAGTGGGTAGATAAGTGCCCCCGAACACTAGCATCATACACTTTCAGATCGTTAAAGGAAATCCTTGAAGAAAAAAAATATTTAAAAAAGTAAAGATGACTTTATGTAATATATAACCAACTCAACATCTCTCACTCACTTTGTGTTTTACACAAGAACGACGAACGATCGAGACTTCAGTTTTGTGGTTAGTCAACTGCTATTTGCCTTCAAGTGTGGAAAGTTTGACAGGGACCTGTTTGTCTCAGTATGCACGGACTATCAACCATATACGGACATACCGATTTAGTGGATCTGTCTCCCAGTTTTTGGCTATTCAAGCTGACTTGTAAGTTTTATCAACCAGTTTTTTACCCAGACCCACCCCAAGTGTAAGCAATAGCATTATTCTGCCTTAGTTTACAACGGCAGCTGCAAAGATTTCATCACCGATTGAATCAAAGACCGGCACAACTTGTTCGGATTTCATACCGCATACTAAACTAGTGAACATTACATCTTGTTGTTTGGCTATTTGGCATCCTAAACTAGTCAACGTCGAGTTATCTACCATTAGTGCAAGTTATAAACTAATCATATTCAACACCATATACAGAGGTTTCAAGTCGAGTGACGATTATCTTATTATCAATTCGCTAGCGAACGTACCTAAAAAGATGGCTACTCGGCAATCATCTGAGAAACACGTATGTGCAACTTGTGGAAAAGGCTTCACTGAAAAGCGCAGTCTGCTTCGCCATATTCGTAACAGTCACAGTACAAAGACCCGTGTATATTCGTGTCAAACTTGTGATCATCAATTTAACAGGAAAGACAATCTACAACGTCACATTGCAAAAGAACACACAACAACAGGATCATCATCCAGTGTAATACCAACAGAAACGTCAACACCTTTTTCACCAACAGTGCGTAAGAGACCAGCGGCTACCAATAGTGATGTGACAAGCAGGAAGAAGAAGAACACTAAACAAAACGAAAACGCCTATCCAGCTACCAACACACAACCCGAGGATGAAGCGGGCTCTCTACACACGCTACCAGATGATGTTAGACAAGTATACAACGACAACTGGTGTAGTATCAAGACACATAACAAGATCAACACATATATGTCTGTCTATACATTTTTTATTAGTCCACAGACACAACACCCTAAAGACTGGACAGAGACCTTGTACAAGATCTTTAACACTCAAAAGAGCATATTCAAAATCAACTTTAGTTATCATGTAGTCCTTAGGCACATCGAAACACAAGCTCTTCGGTTCTACCATGCATCTTTCAATAACGCTTCTGTCTTAGAAATTCCACAACTAATTCGAAACAGACAAAACTTTGACGGTTTTATCAAAACAGTACACGAACACGACATTCTTACATACGCTAGGCAACAACGTCCAAATACCAAATACACGACAGAGACGATTCCAGCTATAAGTTTTTATCTCTATCATATCCCAGAACTCTGTCTCGTTTAATAAATAACCGCCGTTTTTATGACAAAGGTTCGATACCATTGTACATGGTGTATGTATGATCATATTAGCTATAACATCACCTATTGATCAACCATTTTGTATACTGATGTTATGCTTCTTTTTATTTTTGTAACATTTACTGGAAATACTGTACAATAAACAGTTATATGTATTATAATTGTGTTCACTTGTTGGCTTTTAGTGTTGCCGGTACATATCGGTGTCATGTGAACGGATGTTACATGTTGAGGGTCAAATTAAAGAAATATTTCGGCGAAACTTATGAAAAATAGGAAAATTTGTTAACTAGATGGGGAAAATTGACCAAGTAAAGAAATATCTCATCCAAATTTATAAAAAACATGAAAATTTGTTAACCAAAGGTGAAAAATATTTGCCCCTTTGACTAACATTATTTCCAACTTGGGCAATATTGTTTTACATTTGACTAACAATTTTCCTACTTTTTATATGTTTGGTTGAAATATTTCTTTACTTGGCAAATATTTTTCACCTTTGGTTAACAAATTTTCATGTTTTTTATAAGTTTGAATGAGATATTTCTTTACTTGGTCAATTTTCCCCATCTAGTTAACAAATTTTCCTATTTTTCATAAGTTTCGCCGAGATATTTCTTTAATTTGACCCTCAACATGTAACATCCGTTCACCACATGACACCGATATGTACCGGCAACACTAAAAGCCAACAAGTGAACACAATTATAATACATATAACTGTTTATTGTACAGTATTTCCAGTAAATGTTAAAAAAATAAAAAGAAGCATAACATCAGTATACAAAATGGTTGATCAATAGGTGATGTTATATCTAATATGATCATACATACACCATGTACAATGGTATCGAACCTTTGTCATAAAAACGGCGGTTATTTATTAAACGAGACAGAGTTCTGGGATATGATAGAGATAAAAACTTATAGCTGGAATCGTCTCTGTCGTGTATTTGGTATTTGGACGTTGTTGCCTAGCGTATGTAAGAATGTCGTGTTCGTGTACTGTTTTGATAAAACCGTCAAAGTTTTGTCTGTTTCGAATTAGTTGTGGAATTTCTAAGACAGAAGCGTTATTGAAAGATGCATGGTAGAACCGAAGAGCTTGTGTTTCGATGTGCCTAAGGACTACATGATAACTAAAGTTGATTTTGAATATGCTCTTTTGAGTGTTAAAGATCTTGTACAAGGTCTCTGTCCAGTCTTTAGGGTGTTGTGTCTGTGGACTAATAAAAAATGTATAGACAGACATATATGTGTTGATCTTGTTATGTGTCTTGATACTACTCCAGTTGTCGTTGTATACTTGTCTAACATCATCTGGTAGCGTGTGTAGAGAGCCCGCTTCATCCTCGGGTTGTGTGTTGGTAGCTGGATAGGCGTTTTCGTTTTGTTTAGTGTTCTTCTTCTTCCTGCTTGTCACATCACTATTGGTAGCCGCTGGTCTCTTACGCACTGTTGGTGAAAAAGGTGTTGACGTTTCTGTTGGTATTACACTGGATGATGATCCTGTTGTTGTGTGTTCTTTTGTAATGTGACGTTGTAGATTGTCTTTCCTGTTAAATTGATGATCACAAGTTTGACACGAATATACACGGGTCTTTGTACTGTGACTGTTACGAATATGGCGAAGCAGACTGCGCTTTTCAGTGAAGCCTTTTCCACAAGTTGCACATACGTGTTTCTCAGATGATTGCCGAGTAGCCATCTTTTTAGGTACGTTCGCTAGCGAATTGATAATAAGATAATCGTCACTCGACTTGAAACCTCTGTATATGGTGTTGAATATGATTAGTTTATAACTTGCACTAATGGTAGATAACTCGACGTTGGCTAGTTTAGGATGCCAAATAGCCAAACAACAAGATGTAATGTTCACTAGTTTAGTATGCGGTATGAAATCCGAACAAGTTGTGCCGGTCTTTGATTCAATCGGTGATGAAATCTTTGCAGCTGCCGTTATAAACTAAGGCAGAATAATGCTATTGCTTACACTTGGGGTGGGTCTGGGTAAAAAACTGGTTGATAAAACTTACAAGTCAGCTTGAATAGCCGAAAACTGGGAGACAGATCCACTAAATCGGTATGTCCGTATATGGTTGATAGTCCGTGCATACTGAGACAAACAGGTCCCTGTCAAACTTTCCACACTTGAAGGCAAATAGCAGTTGACTAACCACAAAACTGAAGTCTCGATCGTTCGTCGTTCTTGTGTAAAACACAAAGTGAGTGAGAGATGTTGAGTTGGTTATATATTACATAAAGTAAACCCCACCCCCAGTATAGTTGCCAACCAATCAGTGTTTGTCTAACATAAGATGTGGATCAATTCTAAGACCAACACCGTGATTGGTTGTAAGCCACACATCGGTTTGTGTGTTTTACAAGTCAAGCTGCCGCCGCAAGCCACAAGCAGACTCATCTCAAAGGCCGGCGGCCTGCACATATTTTGGCCGTAATATAGAACAGATAGCAGCCATGTTTTTTAATTGTTATGGTTTTACACCACCCTCAGGTTCGATCTGCTTCAAGTCCGACACCTACGCCGACATGGAGGGTCATCTTTACTTTTTTAAATATTTTTTTTCTTCAAGGATTTCCTTTAACGATCTGAAAGTGTATGATGCTAGTGTTCGGGGGCACTTATCTACCCACTTTCACCACTCACCAACCCCTTAACAACGAATATCACTAAGCCACCCTCTTTACTTTTTTTAAGGTTTTCCTTTATACTATGTAATGGTAGTGCATAAACCACTACAGGTCTCTACAGATCACTAATAACCGCAATAGGAAAACTGGAGCTATTGGCATTACAGCGTAAATTTCGCGACAGGCAATCTCTCCCGCATTGATCGACACACGATTCACTTGAGTTTTCTTTTGTTAACATATAATTAATAGTACCAACTGTCGCCAGCACAACTAATTCATAATACACATTATTTCTTTTACTATAAACCTGCGGACAATATCGACTTTTTGGTCACGGATGTTGTAAACCAACCTTTCCAAAGATATGAAACACGTGACACCAATGTTACTTTAACAGCTTCCCCACACAGCTGGATTTGCTTCTCTGGCGCCTATGTTGGCTATAGTTATCAACCAGCCGCGTTATTCGAATCGTCAATGACACCACCTAGCTCCGTTACATACTCGACCACTGCCACACTACGCCACCACACAGTAGGTTTCGAACCTTTCAAGCGCTATGGCAGCAACTAGACACCACTGTTATACGTTTACGGCTTAGTATACACTTAAAAAGAGCCGCCTAGGGTGGACATCCTTATCGAACCGCGGCGTGAATCGACTCTCAACCGATGCCTACGGCACCACCTATCCCCGTTACACACTCGACCACTGCCACACTACCCCACCACACAGTGAGATCCGAACCTGTTGCATGGTAGGGCACCCAAGAGACACCCAAGTTACACATTGGTGATATCCCACTATGACAAACTACACACCCCTTATGACAACTAGGTACACTCATACGTGATAAAGTGGTAACCTTACCAACGAAAAAGCATTGAGATTCGAACTCAACGCCGCCAAATGAGGGGGGTCTATGGTACCAACTTAACCTATTATACACCCCAGTTACACATTGGCGATACCCCGACACACTCTATCGAATTGGTTATCGCACGATCTGCAATGCGACTGTGGTACCAACTAACCCCGTGTCTCAATTCATTTATCATTGTTTACATATATCGATGATCTGATTAAAAACGCCACCTTTCGCCGACAGGTGTAATTTACAAACCACATTATTTCTGGTACGGACAATATCGACTTTTTTGCTGACAGTTGTTCGCCGATCTTAACAAAGATACGAATACATCAACCCGTAACAGCAGGCGCAAACCAATCGATTATGCATAAATTATGTTCCCCCACTCCCCTTCTTTGAGCTTACTATTTTATTCCGGCACCTCCCCACACCTCCCGCACCTCCTTCTATTTTCTTTGTATATCTCATTGCTCATTGCTCATTCCGAGGGATAGAGACCCTCTCCTACTACTCACGTTACCTACGAGAGTATACGAGATTACGGAGAAAAGTCGCTAACCTATAGGCCAGGAAGCCGGCAAAGCGAAGACTAGAGTGCAACATATTGAGAACGAACGACGAACGAACGAACAAACTATATTTTTAAAGGTTTAAGAATTGGGCACGCAGACCCGTCTAACATTCTGCCATTCTATCACTCTCTTTCATACGTTATTTCATTCACACATCATTCAAGGCTATCAGAGAACAGCAACAATATAAAAGACATACATTATAAAGGCATGCGCAAAATGCGAACATCAATACTATACGACTTAGTAATATTAGCTAATGGTGTGGCATTTGTTATTAGCCATGTGGAATATACTGGCCTACCAAAATGGGACTGGCTGTTATACTAGGGTTTTGTTATTATTATTATTTGTATTATTAAGGGGGAAGATAATCCGTATTGAGATAGTGTTCGAATAATTTGCGATTATATGTATAGGGATTGGTGATGTCTTTGATTTCTAGTGGAAGATTGTTCCACAGCTGAGCTGCAGAGTACGTTAAGCGTGTTTTGTAAAAGTCAATCCTAGGCTTTGGAATGTGTAATATATTTAATCGTTTACTGTGTCTAGCATTATATTTAAACAATGGCCAAAGGTAATTTGGTGCATTCCGATATAGGATATTGTGAATTAGTTTAGCCTTATTGAAAAGCAGGCGTTTGCGGAGAGGTAGTAACTGAAGGCGTTTATGCAGGCTAGGATTGTCAGATAAATGTTTGCTATAAATTAGACTCATGGCCGGTTTCTGGAGTGAGTAAAGTCGCTTGGTGCTTGAATTAGAACAACCGTCCCAGATTGTAGAGCAGTAGTCAAAATCTGTCTGTATATGAGAAGTATAGAATATTTTCCTTGTGTCCTCATCAAGGAAATTTTTGATTTTGGCGGGTTGGTAGACTTTTTTCGCTGTTTGTTTAGTGAGCGCTTGAACGTGGGAATTAAAGGTTAGGTTTCTATCAATGATTAGGCCTAATGTTTTGTGCTCAATTACACTTTCTACTGGCATGTTAACGATGTGAAGTTGAAGCGCTATGTGTGAGTTTAGAGTTTGAAGTCGTTGTCTGGTTGTTAATAACATTGATTTTGTTTTAGTGATGTTAATTTGCATATCTCCACCTAAGATTTGCATAGCTCCACCTAACTACATTATTTAATTATTGTTGCAAAATACAGTTTTCAGCGTTTGAATACACTATACAGTCGTCTGCAAATAGATCGCAGAACGACGAAAGATGCAAAGATAGATCGTTAATATATATGTCAAATAATAGAGGGCCAAGAATAGAGCCTTGCGGTACTCAAATATTGAAGGTAGTGGTTTGAGACAGAGACTTATTATGTGGTACTACTTGCTTTCTGTTTGATAGAAAAGATGTTATTAGAGTGGCTACATTAGGACCAATTTTCATTGTCTCAAGTTTTTTAATTAAAATAACATGGTCTACCATATCAAATACTTTCCTGAAATCAATAAACCAATTCCAAATAGACTGTTATTTATATTCTGGTGCCAATTTTCTATCATGTTTGTTAGGGCCGTATGGCAAGAATATTTTGGTCGAAATCCTGATTGACTGTCAACAAAAAGCTTGTTGCGAACTAAATATTGTAATGTTACTTTATCGATGTGTTTTTCTAGTTGTTTAGATAGTGATGATAGTAAGGAAATGGGTCTGTAATTGTTCGGGAGACCATTGTCCAATGAACCATATTTAAGAAGAGGGTACACTTTAGCGATTTTGAGAGCTGATGGAAATTGGCCTTTGGTGAGACATTGAATATATACACATAGGTAAGTGATATACAGATGACTTGCGCAGCACAACGGAGAATCCGGTTGCTGATTCCATCTAACCCAGATGACGTTGTGAATTTTAGGTTACTGAGGTAAGTGAATACTTCAGTGATTGTGATTCGCGGTATGTCAGTAAGAATATCACGGGAGCATCGGCTCTCGCAAAACTATGTCAGTAAAAATAAGTTGCAAGGAGAATTAGGTATTGAAGCCTTCAACTGGTCTATGTCAGTTTTAAAAAATAATTACTGAATTGGTCGCATGTAATATGATTTGATGGTAAAGAATTTCGGAAGTTATACTTGTTTGTCAAGGTGTTAATTGCCTTCCATATATCCTTACTATTTGTTTTATCCATTACTAAGTTCTTAAAGTAATGTTTCTTTTACCGTCGTATTGTATATTGAACTTTGTTTCTAAGAGTACGGTATGTGCTGAGATCCCGCTTTTTATGCGCTTTATCTCTGTCTCTCATTGTTTCAAGTATTTCCTGGGTGATCCAAGGTGGTTTGACGTGGTATTTGACTCGAACTTCCTTGATTGGCACATGTCTATTATAAACATCAATAAAGGTTTTCATCCAGAATTCCAGGGCATCATCTGGGTCAGGAAGTTGATAGACATTGTCTAGAGGTGAACTGAGCAAGTCCTGTAAAAATGCGTTTTGGTTGAAATTTTTGTAACTTCTATATTTTACACTTTTGTATTTATGTTTAAGAGTTTTAATTCCTTTTTTAGACCACGTGGAGCATATTGGGTAGTGATCGCTCATTGCAAAGTTGGGTGAGAAAAGAGAAGAGGCTGGCCAAGAAAAACGTTTGTGACACAGACATGTACATATCTGTCAATGCAGACACTCATAACATTGAGATGAGTTGAATTGAGTTGAGTAGAGTTGAGATGAGGTGAGTTGAGTTGAGCTGAGTTGAGTTGAGTTGAGTTGAAATCAGTTGAGTTGAGCTGAGCTGAGCTGAACTGAGTTGATTTGAAGTGAAATGAGTTGAGTTGCGTTGAGATAAGCTGAGCTGAGGTGTGCTGAATTGTGTTGAGTTGAATTGAAGTGAGTTGATATGAGTTCAGTTGAGTTGAGCTGAGATGAGTTGAGCTTATTTGAGTTGAGTTGAGCTGGATTGTGTTGAGATGAGTTGAATTGAGTTGAGATGAGTTGAATTGAGTTGAGCTGAGCTGAAGTTAGTTGATTGATTGATTGATTGAATTTTACTTTCAAAGGGTCACAAATTGGGCACGCAGGCCCGTCTTACACTCGCCCCTTCCAATCACTCATCTTTCGTTTATCAATAGTGCCTGTCAAATTCACATAGGAAAACAAAAAAGTTGAATTGAGCTGAGCGTGAGCTGAGCTGAGTTGAGTAGATGTGAGTTGAGGGGAATTGAGTTGAGTCGAGTACCGACATCACAACACTTGGGACATTATCACACATATTCCGTCCTTATCTGAAACAGTCTCAATGTTAATGATACTAGTAGCAGTCTGATTATATGTAAGTCTGGCCTTTCCTCGCAGCCCTGAGTGTCGGCCAGATCGTTGGATCACTCACTGCAGCACTATTCTCTCCAGGCTGTGATGATCTACACCTTCTAGCCGATACACACGATCCTAACTGGCCCCGATCACGTCTGGCTTATCAGGCACCATAACCACGCCGAGCTGTGCAGTCCCAGCCAATATATCTGCCTGTTCGTTTACCACCATACCAGCCCACCAAAGACATTGCACAGGGAATGACACTATCCAGTGCCACCCACCAGAATCTGGAATGTCAACATTTTTCTTACGACGACGCTTGACTGCAAAATTGGGAGATGATACTGTCCCACCAGCACCATTTACTGCCCGTCATATGTTTTGTCAGATTTCTCATAGGCATGATTTACTATCAGTTACATGTTTTGTCGGATTCCCATTTAGTTTGATTTAGTGTGAATACAATATTTGTTATTCCAGATTGCCCATATTTACGATTTATTGGAATACTATAGTTGATCAAACTCACCATCAATATGTTTTAGTGTGAATAATTTTTCTTTGGGGGTGGGGAGAGGGGTGGGGTGGGGGTCTGAATTACTGTTGGTAGGATTTAGTGTCAACAAAACATTTTGTCTGAATTACCATTTGTGTGTTTCAGTGTCAATAAAACAGTTTGTCTGAATTACCTTCAGTAGGCTTTAGTGTCAATAAAACATTTTTTCTGGATTACCAACAGTATTAATTAATGACCATTACACACCTTGTCTGATTCACCAAGTGTTTGAAGTATTGTAAAGAACATATTCCCCCCTCCTCCCCCCCCCCCCCCACCAATATGATACAGCGTCCATTAGATAGTTTGTTCGATTCCCGGATTCCCGCATGTCTGATTTAATGTGGTGACATATTTTTGTCTGATTCCTGACCAGTCTGATTTCATCTCCTTTGTAATGATGTGCCAGTATCACATTTCATCTGATTCCCATACAATTTCATTTAGCGTCAGTGACATATTTCATGATGTTATCAGACAGACAGTAGGATCAACACCTTGTGAAACATATACTGAAATGCAGCAGATCAAATGGTTCGGTCATCTCGTTAAAATGCAACACCACCAGTTACTAGTAGGACGCTACATCAGAGAAGATCTGCTACGAGAGCAAGATGTCGCCAGAGAAGAAAATAGATTGACGCCATCAAAGACATTGTGTTGTTTGTCCATCAAGAATAATGATGACCATTCATTTCATCCAGTGGGGTTGAAAGTATGGAGCCGTGGGTTCTAAGATGGCTGATAAGGCATATTCTGGCTCAAAATGTTCTTTGACAATGTGGGCAAAGAATGCTTGACGTTTCAGGAGGAGGATCTCCTGCAGTAGTTTTTCTTTCCAGCCTTTTCTTCACAGCTCTTGCAGTCCTGGTTGCTTCACAAGTGACTGCACCTTTGAGTAATGATGTACGACACGAATTTTGGTCTTTGGTAGCAATCTCCCAGGTGTCATGATGAATCCCAAAAGCTTTCAGTGAGATTTTCAGAGTGTCTTTAAAGCGTTTCCTCTGGCCGCCTTGTGAGCGTTTATCACAACGCAGCTGGCCGTAAAAATTCGTTTAGGGAGCCTGTGATCTGGCATGCGAGATAAGTGACCAGCCCAGCGGATCTGATTCTTCATTAGTAGATAGTGGATACTGGGCAAGGAAGCTCTTTCTAGAACTTCAGTGTCTGGGATCTTGTCTTGCCATTTAATCTTCAATAGCTTCCTAAGGCAGACAGTGTGGAAGTGGTTTAATTTTCTAGCGTGTCGCAGATAAACAGTCCAGGTGTCACAAGCATATAGCAGTGTGGATAATACAACTGTTTTGTAGACTTTCAGCTTTGTTTGCAGGATTATTCCATTTCTGTCCCATACATTCTTGTACAGTCTGCCAAAGGCCGCGCTGGCCTTGGAGATTCTTGCATTCACTTCGTCATCAATTGTGGTAGCTTGTGACACAGTGCTGCCAAGATAGGTGAATTTGTCCACAACACTTAGTCTATGACCATTCACTTTTATTTTCGGCACGGTGTGATTATTCCCTGGAGCTGGCTGGTACATAACTATAGTCTTCTCCAAGTTGATATTCAACCCAAAGTTGACACAGGCATATGAGAAAGCTGAATCATTGTGTTTCTTGTCAGCCTCTGTGTTGGCATATAGAGCGCAATCATCAGCAAACAGGAGCTCTCCGACGGTGTCGCTGTTAGTTTTGGTGTTGGCTTTCAGCATTCTGACATTGAAAAACTTTCCACCTATGCGGTAGTTTATGTCTATTCCAGTGTCATTGTTCTCAAAGGCATTCTTCAGCATAGCTGAAAACATGAGGCTGAACAGTGTTGGTGCCAGGACACATCCTTGCTTCACTCCATTGTTGACAATAAATGGATCAGACAATTCACCATTTTTCTGTACTCTTGCCTGCAAATCATCATGAAATAGCGGCACTATTTGGACAAACTTTCGTGGACAGTCATATTTCGTCATAATCTTCCACAGTCCTTCTCTGCTGGCTGAATCAAAAGCCTTGGTAAGGTCAACGAAAGTGGAGAACATTTTGGAGTTCTGTTCCTGATATTCTCTTGCAGCCGCCTTGCAGCGAAAATCACGTCAACAGTTCCTCGTTCTTTTCTGAAGCCACACTGACTCTCAGGAAGAAGACCCTGATCGAGATGGGCCGTGAGGCGATTGAAAAGAATTCTGGCGAGTATATTTCCTGCATTGAGAATAAGGAGATGCCTCAGTGGTTGTCACATGATTGACCGTTTCCTTTACGTTTGTAAAGGTATCTATTAACGCGTCCTTGAAATTTTGTGACATGGTCTCGTTCACCCATATGTTTGTAAAGACTTGGTGAAGCTGCTCTATTAGGACCACCAACCTACCTTGTATATCTCTGCTGGGATGGAGTCACGACCTGGTGCCTTACCGCTGGAAAGTTGCTGGATGGCTTTGTTTACTTCCACTATGGTTGGCAGGTAATCAAGTGTATCATTAGTGGGAACTTGAGGAAGGCAGCTGATGGTTTCATTATCGAAGAAGGAAGGTGCATTTAAGATGTTGCTAAAATACTCTGCCCAGCGTTGCAGGATTTCTTTCTTATTGGTGACCAATCTTCCCCCATCTGCACTAAGGAGGAGAACTATGCCTGGTGATGCAGGACCATAGACCGCTTTCAGTGAGTCGTAGAAGTTTTTCATATCTTGTCTGCCAGGAAAGCCTTGAATGTTACCAGCTTTGTTGCTCAGCTAGGAGTCCCGCATGTGCCGAAGTTTCTACTGCACTACTCTCCGAATGTTATTAAAGGCATCTTTTTTGATGTTCACTTCGGGCCATTCAAATAGGCAAAGACATTGTGCAATCACACGGAATGACACTACGCTGGAACGTCAACTACTGTTCCCCATAAAGCTTAGCTGAAAAAGTGGAAGATGATGATGATGATGATGATGATGACGACGACGACGACGACGACGATGACATATTTCATCTGATTTCCTAACAATTCGATTTAATGTCACTTACATATTTGTAAAATCCCCATAATAATGATTTATCCCCGGTGACATATTTTATAGAATTCCCATAATAATGATTTAACGTCATTGACATATCGTGTAGAATGACCAGAAAAAAAATATTTAGCGTCAATGACATATTTTGTAGAATTACTATAACAGTATTTACCTTCAATGACATATTTTGTAGAATTACTATATCAGTATTTACCGTCAATGACATATTTTGTAGAATTACTATAACAGTATTTACCGTCAATGACATATTTTGTAGAATTACTATAACAGTATTTACCGTCAATGACATATTTTGTAGAATTACTATAACAGTATTTACCGTCAATGACATATTTTGTAGAATTACTATAACAGTATTTACCGTCAATGACATATTTTGTAGAATTACTATAACAGATTTTACCGTCAATGACATATTTTGTAGAATTCCTATAAAAATGATTTAACGTAAACGGCATATTTTGTAGAATTAACATGAAAATGATCTAACGTAAATGACATCTTTTTTTTTTTTTTTAGAATTCACATAAACATGATTTAACATCAATGACATATTTTGTAGAATTCCCATATCTAATGATGTAAAGTCAATTACACATTCCTCATTTATATGTTTTAATCTTAGTTACGAGTACATGCTTTATCTAATTCCTCGTCCTTGTTTAAGAACCTAATATATGTAGACGTGTGTTGCTCGTCTTTGTTATTTAAAACTATAATTCTTGAACTTGTAAAATTTGTCAAGGTTATTGTTATGTAAATGTGATCGTAAAAGTCTCATTGTGATCCATTACTACATTGTTTAAATATGTGTAAAACCATTAGTAAATGTACAGTACATGTTGTTTGATCCTGTAAACGTGTAAAACATTTGTGATTTGTGAAACTTGTCACCGTTTGACCTTGTCGACATTGTGATTTTGTCGCCATTTTGACCTTGTCGCCATCTTGTAAACTTGATGTCTATGTCCTTACTGAATGTCATCTTGATGTAAGTGATGTGTCATCAATGTTATTGAGTGTTCAAATACAGATAGATTGTCTTTGTGCATTGAGTTTGTGGAACGCAAAGAGTTTTGGAAAGAGTGTAACTTCTGTTGAGAAAAACACTGTTGACGACAAATTTACGACATACAATTATACTCGACGCCATCCAAACCTAATCAACACTTAGTGACTTGCAGGCACACACCAACAAATAGACGCTAACTTATCTTTCTCCAAAAACAAAGCAGGTTTTTGTGTACCATCCATAACCTTGCCGTAGAGGTCATTTGTGGTTCCAAAGTAACGACCCTACAGTTTTCCTAGCCCGATTGTCCAACCATTCGTCACCGTATCCAAGGGCACTTGAGTATATTTTTCTATACTTTAACTTTACGTATGCATTAGTGGGCACGCATCGTATAGTAAAATCAATTGTAAATTGTTTTCTACTAACCATTTACAACATATTTTGTGTGGTTGATTATCATTGACGTATTTTCTCCATCATGTCGTCATTGTTTGATTTCATTGATATGGGCTTAAAATTAAAGTTAGAAGGTGATGAGTTAACAAAGTGGAGTGAGAATAAATACGCAGAATACCTACTTGTTCAGGAAAAAGCTGCTGAACGCGATGAAAGGGCAGCAGAACGAACTGCAAAACAAGCAGAGGCAGAAACAGCCTTGAAACAGGCAGAGATTGAAAAAGCTGCCAAACAAATAGAGGCAGAAACAGCCTTGAAACAGGCAGAGATTGAAAAAGCTGCCAAACAAATAGAGGCAGAAACAGCCTTAAAACAGGCAGAGATTGAAACAGCATTAAAGCAAGCCGAAGTAGAAATGGCTGCAAAGACAAAGCAAGCTGAGATAGACAGTGAACTTAAGAAAGCAGAAATAGCAGCTCAGAGTAAGAGAGAAGAACTAGAGTTACAGTTGAAAATGAAACAACTTGACACTGAGACTGCAATAAATAAAGAGTCAAAGAAATCTGAAAGACTGGAAAAAGAAAACCAGTATAAGAAGTATCAAGGTATCGTACGTAACTATACCTCGGGTGACTGCATAGCAGCCTTTACCCAAAATTTTGAGACTTTAATGGAACATTACCAAGTTCCACTTTCTGAATGGAATATTCTATATATGAGGAGTCTATCTGGGGAACCTCTTAAAGTCATTGAAACCATCCCCAAAGACCTCAGAAAAGAGTACCATTATATTAAATCTAAGATAATGGCACATTTCATGTTAGACGAGGCAGGTTACAGAGAACAATTCAGTAAATTGAGTCCAAAATCAACTCAAACGTTCTCTGACTACCTCTGTTTAGTCCGAGATGTTTTCAGCAAATGGACTTCAGCAGCCAAAATTAACAAAAGTTATGATAGATTAGAAGATCTCATCATTCGAGATAAAGTCATTTCTTCTATCCCATCATCTTTTTCCAAGTTCTTACAGGAGAATGAATGCACAAGTGTGGAAGAAATGGAAAGACGTGGTTCGGCCTATTATACGGCCAATAAACAGTGTTTTGCCACTGAAGCTACTGACAGTAACTGGGTAGCAGCAGCCAACTATGAGAAAAACTATAGTAGGCAAAAACCAAACAGGCCTACCTCTGAGAAATTTAGACATTGCATTCACTGTAAATTGTCTCACCATTTGAACGAGATGTGCGATAAAAACCCAGGGTACCAAACATACTTGCAAAATATGGTAAACAGACAAGACAGAGAACGTAAATCGTTCAAAAGTTTACGTAAATGTTTTCTCTGCAAGGCTTACGGGCACCATCGCATGGATTGTAGAGGCAGGCATATGACCAACAAAGCCAATGCCGCCTTGTTCGATAGCTCAGCGTCAGAAGACGAAAATCCAGAAAAACATCCGGTAAATGCAGCACAGGCTTGTGATGTATTTAGTGCTAACAAATGCACTGTCTGTAATACCTTTTATGAAAATGGTATCCTAACATGCGGGCACGCCATCCCTATTGCCAATGAGGAAGCTAACTTGGTAATAGACTCAAAAGGCAGATTAGACATCTATCACGGGTATGTTAATGGCAAGTTTGCTACAGTACTTCGCGACACCGGAAGTACACTTATTGGCCTGAAAACAACATTCATAACGCCTACAGACTATACAGGCAGACACATCACATGTAGAACATTTTCAGGCAATATTGAAAAATATCCATTAGCATGGGCATACATTGAAACACCATTCCTCACCGGGAAAGTAAAGGTCGCGGCACTTAAAAACCCAGTGTGCAATATAATCATAGGAAATTTACCTGAGGTGAATGACAAACCTCATAACCATGACATAACATCACTATGTATTGATGATAACACAACATCACCACCAAATGTCATCACTGAAAATGTCATATCACCTATTGAATGTATGTTACCTAATGCAGCACTAAGTTCTCATCACATCATTGACGATATCATTCCATCATCATCTGATGTCATTGAGTGTGTGAACGCAGTAACAAGAGCTACTGCTAGAGTGCAAGATGAAAGTAACCAAACTGAGGCTATACAAATGCTTAGCCCAGAATTATCACATTCTAGTACCGGTTTCTCTCCTTTTGAACTAATCTATGGTGCCAAACCACGAGGCCCATTATCAATTTATCACCAAATGTTAACTGATTCTACTCCAGTACTTAAACCCATATCATCATTCCTGTATGTAACATCATTGCGTGAAAGGATTATTAAATCATGTGAAATTGCTAAAAATGCACTAAAACTATCTGGTGCTACTTACAGACAGTACGCAGACAAAGGTAACAGGACTATAACATTGACACCTGGACAGGACGTTCTACTACTACTACCTAGTGACAGACAGCTACTGACTGATTCTTGGCAGGGACCTTTTAAAGTGACAAGACAAATCTCACCGGTAGACTACGAGATCCTAATAAAAGACAAACACAAAATATTTCACATAAATATGCTAAGACCATACCACAACAGAAACAACGAACAAGACGATACGACAGCTTGCACCGTGATAATAGATCACGAAGATGACGATTCTAGCGACGAGATTCCAACACCTACATTAGACACGACAAACTGCTTGAATGAGATCAAGATCAATCCAAACTTAAGTCAAGCAGAGACAAACAGTTGCAAACAGTTGATACAACAGTACAACACCATTTTTCAGACAACCCAGGACAAACAGAATTAGTACAGCATCACATCACACTCACATCAAACACACCCATAAGATGCAGACCATACACCATACCATTACATTACAAGGAACAACTACATCAAGGAAATCATCAACTTAGAAAAAAACAACATCATCAGACGATCCCTATCAGACTTCTCTTCACCCATGGTCATTGTACGCAAAAAGGACAACACAATACGACTTTGCATCGACTACAGAAAACTGAACAAAATAACTGTTTTAGATCTTGAACCAATGGCAAACACTGACGATCTCCTGACAGAACTGACTGACGCTAAGTTCTTTACGACGCTTGACATGTCTAAAGGTTACTGGCAGATAGCTGTACATGAAGACAGCAGACATCTAACAGCTTTCGCCACACCTTGGGGACTGTACGAATGGTGCAAACTTCCATTTGGGCTAGTCAATGCCCCAGCCACATTCGTACGCATGACACGACTCCTCCTATCTGACATTCCTAATATCATTTGCTATATTGACGACATCTGTGTCCATACAGAGACAATGACGGAACATATAAAGACACTAGAACAGACACTAGAACGTATCAGACAGCACGGACTGACAGTGAAGCCTTCAAAGGTGAGCATGGCTTACCAAGAGATATCATTTTTGGGGTACAGAATATCCAATGGCTTTGTCATGACAGACAACAAAATTGTCTCCAAAATTCTAAAACTGTCACTTCCAACGAATAAGAAACAAGTCCGCAGTTTGTTGGGACTGATCAACTATTACAGAAATTTTATTCCTGATTTTTCAGAACTGACCGAGGTTTTTTCTAACTTACTAACCAAGGATAAGCCTGAAAAAGTTGTACACGATGAATGCCTACGAAATGCATTTCATAAAGTTTTGGCATACTTTTCTGATAAGAATTCGAATAACCTCATCCTTAAATTGCCCAACATCCATTTACCTTTCAGATTGAGAACAGATGCTAGCTCCGTTGCGATTGGGGCAGTCCTGTTGCAGGAATACAACAACATCCTGCATCCCATTTGTTTCATATCAAGAAAACTAAGGCCTCGAGAGCGTGCATGGTCCATTCCGCAATTAGAAGCACTGGCCTTAGTAGAAAGTGTGACGAAGCTATCCAGATACCTTCTAGGACGTCACTTTATCATCGAAACTGACAACAGTCCATTACGGTATATAAATGCCGGAGTACCATCCAACAATATGATTGCTCGCTGGTCCTTGAAGCTTCAAAATTACAGTTTCGAAGTTCGACACATTCCCGGCAGAATCAATACAATTGCCGATCTTTTGTCCCGTTGTCCGACCGACCCAGTAAGCAATGTCTGAGTGCACTGTGTACTATTACACTCAGACCAACACAGCCACCAATGAGTGAATTTTGTTGCTATTCACCTACTGTGTAAGGTCTATAATTGAAATTGTGATACGGTTAGAAACCGACATGTATAATATACTTATTTTAATTAAGCCATGTAATGAGTGTAGTATAATTGTGTAGTGTGTGTTAGAAAGAGAACATTATTAATTGTAAATATACACCAAGAACAATGTCACAGACGCTTAACCACTTACCAGAAGCGAACTTTACCATTTAACAGTGACAGCTGTGTGTGATTTTCTTCACCGTGATATTTTAACGACGTGTGCAAATGTGGACTGAACAGTGACTTCTACACCACCTCTTGCATCGAACTTAATCCAAAATGTTCGACATTTGAACATCAGAAATAAGAACAGTCGATCATTATCCAGAAGTTGTGAACACATCGGAAATAAAAACATTCCATCATAATCCGAGAGTTGTGATACTATAACATCAGACACGAACTGTGAGAACATTTTACTATCCGTTGCAAAATAAAACCAGAGCAGTTGTGTTCAAACAGTGTAACAGCAACTAAATTTTGCGTTTCGTGTGTATTTCCGGTGTAATTTAAAAAGTATAGCAAAATTAGCAGACGATATACAAATATTCAAAAACTTATGACGATTGTAAAATCCTTTTGAATCTATAAAATATAATACACCAATTGGGTACTTATTTATTTTGATTAGTGTAATCTTAGAATCATATCTTGATTAATGTATTCATATTACCGACTTTTTCTCGTTAATATGAAGAAACGTCAAGCAATGACGCTAAGAAATTAAATAATTATTGTAATTTATTGAATTTCTTGAATGTCAAAATTACTTCCCTTGCATTTGTGAATTACACCAAGGGCCATAATTTGAAACATATTCATTAATGTGTATTGTATAAATAGACATTTTGTTGCTAAAACAGCTAACACAGCAGGTAGGCGTCCACCAAGCATGTCATAGAGCTGCCAACATTGCAAACCAACATAAAAGCTCCTGGCCAAATGAGGTCAGAGTTTGAGTGTTTAATACGACTCAAATAAAGCCGTATTTCAGTCTGGCTAGATGGCTGTTGCAAAACAACCATATTATTACGTTTTTTTCAAATTGCTGCGAGGTAGATGCGAGAAGCTGGTACTACTGATCTGACTGGGTATTATTGCAATGGAGGTAACCAGCCATCATGGGGGATGAAACCTGATTTGTGTTAAAAGTTGTACTTCATTTGTCATTTCAATGCAACTTACATTTTTTGTATATATTTCTATGCCATATATGTATTTTCATGCATAACACTGGGAAAGAGTAGTCTCTGACATGAAGTTAACACTACCCCAGTATATACATACATCATGAATGAAAGATGGCATCTTTCATTGAGGTACCCGGGGAGAATGTCAGAGCCTAACATGGTATAGCTATGCAGCAACATCGTTACGACACCCGGCGGACAAGAATTGTGGGCTGGCAAGATTGTTACCTGACACGCGACCAGCGGTCAGGCTGACGACAGACGCACGCAGGCCACGTGACGCCACTAGAGGCAGTGGGCAGTTTGCGTGCTAGCCTCAGACCGAGCTGGGACCTGAGACTGGAAGGACATGTGTGATGAGAGCAAGGCGTTTGTGTGGATCTCTGTGGTTGAAAGCCGAACGACTGATATCTTGAGCGTCAGACCTATGAGCTGTATTGTGGTTGTGAGCGTCGTGAGTTATATATTGTAGATTGTTGTAATTATCGTTCTGTATTTAATGTGGCAATAAATCCATAGAACTTGTGTCGCTGTGTCTTACGTCGAATCACGTTATACTTGTACTGTCTCACACGTGTTAGCTAACGAGCCAATTATAAGATCCTGACATATATCTTATAAATAATATCAGTGAAAGATTTAAATTGCAGATGCATTGTGTCCTAAGGAATGATTTCTAAAATACATATTATTATTCACAAGTAACAATGATCGCGTTTAACAACTCGCTGACATACCAAAGTCGAGGGATCAAAATTAAGCGCAGACAATATGAAGGCAGACTGCCTTGTGTTGATTTTCATGATTTTCATGGAGCGTCGGACTTCAGAAAGCAATGGCAAATTACTGTACGTAAAAAAAAATGATTAGTAAATCACAGACTGCAAAAAACGCGAGTGTTGACTGCGAAGCCCTGTAAAGGAAACGAAACTATCGTTTTATAACAACGATTATATAATACCAGGTAGTATATTTGTGTCCATTTACTTTCATTGAAGCATGTATAGTTGGGACCGTTTGCGAAATAGTTCATCGAAGGTCCGCCTATAGTTGGAGCTCATGCTGTAGTAGAGGAAAATGTTAACGCTGGAGTTGACGGATTGAAACACGAAGGCTATTGACCACATGGCTATACCCAGATTGATATATCTCTTCCCGAGGTTTAATTCTGGTTCAATAAAAGTGGCCATTCCAACCACAGCGCCTGGAGTGTAGCAGACGATTAGTACGCCGGCAATAACGGCCACCATCTTGATTGTCTTCTTGTCGCGGCTGGAAATGGTTCCCTCTCGATCATTGCTGGCTTGTTTGCGAAATGTTGAACTTTGTTGGAGTTTTACCACCAAGATAATGGTGCAGACAACAATACCAACAAACGATGATATACCAGTAATTGAGCTCATTAAGTAAACAAATCGAGTCAAAGAATCTCTGCTACTTGTGAAAGCAATTGCTAATAAAGTGGCGTTTCTTGCAGGGAAGAATGTGAATTGCAAATAAGAAGTTGCGTATTCCGGAAGAATCGTTAGAATATTTATGATGTAAATTAGACAGATCACAATTGTGGCTCGCTTTGGGGTAATAATTTGTTTCACTTTCAAAGGAGTTATTATGGAGAGACATCTTTCGGCGGTGATAAATACTGTGATGTAACTTGTGATTCGTCCACAAATGACGTGTGGCCCCGCTCCTGGGAGGTACATGATATCTTCGGGTACCCATGGAACGCCTGCTGAAATTACGAATGGATTCAGACACAGAGACACCCAAAGCAACGTTACAAGGCAGCACAGATCAGAGATAGCCATACTAAAGAAGCTAATGTTTACAGTATTTGTAAATCCTTGCTTGTAAAAGATAATCATATTAACGATGTTGGCAATGACGCCAAACAGTGCTATGATATTGCAGATAATGACAAAGTTGACAGTCTCAAAGATCTGCAAATGGAAACAACTTAAAATATCCGGCCCAGTATTACAACCAAGAACGTGCTGAACGTGATTTCCAATTGCAATACTACCATCTAGTGGATCCATAGAAAAAGTCAGTTTTTACAAGCTCTGTTGTAATATTTCGCTGACCTGGACCGACATTTGAGCTTATTACGATGTTTTATCCAGTCCGACTACCGCCCGAGAGATCTTGTTGAAGGTTTCGAACTGACAGTAGCTTGCCAAGGCAGTTACATCAGGTATTGCTTATTGGTTAATGGAAGCCACGTGACTTTACTCAAGTCATGTTCAAACAGGCTCCCTCTCTCTCAACATATATTACAACGCATGAATGCTAGTTTGTCCCGTCGCACTCTGGTTAGATACATATCTAATACGCCACGCAATCGACATGTAGCCCTACTTTGCAGTTTGTATTGTCTCGTTCCTTCAGTCTGGACTGTTCCGTTTTATTGCCTACTGTATCATTACCAACAATAATTTACCTGATTTCTTGCACTACATCACACACGATACTTTGTCTAAATATTTGCACTGAATTACACAGTACTTCGCTTGATTGCTTGCACCACAATACATAGCACATTGTCGCATTGCCTGCACTACGTTAAACACAATACTTTGTCAGATTGCTTGCACTACATTATACAGTACTTTGCTTGATTGCTTGCACTACCTTACACCCAGTACTTTGTCGCATTACGTGCACTACATAACACATAATACGTTGCCTGAATGTTTACATTACATTACACATAATACTTTGCCTGGTTGCTTTCATAACACTATACACAATACTTTGCCTGATTACTTGCGCTACATTGTAAACAATATTTTGCCTGTTTTCTGGCACTACATTACATTTAATACCTTAGATGATTGCCTGTACTATATTACACATGATACTTTCCCTGATTGCTTGCATTACATTATACACAATACTTTCGATGATTGCTTACAATTCATTACACTAATTACTTTGCCTTATCATATATATATATATATTACACACAATATGTTCCATGATTGCTTACACTACATTATACAATATTTTCCATAATTGCTCGCACTACATTTCACACATCACTTTCCCTTACTGCTGACACTTCATTACACACAATACTTTTCCTTTTTGCTTCACTACATTACACACAATACTCTGCCTAATTGCTTACACTACATTACATACACTACTTTGCCTAATTTATTTCACTACATTGCACACAGTTCTTTGCCTGATTGCTTGCACTGCATTGCACACAGCACTTTACATGATTGCATACAGTATATTACACATAATACTTTCCCTGACAGCTTAAACTTCCTTGCACACAGTACTTTCCCTAACTGCTGGCACTACATTAAACATATTTTTTTTTTTTGCATATCTTTACAGAACATCGCTGTCAACATCACCATCTTTCAGCTGTATGTTGATTTCTTGGCAAGATTACGCTCAGTAGTTTGCCATTGCTTTCTGAGCGGCCGGCTCATTATCCCGCAAGTCACGAGCGCGGGTCGAACCGCTTCCAGTTCTCGCGCGCTGCGAGACCCTGCGTGGGTAAACGGCATTAAACATATTACTTTCCCTAATTACTGGCACTACATTACACATACTACTTTCCCTGATTGCTTGCACTACATTACACACAATACTTTGCCTGATTGCGAACACTATACTGCACATAGTACTCTGCCTTATTGTCTGTACTAAGTCACACACACTACTTTCCGTGATTGCTTACACTACATTACACATAATACTTTCCATGATTGTTCAACTACATTACACACAGTACTTTGCCTGACTGCGTACACTATATTTCACACAGTACCTTTCCTGACTTCTTGCACTAGCTCAGTAATTCAGCTGAAGCTTATTTTCCCAGCCCCCGAAGACTAACAGTCCACTATCTGACCCGAGATATGGCCCAGGTCTCACCACGTGAGAGGCAAGTGCCACTACAACAAGGCTTCTCATGCCTTACATTGACAAACCAGGAATCGCCGCGGGAGAAACAAGTCTAAACTTGAAGCCGTAGCTATGGTAAAGAAGTTGCGTTTTTATCATCAAATGTAATGTATTCATTGCCAGGTGGGTCTATAAACATATCCAGCTAGCACCATATACCTTATACTCCTCAAGGTGTATGAAAGTGTCCTGTATTTATGTAACTGCTACTTTAATGTATACCCATGTTTATACAATTACACATATAATGAGGCTTGAACTTGTTATTAAGAAAATAGGCAGGCGGTTTCTTACACTGGACTGCCTGTCTACTTAGTGTCACAACAGGGGCAAGAACTCTACGATTATTCCAGCCATACTTTGACACTTGATTCCAGTAATTATCTGTCAGCAACTGAAGACGATTGGATACCACTGCGGGTCATTTAAGATTTAATTTAGCTGGGGCAGATTTGTCAGTAGGCCGCTTTGCGTTGATTTAAATGTTATGAATTGTCGCCTGCAGACGTTGCAGTGTGCAGTGTTGCTATTCTTTGCTTCCTTTGTGGGTCCCGGTAACACAAAGGTGGAATCCTCCTCTGTCGCCTGTTAAGACATGCATGATGGCTTACAATGTTGCTTCCCATTAGAGTCCCGACAACACACGAAGGATTTTTGATATAGCAATGGAGAATGTTGAATATACTATTTTGGGTTTAGCAATTATAATTATTTAAGTTACATATCTGTTAGAGGAATGTTGAATACACTATTTTATTTTCTAGCAACAGTAATTTTCTTAAAGTTATATGTATCCTAAATCTGTGAGGAGAATGTTGAATATACTATTTTTTTTTTTAGTTTTGGGCCCGTTGGGCCCTCACTGTCGTCGACAGTGAGGGCCCTACGGGCCCAAAAACTTAAAAACATCCATCGATCGGTCTAGCAGTCCACCGAACACTAAACCGGAAAATGATTGCCGGACCGATGCAAATGAGGGGATTCTTCTTTGTTTGCGGTTGTTTGCGGTGAATTAAAATTGAAGTACCCATATTTTTATAGGCCATAATTTTATAGACCATATTTTTATAGACCAATCGGCACTCGTGGTCAGCATCTAGCCAGCCGCCTTTACTGCCCCAGATATTTCCTTGTACCCCTTTCTAGTCAAGGTCGACCTGGAACCTGAGGTCAACTATAGGAATCCGCGTTAATGCGAATTCGAACCTGGCAGTGACGCCTGATGAAACGGGTCGGATGTCCATTAGATTTCAGAGTCTGGTGAGGGATGTCTGGTTCTTCCGTTATTCTGAGCAAATCTTCCTGGTTTGATATTCTGAAATCTAATGGATATCACATCTGTGTCATCAAGCGTCAGTACTTGTCACCCAAACCTACTTCCACAGAAATATCGGTCTCCAAACTTTAAGTGTTTTCTTTTCAGCTCACCTTTCGATGGGACGAGGTAATGAAAGGAATACACGATCGACTTGAAACTGCTGTAAACCAAACATTCTTTGCTACTGAAACAATTATCACATATAAAACCACCCGGATATCGACTCCACCTGTGAAAGCATCATTGTCTGCGTACACAAAATCCAACTCCATTTATCAATTCCAGTGTGCGTGCCAAGCAACATCCATAGGTAGAACGGAAAGAAAATTAGCCAGTCGAGTAGCCGAACATATATCAGTGTGGGTGGCAAAGGGAGTTAATCATTCTTCAGTAATCCCTGTGCAGTCGATAGGTCATACATAAAACGTCGAATTCAGCCATCACAAAACATTTGCTTATTTGCAGTCACAGAGGTAACAAACAGGATGCATTTCGTGTACTGTTTTCGACGAACAATAAATTATTGCTCCAATATATCGAAACAAAATCTATTAGACGATTTCAGCCTTTGATATGCAATTAGAGGGACTTCCTGTTAAGAATTACGTTCTCGACCTTCGAACAATATCAACGACAGTGTCTTTATTATGTTTATTTATGTCTATATATATGTCTATATAAGTATGTCTATAATTAGCGTTATTAGTTTGTACATTTTATTTGACGCAGCGAAATATGCCAGACAAGAAATAGTGCAATATTTTGTTAATGGCGTGAGCGTTTAAATTCACGAAAGGAATACTTTGTTTTGAATACTTGAATATTTCATATACCTACTCTGGGGGTGGCGGCTTTGTGGCGAAGGCTATAAGACAGTAATTCGTAATCCCGTATATGTCACTCGGAACAAAGATCCGGGTGCTTTGGTAGTAGAATGCCTTGTGTTGGTTTTCATACAGTGGTATGGGTGCCGGTCTTTCAGAAAGCAATGGTAAGCTACTGAACGTAAACTTGAAAAGAAAATAAACAGACACAAATGCTGACATTGATTGCAACGTTCTGTAAAGGATAAGCAGCAAACTAAACTATGGGCGTGGCCACACACATGTGGACGAAACAAAAGCTGTATCACCGTATTTATCAAAGCAGAACCACGCCTCTTTATTACACTTGCGCTGAAAATGTAAACTGTACTCTGTGGAGTTAACGTTGAAATCTGTCTAAGCTACATCGTACGATTTCTGACACTCAATCCCAAGTGGGTAACGTGGTATCTTCAAGGATAGCCGTCCAGTGAAAGCAGAAATGCAACTCTTCCAGAACTTACTTCTACAAGAAAGAGGGTTGCGGTTACTGGATTTGTCTCCCTGACGATTTCCATAACCGTTATATCATCGATTGTTGGCGTGATTGCCTGGACGGTTAGTTTGGTGGTAAGACTTCAACAAAGCTCCAAATGGCGTCAACTGGAGAACACAGATCGAGAGAGATCTTCAGACGTGAGATCGATGTTCAGACATAACAGAGATGTTTAGAAGTCAGAGAGATGTTCAAAAGTCAAATAATCATTCAAGATGGTTGATATAATGACCGGTATGTAATCGTCTGCTACACACCAACAAACATGAGACTAGTACCATATAACCAAGACGCCTGGAGGCATGTGCATGTTACCTTGACTTTACGTTACCCACCCACATCAGACTTCGCAATTTGGAAGGGGAAGTTTCTGGAATCAGGATAGAAGATGGGCAACATATGTCTACCTAGTGATGCCCATGCGGTCATTCACCCTCGTGTTTCACTTGGTTAACACCTTCCTCTACTACAGCTTGAGTTCCAGCTACAGACGGACTTTCGATGAACTCTTTGGGAGAACTTTCCACGTGAAGCCTGGAGTTAAAACAAAACAACGATGTTTCTGTGGCATAACGCAGCCAACATTATTCATCTTATCAACAAATGCCGCAAAAAGAGGAAACAACATTAAAATAAATTGAATTCGCAAACGCAATTGGAGATTGGGACTTAAAACTTAACATCGAAACTGGAACTGAACAAGTGACAAATGACGTGGATTCTTAGAAGGATTTCATCAGACCAAGCTCGGAAAATCATTGGATGAAAAAACCACCTGACCCGCCTTCGCGCCAGTGCATAATTAACATATATCCCCATTTCATCAGAAATGTTAATCAGCCGCACTTTTGTCTGAATTCGCTCCATGGACGGAGGTGAGAAGAGTGTGTGATCAAAAATTCAATGGACAAGGCAAAAGTCTGGATCCGAGGTACGTTTGTTAGCCCTTGATTAGACTAAGAACCCGATGTATCAAGTGTCAAGTAACGTAAACCCATGTTTGTGATGTCAATTGAAATGTATGATTATTAATTAAAACCTCAGAAATGTAAAAATGCTCGACTGTAGATTCTAACGACGCAAAGCCATTCCCGGGCAAAATATTCTCTTCGATGAAACTGCCATCTCTGATATTCTTAAAGATAATTATTAACTTTGAGAAGTGCATTACACTATTACATTCTATTCTAAACAACTGTGAGAGGTGATGATTCGAAAGTAATCTTGTGCATTTCACCAGAAACAGGATGCTATCACTGTCTACAGCTGAAATGACAGTTCGTGTACTAGAACAAGTGCCTTGTTCTAAAACAGACTTATCTATGCCTATTTACGATCTGGAAAGCTGAAAGTGAAATCAATCTTTCCTTTCTCCTTTGTCTATGGAAATAATAGGGTTTGGCGAAATAAATATTTATATTTATGTCAAATTTAATTAGATAAGAGCACTTAGGAACTGCAATACATGAGAAAGTTGTGCTTCGCGGAACACCACCACGCGAAGTGAACGTAACTCATTACTCAACATAACTTAAAACACAACACCACTCATCACCACACAACACAACACTCAACATCACAACAACAACAGGTAATGGAAGAGAGTTATTAGACACAAGAAGAAGAAGTAGTTAATTGGGAAAACACAGAGAATTATTTATACACATTGTGAACACCATTGAGTAGAAGAAATGTTATAAATGTATGTCATTTATTTACATGCATCTTGACACCTTCTCACTCTTGTCATTGTCTCACTGTACACGTTCACTGACCCCGGTCAAATGAAGACTTACATACAGCAGGAACAAGTTGATACAAGGCGTACACAGTGTGATAAACTCTGACCACCCCAAATTAACCCAACACTAGCTTAGAGAAAAAAAGAGGGGGAGGGGAACTAGTTCCTACTTCAGGAATTTAGGTTCTTTTACCTACTTTTAAAAGATTGTATTGGTAGGATTGTATATATTTATGTGAATACTCATCAGTGATCTTGGTGGCTACATACCAACAACCACCCAACACATCAGCAAACTAACCACCTAAATCAGACCTGAGGGAGGGAAGCCGAGAGAAAGAGATGAACCACAAGTGAGAGGGAGGATGACTTCTCTATGAGCAGAGCATGGGGAGGCCTTCAGTGGAGCTATACGGGCAGACCTGACGTGGATCCATCAGTCAATGGACCCTGGCTTGCCTAATCTTCCAGTCACCAGGTTACATTTTCCTTGGTCGAACCCACACCCAATTTCAGGAAAAACTGATAATGTTTATGGTTGAGACACCACTATCATACTTAATATGTACAACATCAAAATGTTTACTATGTTTTCACACTTGTTGACATCTCATATATTGATGCTTGTTATTGATTGTCTGGGACAATGGTCCAATGTGCAACTGTTCTATTACTTTGTGTAAATCACAATAGAGATGTATGTACTGACCAGAAGGCTCAGGCCAGTCAATAAATGATTAACATGAATTGACCTTCTGTTAATTTGTCAAGTTCAAACCTATCTGTCAACACCTTCTTTGTGCATCATGTTGTCAAAATCTAATGTGATTGATTATGTGTTTGATTGTTAAAAGATAAATTAACTCATAATGACTTACTAAAGGGGGAAATAAAAGACTCTATACCTATCCACTGCTCAACATCCATGTTTTCTTCATCTAAATCAGGCTGAGAAAATTCTCCTGACTTTCCTCAGATTTGATAAACTAAAAGGGGGCTCCAGAGCTATCAGAATCATTGGAGAAGGGGCAGATTCCCAATTAGTAAATTACCATTCTTACCAGGGCCATAATCTATATCTCCTAGACAATACTTAACAAAACGAGGCCTGCAGATAACTCAAGGTTCATATTCTGGGGTTATTGAAGATAGAAGAGGATGGGGCTCTACATCTTTTGTTAGAGATGGGGCATGCACTACAGTGATCTCCCACTCCCTTCAAAAATATATGACAGTTTCCTTAACAAAAATATTACAATTAATTGCAGTGTATGGTTTAAGATTAGTCAGAGAAAACAGAGGTCTGCGTGTCCTCGGGGTGTAATGATCTCGCGCTGACGACCGTGAAATCCCTACACCGGTCAGTTAATCTTCAACTTGAATTCTCGTTCAGAAACCAATGACAAACTACTGAATATAAATCTCCCAAGAAAATCGACACGGAATTGAGGTTGATCGCAACGTCATGCAAACAAGTAACATGTAAGAGAAAACACAGTGTTTCTGACTCATTCACTTACAGTGTATCTTATAGGACAAACTCTATGATGATGTCAACAAGTCAAAGTTGGCACTTTCTTTCATTATAATCAGGTTTAGTTTAGTTTTAGTTTAGTCGATGGATCAACATCACGGCACACGGGTGCAACCCATAAATGCTCCGTTCTCCTCCTAGCTCAAACCTGAGTCTGGAGAAACTCAGCTCAGTGCACGAACTCCGTAGCACCGGCGAGGATCCTGAAATACTTTTGGGTAGATTTTTAACTCGAAAATTTGGCCAGGGCAGCGCCATTAGGCTACTCTTTTTCGATTTCCAACTGCCAAGGGATTTTTTAAGTGCGCAACACTACACACGGGCGTCCGATCTCACTACCCAGAGACCAGGGGAAATTTATTACTAGAGGTCCACGAGAAAAAAGTCCCGGCATCGCCGAGGCTTGAACCCGGGACCTCCAGCACTCGAGGCGGACACCATACCTCGAGACCATACAGTTTCATAAATTATAATGGAACAGAATTAGTCAAAAATCTCCATTTCCATAAAATGTAACTAACATTAAACGAAACATATCATTTCCAAAATTATATTGAAACCGCATTAATCAAAATATAATATCGAAATTATACGAGAACTGAATTCATTAAATTGACTGTCGCTTGCCGTCTTGACAGACAAGTTTATAACATTTAGTTATACCTCTCCATAACACAAAGCCTGGGCTAAGTTTAGAAATCATGCGTTGCCCATGCAGCATGATCCCTTTCTTGGCCTGCATAGTTTCCTGAGGAAATGTAACACCAATACGTCTGGAGCAAAACTTGCTGCAGAAGTTGTCGGATAAGCATAGCAATGCTCTAACTGTCCGCCCGTCTTAGCTTCCGTCCTAGACCAGTTGACCATCAAAACTTAGGCACCCGTCAGCCTTGCCATGACGTCTAGTCTTTAGGTTGCATCCCTAGCGTTGGGTAAGGTGTGTATCCTCCCAAGTACTTTCCCCCGCCCGACGCCGTTAGCACAATATGTGGTGTTGGATTTGGTGTGCACCGCCCAACATTCGGTGCTAACAGAAAGCAGGCAGCATAGTCTGCTGTCATACAGTAGCTCAGTCAAATCTGATTAAGATCTGAATTTAATATATACATTTTACAAGAAGTGAATAAGTCAAAATATAATATCTAAATAACACAAGAACAGAATTAGTCAAAGTATAGAATCATCTAAATTATACTGGAATTTATTTGGTTAAAATATAACATTTCCTCAATTATACTGGAATTTAATTAATTAACATATAAAATCTTCAAAATTGTACTGCAACTGAATCCATCAAAATGTAACATCTTGTAAATTATATTGCAACTGAAGCAGTCAAAATATAACAACTTGTAATTAGTTAGTAGTCATTAGTCGCGGTTCCATCATCACAGGAAAGAGTCGTCCGTTTATGCTCCGTTCCCGTGCCAGTGAACATCACATAAAATATTCCTCACTGCCCCATGTGAAAAGTGGGGGGAAAAAAAACAGGAGTCTCGACAATCAACGGCGCACTCAGGCACACTGTGCAAATTTCCACCGCCAGAATGTCACCACAAAAGTCCTCTACGAACAATACAGTTTACCCCTGATGGAATTGGCAGTCACTTTCCAAACCAGATGTTCACCCACAAAGTCTCGACGTTTCTAGATATTGCCGTTCCGTTTCTAGATGTTTTCTAGCCACCACACCATTTTCCCTCCAAAATGTAGATCACGCAACAAAACAACCCCGAACAGATGCAAAGAAACACCCCACTGTACTTAATGCCGTCTCCAGAATGCCAACACAAAAGTTCTCCTCAAAAACACAATTTATCAAACGGCAGTCACTAGCAACACCAGCAGTCACACCATTTCTGCATAAGGCAAGAAAACTGCTCGCTTCTGCGACACACCAGCTGCCATATATTCAGATATTTCTGGATGTTGTTGTTCCGTTTCTAGATGTTATCTAGCAAGCTACGCCATTTTGAGCACGCAGACCACACCACAAACAACTTGTAAATTATACTGCAACTGAAGCAGTCAATATATAACAACTTGTAAATTATACTGCAACTGAAGCTGTCAAAATATAACATTTTCTAAATTATACTGCAACTGAAATAGCCAGCACATAACATCTTCTAACTTATACTGCAACTGAAACAATGAAAATATTACATCTTGTAAATTATACTGCAACTCTAGCAGTTAAAACTTAACAGTATCCAAATCAAGGGTGGCCAACCTTTTCGGCAGGCGGGCCATATTTTATAAATAATATTTCCTGCTGGGCCAAGCACCTTTTTAAAATTAAAATAAACAAGTAAGCGTGATACAATTTCGACAACATCGTCGCTTCCCAGTAGGTGAGATCGTGATCAAACGCTTGCCTGGTTTAATGTAAAAAAAAGGTATATTTATTTGTTTTTGAAGACAATAAAACATAACTGAGAATCAAACATATTTGTTAGACAATTTAAAAATATTTAAAAGTGAGACATCTGACTTTGTTTTGCAGAACAAAGTGCACCAAAATTGATCTCGGCTGATGTTGTCGCTACACGCAAACAGTTTTCCATATAAACATCATTAATTCGTGTTCTTATTTGTGATTTTATATTTGTGATCTTATACAAGTAAACAAAGATATACATCTTTGGTTTATTGACTACACAAAGGCTTTCAATAGAGCAAGACATGTCAACATGGTAGATATGCTTGCAGATCAACAAATTGATGGGAAAGACATTAGACTTATAAAAAACATATATTGGAAACAACAAGATGCTATAAGGATTGATAAAGAAGTGGGACAATATCAGCCTATCAAAAGAGGTGCTAGTCAGGGATGTGTAATTAATGTCTCCAGATCTTTTTTCCCTATATAGTGAAAATATGTTCAGAAATGTAGAAGATATAAATGGAATCAGCATTGGAAACATCAATAACATTAGATATGAATATGATAGTATTAATTGCAGACAATGAGCAGGATCCGCTACAATTAGTAGCTGCGATTGTTGCACACAGTGAAAACTGGGGTTAGAGTTACATTGTAAAAAGACACAGATTATGATCGTTACTAGGAAGAACGAAATACCACAATGTAATATACAAGTAAATGGGAATATTCTTCAACAAGTGAACCGGCAAAATTATTTCGGAACAGTCATAACATCTGATGGGAGATGCTTTGAAGAGATCAGAACAAGAATCGCCATGGCGAAAGTAGCCTTTAGCAAGATTAAAAAACAAACTGACTAATAAAAGATGTCAATTGAAACGAGAAAAAGAGTGTGAGGTGCTAAATAGAGCCTTTTTTGTATGGATGTAAAACTTGGACAATGAGCATTCAAGCTGAAAAACATCTGATGGCTGCAGAAATGTGGTTTCTGAGGAAAATGCAAAGAATACCATGGACAGACAGAAAAACCAAAGACCAAGTACTTCAGGAGACAAATGAAAATCGTAAATTGATTAGATAAATTAGACGTAGACAGTCCAAATATTTTGGACATGTTATGAGAAGAAATGGATTGAAGAACTTAGTGACAACTGGCAAGATCGAAGGGAACATACCAAAGGGAAGACCGAGAGGTAAATACCTGGATGGCTTGGCCATATGGCATGGTCGAGACAGGAACACTGAGCTGATCCACGACTCTTGTGATCGAGTGAAATGGCGAGTCATGACAGCCCACGCTTTCCGGCATGGCACATTGATTTGTGATTTGATGTGCTTCATTCGACTAAAAAACTGTTGACACCCATAAGTGTTTCCAAATCGCGAAACCATCGACAGAGCACGTTTGTAAAATGCACGATGTTTATCCTTGTCCAAATACGTTTTATAGAACTCTTCCAAACCAACTTGATGAAATTTCTCCTTTAACTGTGTATCACAACGCACTTCATAATGTTCCGTTTGTAATCTTCCTGGTAATAAATTCACGTCTACCGCGAATTACGGTGCAAATGCACCCAAAAAAAAAAAAAAACAACACACATTATGTTTTTAAAAATCTTGAAATCGGTTTTCAAATTCTAGGTTTAAGACAGATATCAAAGAAGCGTATTTATCCGCCCCTCCTGTGTGACATCTGGTTGCAATGACAATGTAGGAAAGTGAGTATTGATTTTTTTGTCATCAATTGTTGTTCCCAAAGACCAAGTTTCATTTGAAATGCAAAAATATGATCATACATTTTATTAATTAATTGATCTTGCCATTGTAGACGAGCATTAACGTCACTTAGGTGGCTAGTTATATCGATCAGAAATGCAAAGTCGCAAACCCACTCTTTGTCTTCAAACTCTGTGATACTTTTTGACTTGCTTGCAAAGAATGATTGTATTTCTTGCTGCAAATCAAACACTATTGTTTCAACATTTTGGTACGGGTCAGCCATCTTACTTCTGCATAAAATTTACCGTCATTGTAATCTGATTCCAAAGACTTAAGAAATTCTTGGAAGTGACGCTGATTCAACCCGTTCGACTTAATTAAGATCACTAATTTTGACGACCACTTTCATGACATGGTCCATTTTGAGGGACTTGAAACATAAATTCTCCTGATGAATAATGCAAATGAAAATTTAGCATTGAAGTATTACCGACTTTTGAGGCCTTATTTTCAATAAATTTTACTAAACCTTCGTGTTTCCAAACCATTACTGGAACGCCATCTGTTGTTAAGCCCGATAAGTTGTTAGTTGTAACGAAAAGCGATTCAATGTCGATGTAACTGCCTCTAACAAATCTTCTAACTTAGTAGTGTCCCTAAGTGCATACAGTGTAACTAATTTTTCTGTCTTTTTAAAATGGACATCAACACCCCTGATAAAAATTGCCAGTTGGGCAGTATCTGCCATATCTGTACTTTCATCCAACGCTAGAACATAAAATATAAACTGGGATGCTCGACTTTTAAAATTATCTTCAGGCGTCCACACGCCTAGTAATAATCTGACGAGACAGACTTATTTTTGAGAAATTCTTCTTCTTTTCTGGACACATAATTTTAACGACGCCCTCCTAAAATTCCTTAACCATTTCACCATATGAATATGGCTTCAATTTTTCTCTCTCTAGTATCATGGCTACTGTATAACTAGTTTTTACATAGTGTGTTGACTCTGAACCAGCTCTAGTAAATATCTTATGTTGTGCAGAATGTTAAAAAAAAAAAGTCATTTACTTGGTCTTGTCGAAATTGCCCTTTGTACTTATCAAACTTATTTGCATGTTTAGTCTCGTAGTGCCGTTTGATGTTATACTCTTTCAAAATAGAAACAGATTCGTTGCATATCAAGCAAATGAGCTTTGTTTTAATTTCCACGAACAAAATAGTTTATATAGTCCACCTGTCTTGAAAACTTCTTAATTCTTCTGTGATTTTTTTCTTCTTTGGTCCAACGTCTTTACTAGTTAACACCATGGCAGGTCGTCGTTTTTAACTGAAAAAAAACAACAACCCACGGGTAGTACTGATTAATAATAGTTAATTAATTTAAATTACATAAATAAAACCTTTCAAGGTTTACTTACCTATAGAATCGATATGGTAGACAGGATACTTGGTTAAAGTAGTTTGAACTCTTATTATAGAAATGATAAATGTGTGTTTTAACGTCGATCGCATCTTTCCAGACGCAGTGGCGATAATAGAACAAAACTACAGAATAACACGGAACTTTAGTCAAGCTGGACTGAAAGTAGTTATAAGTATGAGCCCGATAGCGTTGCGAGCTTCCCGATGACGCCGAAGACCACAGAACATATATACCAGAAGTCGAAGTCCCATATTAAATTTTATCAACACCTAGCGTCGGACAAAAAAAACAAAAAAAACTAAGTGACCTTGAGTGTCAAATAGCGGGATATGTGAAGTAGCTAACATCTATGAATTTTTCTGAAAATACGGGATATTTAAAATAGCTCAAAACCAATGAATTTTTTTCCCAAACTGCGAGATATTTCAAATTTTTCTTAGCTATAATTTAAAAAAAAAAAAAAAAAAAAAAAAATATATATATATATATATATATATATATATATATATATATATATATATATATATATATATATATATATATGATAGGAACGACTCATGATGTAATGATCTGTTGGTGATATGTACAATAGTTTATGTTCATTTGACCTAGCTCCGCGGGCCGCAACATGACTCCCGGTGGGCCGCGTGTTGGCCACCCCTGATCTACATTATACCGCAGCTGAATTAGATCAAAGGTGTGTCACCAAATACCGGAATAATGTCACGTGTCGCGAGAGTTTCCCTGCTGTGCGATAAAATTGGTACCACACCATAGCCCATATCAGACATACAAACACTCGATTGTGATCGAAGGGGATAAAAATAAAACTTCATCATCATCAAGCACGTCCTTAATCTGAACTTATAGTCCCCAATGCTGGCGGTGCTCTTGGTGAAGAATGGTACATTTGGGGCGATATGTGACACAGTTTAGACAGCGCGTCTTGTCATCCTATTGCAGGGACTTTGGCAAACATCGCTCCCATCGTGGCGCTTTCATTACGGCGCTCTCATCACGGCCTGGCATCAGAAGTCTCGTTTGTTTGCCAGTTCCTCTGCCTCACACATGTTCATTCCCATTGTGTCCTCGATGTCATGTGTTCATCATCGTACTGGTTTACTACTGCTTCTTCTTCCAGAAACCAGGCCTCTCATGACTATTATTGTCGAATTACTGTCTCGCTGAATACGACCAACACATTCCAGTTTCCAAGACATGCAATTGTTTATGAGCCAGCTTTCTTGGATAGTCAGGTCTTGTAGATTATCTGTATTTTTTTTTCTTATTCTTGGTCTAAGATATTCTAAGAACTGTTCTGCAAAATTTAAATTTACAAAATCTAGTTGTCTTATTTAACTACAGCAAAATAGTCTACATATAGCATCCGCACGTTTGCCATGTAGACCAAGAGTTAATGGATCTTCTGTTGTCTGATGTATGTATTGGAGCCTATAGTCCATGACTATGGACAGACTTTATTACCAAGGCCACACGGCATGGTCTATAAGAAGATGGGCAGCATAAGAGACAAAAGGTTGTGGACATACATGATCACCAATGTGTTCTTGTCCCGAATGTGCCACGTAACAACACCATCTAGTTTTCCATCTCGGTGCTTCCTCTTGCTTGTTTCACAATTAGTGTTATCAGTTGCGACTAAGTATATGAATGAATCACCAAAAAACGAGAAGCAGATTGTGAGCTTTACTGAACACGATAACAAGAAACAAAATGGACGTTGCGGTCAAAGCTTTCGTAAGCACAGAACAAACAAACACAAACCGACACAAAACTACATGAAACACACTACATGACAATATTAAGGGCAATTATCTGAATCTGTATCCTTGCTTGGAGCATCTGGTGCGTTAGACAATTATAAGTAGATTGTATGAACCGGATGTATGGTCAACGGGTCAAACGTCAATACCGTCATAAGCTCAGGTGTTGGCTAAGCCACCTGGCGGTAGGACAGGCGGGAAAGGGGTGGGGGTGGAGAGGCGCCCATGTAAGCGTAAGGTAAAAATTGGGATTTGCAATGATGTTACGGACGCAGTTCACAATTTCTCGTTCAGCGCTCAAACACAGCTGTGGGCGACCTGGATGCAGCCCGCCATTGCGTTGGTCCTCACAGAGTGGTACAAGGGCCGGTCGCTCAGAAAACAATTACAAATCACCGACCGCAAACCTGCCAAGAAATCCCAAACAGCAAAAATAATTCTGGGGTTGACTGCGACGTCCTGCAAAGGACATGCACCTGCCTTTTTTGTGGACTATACACAAAGGGGGTGGGAGGGGGCGGGGGTTTGGGAGTTAAATGAAACTGTGTTGGACATTGAGGCCGTGCGGGGAGAATGAACCCAACTTGGAGATGAGATGGTTTCCCAATGTCTTACGATCCCTTTCGTGGGATGCGCACTATGTGATCGCCGAGACCTATATGTCAGCCACTCCACAGTGGTCAGGACTCTCGAAGTGCATGGATACTGGTTTCTGGGCGCCAATGTTGATATCAGAAAGGTGTTGCCTAAATCTGTCAGCCAGATGTAGACCTATCCTCCCGATATATCTCATGTCACAACATGTGCAAGTAATCGTTTAGATAATGTTGCTACTCGTGCATGAGAAACCTTCACGGATGTGGAAAGTCGTCTAAGGGAATGCCAGACTCTGGGTTTGAAGTACATATGGGCAGGTCTTTCATCGCGATCGAAGATAAGCCACCATGCCAGGAAGAGACGTGTGAGGTTGGGGTAGAATGCCATGGACCAGCACATCTCTGAGGTTACGATCCCGCCCGTACGTAACCAGGGGGCCTATGAGAAGACATAGCGAGTGGTCAGGTCCGCATGGAGAATGGATAGATGTCTCAGGATGATAGTCTTGGCAGCAATATTATGGGGATGGTAGGTTAGTGTAACGAAATGACCCATGGGTCCGTCCTAATGTTGCGGGCTTGTCATGAAACTGCCGACTCGAATTTCTTCTATTGTTGAGCGGGGATGCCCAAGGCTATTTATAGAAGCGGTTATTCTATCGGGAAACCCTTTTACGAGATTACTCTCGAATCTTATAGAGGTAGATCTATGGGCTAATTTTACACCCGAGAAGAACTTCAAGTTAAGATTTCATCGTAAGCACTTTCCCTAGGGGATAAACCCAAGAAAGTTGCCTTGCACGGGATACTTCAGTGTCCTTGACTTTGTTATGTGAAGCTACGGGCGAGAGCTGAAAGTCGGCTCAGTAAAGCCTACAGTTTCATTTAAACGGACAAGGTGGAAACATGTCAGCTGGCTGTCTGTGTGTTCTTAAAGTTATCCGACGACCCGTATGGCACAGTATTCGAGGTTTATAAGGATGATAGGGTAAGAGTGGTCTATACTAATTCTTGGGAGTGAATATCTTTGCGAGACGGGCCGTGCGCATCGTCAGCTGTCGATAATCAGTCGCGATTTGGCCTAGGACAAAGGCTGTACCGAATTAGGATCGGAGATCGATCGTACACGAATAACGGGGCTTCGAACGAGCGTTATCGTTCGTTATCTATTCCGGATAGGCCGATAGCGTCGAACGCCGATCTTTAGAAAACTCTCTATCCTGTCTTCTTTAAATGAAGTATATGCATGGCATATCAACTGACAACAGTGGTTATGGGATGGGTCCGTTGCGAGGGCTCCCCCAATCGATATTCCGTCCAACCATACGGGAGAAACCACCGTATAGTGCTTCTATCTTTCCACCGTAGGAAAATATGAAGAGAAGGTCGACATAAAGAACACCTTTAATTTAAGATGATTACAGTGAAGTAACTAATGGCTTTACCCAACCGGAGGGAGCTGAAAATCATCAGTCATGACTCGTACCATGGCTATGCAGCTGTAGCTCATAAGCGATCGTCGGCCGAGGGTGTGTATCTTCTTGAATATATCATTGGAAAGACAAGGAACTAGTAGTAGTTCCGTGAAAAACCTTCCACACTGATATTCTTTAGGCTGATATTCTGGTTAGCTGTAATAACCACTAAGTAAAACCACCATGGAGTAGGGGGTTGGCCAAACAAACCCCCAAACAGCCAAAAGAGGCCATTGAAAAGGGTGCCGAAGGTGTTGCCCATAATTACTACGCTGATCCCAGAGGACCAGCTTACCCGTTCTAACGCTAATCAATCCCGAGGGAGTGGGGATGAACGAGCGGGTGGGTTTATAGAGGTATATGTATTTACTTGCCTTCTTTGCGGGAAAAGAAGGATATCTTCTATTCTGATCTGCTAACAGGGGGTTGGTAACACGGTGCATACATCAGACTCAATCTAGGTACGAACAAAGGGGAACCTCTGACAGAGGAGGGAAGACGTCTCCGGTGGGTGGCTAGGAGATAAAATGTGGATCCAGTGCATATATTTTCGTGGAATGATACAAGAGAGTGTAACCAACGGAGTCTTGTATGAATAGGTTTCGGAAGTCATTTAGGTTCAGACGACCCGACCGATACAGGTGTGAGGACAAGATCGTGCTGGACGACGCCGATCCAGGAGCGGCCTGACAGAAGAGAGGCCAGTTCACTCAAGTCTCCTCTCCTTCCAGAGCAATATCAGGTAGCATATATGCATGTATTTATATTTATGCTGAGGCTGATGATCATATCCTTGTATCATATCCAAAAGGTTTATGCTCGTGGCTCTCACTAGCTTCTGTCCTTGTAGGATCATCCTCCGTGTGGTATATGCTAACACCACAGTGACGGACCATTGCGACTAGGTGGATCCTGAATACTAATCTGTGTGGTTTACATCCTAGCTAGGATCCAGGTGCTTCCGAGACATTAGAATTTCATCTCCTTCAAAGGTGTAAGGTACCACATACACATTGTGAACTCTGTTGTGTTTCATCACGTGCGGGAAGCACGGCGCTTTATTATCGCTCGCGACGCCTATGAACTCTGGTGGCTTCCACAGTCTACCAAGCAGCAGGAGGAACTTCACATTCGTTCTTCTCCTGCTTCCAGCAGTTATCGAGAGCAGGACCTTAGGGAATCCAGTGAGCTACTTGTGAAGACCTGACAGATATATACGGAACGGAATTGGCCGAATATGAAGGCCCACCGCTGGCTACCTGTCTGTTGATTTTTCTATATCTTATCTCTATCTAGATTTGCAACCACTGTCTCCCTCTTCATCTGTTCTGTCATGCATGAGATTATTACATTGCCATTTGAATTTACCATTGAGTCCAGGGAAC
Organism: Cepaea nemoralis; assembly: GCA_014155875.1. Taxonomy (NCBI): domain Eukaryota; kingdom Metazoa; phylum Mollusca; class Gastropoda; order Stylommatophora; family Helicidae; genus Cepaea; species Cepaea nemoralis. The sequence continues at coordinate 682,988 of JACEFZ010000601.1, forward strand.
GGAGGAGGTGTGGCAGAGAGTAATCCAACCTAGCCCAAGCCAGAACCAATACAAATTCGAAGTGTTATGAGTATAACAGAAATCCTCCACGAATCTTGGTACAGATAGTGAGAGGACTGGTCTATTATTGGTTTCGGCCTTGGGGAGAGAGCCTCAGCACGACTGATAGACTGACAGCGGTGAAGAGCTGTAGACAGAACATTCTCAGGATAGCCGCGAAGACGGAAGAAATCCAGCATTTTGTGGGCTGTTTGATGGAAGTCGTTATAATCCTGACAAAGCCGTCAGAGACATAACAGTTAGGAGAAAGGAATAGAACCCTTACACAAGGAAGGATGGGAGGAGGTGTAGAGAAGGAATGTGTGCGAGTCAGTTGGTGTATAATAAACAAGCATAGGCCCGCGGAACCTAAAAAGACTGTTAGGTGTAAGAAGCTGACGGTCGACGAAGAAATGGTGGAAGTAAGTGTGATATTGGTATGAAAGTCGGAGAAAAAGGCAATGAAGTTCTGGAGGTCAGACAAGGACATGTCTGAAACACCAAAGCAGTCATCAATGTACCTCCTGTAGAGCTCCGGGAGCCTACTGGTGTATTCACTCCATACCTGGTGCTCCAGATAGCCCATGAAGAGACAGGCATAACTAGGACCCATCTTAGTACCCATGGCCACCCCGCTAATCTGGTCGAAATAGTTCCCATTAAACTCAAATGAATTGAGGTTGAGGACTAACTCTGCGAGACGCAACAATGGCCCGGTGGCTATAGTTGGGCCGTGCCTTTTGTCTAAGTAAAAATTCCAAAGCTTTACGACCGTCAGAGTGAGTATAGAGTGAAGTCACACCTAAAATAACATTGTATTTCTCCCCAAGACTTAGCCATACAATCTTATCGATAATAGGTATTCGCAACTGTAGATCTGATAACGTAGTGTGAAACACACACACACACACACACACACACACACACACACACACACACACACGCACACACACACACTCACACACACACACACTCTTTGACTATTAAGCTCGGCAGATAAATAAGAAACAAAAACACACAGAAACACACACGAACGTTACGACTGAACTCTTTATCCATAGAACAGCAAGAACTATTTGCTTGTCTCTGAACAATGTTGTGGATCTCTGAGACGTGCCCAGGAAATCTTGACTGTCTAAGACTAATTTATGTAAACAATGTTGTGGATCTCTGAGACGTGTCCAGGAAAACTTGACTGTGTAAAACTAATGTCCAGGTTTGTCCATGGGAATGGGATATTTTATTAAAATATCCCATTTTACCCATTTTTGAAACATGGTCAACACCTAGCCATACCAGTGTCCTCAGCGGCAGTCGAGCACTTATTTAGTGCAGCTGGATTGTTGTTGAGTAAGTTACGAAAACGGATGTTACCAGCTCTCGTTATAAACTCTGTGTATATCAGATTTGCATGTAAGATAAAAATTGTGGAAATTGTTCAGGGATTACCTGGATTAACTGAATTATTAGAAACAGTCGATCAACAGGAAATTGTTAATGTGCTTAATGAGCTGAGTGACTCTGAAACAGAATGAGAGTGTCAGAATGACACTAAATTGTCATATTTAGATTCAACTTTGTTTTAATAAAATACCCTTGAATATTAAAATTAATAAATTCTGTTGTTTTACATCTTGTGGGATGTGGATTTTAATCTAAGAGAATATTTTGTTAAAAGTGTCTAGGGGATTTAGTTGATTCTCTAGTCACTGTTAGAATGCAAGGTGATCAGGGATATTTACCACAACCACCAAAAGAAAACACTTCAATCCTTGAAACAATAGCATCTGTGTGTAGGTTTCCCTTCCCACTTCATCACCCTTTAAATTTACTATAGTGTTAGATGATATTGGTTGTTTACAACATAGAAACAACCACTGTTGAACAAACATCAACACAATTGATGGAGACATCAACATTTGGATATACTGTTCAAGAATAAACTCAACTCAGAGGTAACATACAAACATATAATGGACATATTCAGTTCTGGGCTTTGCATGACATGACATAGGACATAGGTATAAAATCACATGAAATATGGCATAGGTGTACAATCCCATATGACAACCCCATTGTCCCAAAATCAGTATAATCATATTCATGTACTCACCCCAAACAACCAATAATTGGTTATACCACCATTGAACCATCCATTGGTTTTTACACAAAAAGAAACCACGGTATGAGATCATAAAAACCAGACATATAAAACCTTTGTGTCTGACACCAGTTACCATTCTCATATTTTAAAATATTAGTGAGATGATGTCAGAATATTTAACCAAAACATAACTATTATTTGGTTCTACCCTTCAATTGGAAAAAAAAAAATACTGACCTTATCAATCCATGGCATAGAAAAAAAAACACATATAAAAAGCAGTTGGTACTCTTAATTAAACTAATTAATAGAGTCCTTTATCTCCTGGTGTGCAGTTCAGTGTTCATATCTAATGTAGATTAGATCCTATTCCCATTATCTGGATACCTAGAATAAATTTTACTTCTCGGTCTTCCCCTAGGTCTCTTCCCTTCGATCTTGCCAGTTGTCAGAATAATTTCATAGAATGCAGTTTTTGCTTATCCAATTATGTTATTTATCTCAGTGATGCATCTTCCATCTGATGTTATCCATGTGCCTAGATATTTGAATTTCTGCACTTGCCCCAAAATAACATCCTGTACTTTAATTGCACATTTAGGCACAATCTGTTTCTTCGATATCACCACGACTTCTGTCTTTCTATTATTGAAACTAAGGCCCATTTTGTCACTTTTTAAAACCACCGTATCTATAATTTCCTGAAGATTCTTCTAACATTATCTTTTGCTATCAATACTGTTTCAGTTAACACGTGGACTACCCTAATCGCTACACATCTCTGGTTGTTTTATTGTATTGATCACGGATCAACTACTTAATTTAGTGGTGCGGGTGTGGGTATGTGAAGTGTTAGGGTCACCAAATGGTTTTAGCGTGAGCGCGCGGAGAAATATCTGATCAGCTCCCGTAGCGTGTAGTGAACCCAAGTATCCAACTCTCGTACGACGTAAATTTGTTAGGGCATGATATCTAAACACATGCACGCACGTATCCACGTAATTCTGCCTTATTATGTCAACAGTCTAGCCCATGATTCTTATTTTAACTGTTGTATAATAATAACTATAATATAATAGTAATTAGGTCCACCATGTCGTTTGGTTACAACATGATTACTAAGTACAAGTAGACATAATTATAGCCAATCAGATAAACGGGGAAAGATGTCGTACATTAGCTACACCCCTCAGTTGTGCGAGGGGGTCGGGACAGACGAAGAATGCACAATCACAGCTGAGACAATACGTGCGATGCTCAAGAAATCACATCGCCCCAGGCCCAGACGGCATCCGATATGGTGACCTACTGGTGATGTCAGATGATGACATGGAAGAACTGGCCAGAGAATTCAACACCAGTATCCAGAGGGGTCAGATCAAAGAGAAATGGCTACACAGCTACTTGATGCCGCTGCCAAATCCGAACAAAGACCATTCCAAGATAAGCGGCTACAGAATCATTACGATGCAGAACACTGCTGGCAAGCTACTGGAGAAAATGGTAGCACACATACTTGCTTGTGACTTGGAACAACTCGGCTGCTTCCCGCACACACTTGGAGGATACAGACGTAACAAAGAGTCATGGCTGAATGCGGCGGTCTTTGCTCAAGATGTCTACGAAGGATTTCAGGTCAGAGAAGAGAAATGTGCGGCAGCCATAGACTTAGAGGACGCATACAATAGAGCAGGGATGGGCAAACGTTTCATGCGGAGGGCCGCATTGACAAATGTAAAGCTATTGGCGGGCCGCATATATATATATATATATATATATATATATATATATATATATATATATATATATATATATATATATATATATATATATATATCTTCTTCTTCTTCAGCATTCCGAGCCATTGAGGTTCTTTGCTGCAAATACAATCTGTCTCCATTCGTCTCTCTGGTGGACCTTCTCTTGCCAGTCGTTGATTCCAAGTGCTTGTAGGTCTGTATGTATATTATCTCTCCACCGCCTTCTTGGTCTACCTCGGGGTCTACGGTCATTTATTTCCTGAGTGTAAGCGAGTTTTGTTTCCCTATTATCTTCCATTCTTTCTATATGCCCCAGCCATTGTAGTCTATTAGCCTTCATGATACCAGTGATTAGCGGGGACTTAAACAAATCATAAATGTCTTTGTTACTTCTTCTTTTCCACTCTCCACTTTGTGTATCCCTAATGGGTCCAAAGATGCGTCTTAAAATTTTGTTCTCAAAGGTTTGTAACAAGGCTTCGTCTCCTTTCGTTGTACTCCAGGTTTCAGAGCCATACAGCACAACTGGTCTGATCAGTGTTTTGTATATTGTGATTTTGGTGTTACGAGATAGCGCCTTTGATTTTAGTAGATGTTGTAGTGCATAGTATATCTTATTTCCAGAGTTGATTCTAGTTTGTATTTCTTCCCTTATGATGTTGGAGCAGTTGAAGATTGTACCCAGGTATTTGTATGTTTCCGTTCTTTTAATGGTCATATTATCTATTTGTATGTGGCCAGAGTTTTTAGCCATTCCGTCTCTTGAAATTACCATATATTCTGTCTTATCTTGGTTGATAACCAGCCCCATCTGTTGGGCTTTTTCCTTTAAGTGAGTCAATATTTCTAATGTCTTTTGTTCACTTTGCCCTATAATATCTATATCATCTGCATAACCAAGCAGCCTGGATGTTCCTCCAATATCACATTCCTCCTTTACCTTCCTTACAACTTTCTCTAGAGCCAGATTGAAGAGTAGCGGCGATAGTGCATCACCCTGTTTCAAGCCAGATGTTATTTGGAAGGGGTCTGATTTCCTGCCTTTATATGTTACTATATTATAAGTATCTTCCATGCATAGTTTGGTCATGTTAATTAACTTCCTTGGTATTCCAAATTCCTGCATAACTTTCCATAGACTATTCCTATGGACACTATCATAAGCCTTTTTAAAATCCACAAAAATGTTATGGAGATCTCTTTTATATTCCCAATGTTTCTCGGCTATTTGTCGTAAGATAAATATCTGATCTATTGTTGATCTGTTTTGTCTAAAACCCGCCTGGTAGTCACCTAATATGTCTTCTGAATATGGTTTTAGTCTATTTAGTAATACTGCGGATAGTATCTTATAGCTTGTGGACAGTAGTGATATTCCTCTATAATTTCCACATTGGAACTTGTCTCCTTTCTTAAAGATAGGTATCAATAATGACTCTTTCCAGTCATGGGGTAATTCTTCTGTATATATATATATATCCATTTTGTTTACAGCAATTTATCACAATAAATAATTATTAATTATTTATAGGTTATAAAGCAGTATAAATAAGTAATTATTGCAATTTTATTTTACTTATACACTTATACATTATATTTGACAATATAGACAAAAACTTTTACTAATTTGTTAACACGATTTTACAACTTGTTATTATAACAAATATTCTTTATTATCTATAAATGGCTTTAATTTAGACACACAGCTACTACATTGACACTACAGTTGTTGATTGCTAATGCGATGTATGTAACTGTTTGCAATGTTTGACAATATTCTTGAAATCTGGAGCAAGTTTACTTGTTGAAATTCGCATGACAGCATGCAAGTTGCAGTCCGACAATAAAGACCTATTCTTAGATTTGTTGATCTTCAAGCAAGAGAATGCTTGTTCGCAAATGTATGTTGATCAAAATAATGATAAAAGTTTTGCTGCAAAGTTTTTCAAGTTGGGAAATGATTCTTGTGATAAAGATCCATAGAAATCCAGCAAACCATCTGTCTTGAATTTCTCTTTCAGGTCATGACCTGCTTGTAAGTCAAGCAGCTCTAACTGTATGTCCTCAGTTGCTGTATCAGCTTCTGCACTAAAAGGTGAACTGAGAATATTGAACTATGGCTCTAATTTCTTGAAATCTTGGAATCTCTATCCAAATTCTTCAATCAATGCATCTAATTAGGCTTTTTCAGTCATTTCACCAGAAATGGTTTCTTGTTTCAGCAAAGGGAAGTGACAAAATATTGTTTCACTTGCTTGTCTGGAGAACAGTGAGAGTTTTGCCTGAAATGATTTTACTTGTACATACAATTCACGTGCAAACACACCATTGCCCTGAAGTTTGATATTCAATTCATTTAACTTTTCCATAATTTCAATGGCAAACATAAAGTCTAACTGCCACTTTTTATTTACAATGTTAGTATTAAAGTCACATGCAATGCCCTTATCTCTAGTAACATCACTATTTCTTCTCTGAGTTCTCACACTCGCCCCAACACCTTGCCGAGACTCAGCCATCGAACATTGGTGTGGTTCTAGACATCGGAATGTTCAGTTTCCAAATCGTCAAGTAATGACTTGAACTGTCTGTGATTAAGTCCTCTTGATCTGATGAGGTTGATGACACTGACAACTGGGTCAATAACATGCTTGATATTCAAAACAGTTTTACACAGACGTTCTTGATGAATCACACAGTGAAGTGGTAATAATGTGTGGTATGGATATTCTGCTTTAATCTTATCACTTATCAACTTTACCAGAGAAACTGGTTTGACGGCTAGGCCAAAGAAATGTCAAGTAGGATTCCAAGAATTTGACTATTTAGGTCATAAGATATCTCATGGACTAATAACTCCACAAGAGGGAAACGTGGACAAACTCCAGAGAGCACCTCGTCCAAAAACAAAGAAGAATGTGAGATCATTCGTATCCTTCTGTGGATTCTATCAACGATACATTAAAGACTTCAATACTCTGTCAGCACCTTTAACGGATCTTACCAAAAAAGGGAACCCAGAGAAAGTCAATTGGTCTGCTGAATGTGAGAGAGCTTTCACAGCACTCAAACAAGCCTTAACCAATCATCCAGTTTTACATCTACCAGATCTCAACCAGTCATTCGTACTGCGTACAGACGCCAGTGACGTGGGAATTGGGGCAACGTTGTTGCAGAGAAAAGGAGATGAAACATCAGAGCTATTCCCTGTAGCTTATGCCAGCAGGAAATTGAATGCAGCGGAGAGAAAATATAGTGTTATAGAGAGAGAATGTTTGACTCTCGTATGGAGTGTACAGAAGTTTCAGGCATACCTATATGGGAAACACTTCACCGTACAATGTGATCATCAACCACTCATGTTTCTCGCAGCATCCAAAAATTGGAATGCAAGACTGATGAGGGGTCACTACTTCTACAACCATACTCGTTCCAGATAGAATATGTCCCTGGAAGGATGAATGTGGGAGCAGACTTTCTAAGTCGACACCCAGTGTCTGATGAACCATGTCAATCAGATACAGAAGAGAATACATTGGAGTAAATCATATAGGAAAAGCTTGACCACTGTAAATGCTGGAAACTTAGTTCCATACCCAGAACAATCTGGAGTGGGGCTATGTGACATATTCACCATCCATCATTTTACAGTGCGTAAACATTTCACACCAACCCTGAGATTGTAAAAACAATGACTGCACGATTAGGAATCGAACTCACCAAGTGATACTCATAACAGACAATTGCCAAGTTAAAAATAGAAAAGTTGGCGTCAACAAACTGGAAACCATTTGGGAGAAAGACGTCACGTGAATATAGCGTCGCCCCAGCTCAGGCGTAATTTCTTAGATAGCGCGCACTTCCCAAACTTCTAGACTGTCGATTAGACGGAAAGCCAATGTGTCCTGCTTTTCAAATTTTACAACCGGCAGTTTGATTCTAGTTCTGAGGTAAGCTTGTAAATTCTCAGATCTAAGTGATACCAAGATGTATGAAGCAGAGGTATCCAGTGTTGTACGTCCAAGTAATTGTATTTTTGATAAAATAATTCTCTGAAAATGTGAAAACTGCCAACCGCACTTCTAGTTACACAGAGCCTTGTCCCCGGCGAACCAGACATCTTATACTTTCTCAAAACTGCAAAACTCTTACATTCTTTACCACATTTACTTACGTTACCAGGTGCATACAACTATAATCTATCACAGAATAATGTATGAGGTGAAACTTCCAATGCACTCAAATACATTTCAGCAAAAAACTTTTATAAAATGTTTCTGCAGAGCCAAGTCAGTTTGTGCAAACGAATCACTACCTCACTTTAAATTGTACTTATTTCTGTCTATTTGCAATCTAAAGAGCTGAAACAGGAATTATATTCTCCCTTTCCTCTTTAGGAATTGAAAAAATAGTAGTTGATGGAAAATAATTGTATTCATGTGTCGGATTTAATTTAAACAGCGCACTCTACAGATTGCATTGCTTAGAATATGGTTAGGTTCACAGACGCCTTTTATGATGGCCGGACTAAGTAATCTGTCCTGACTTAAAGGTGAAAATTACCTCGGTCTATAGCCAACTGTGATCGCCGACAGAATGGACATGATGTGCACTGGTAATAGATGTAGGAGAAGTATAAGTAGACGAAGAGAAGGAGGGAATTAGTAAAATTACTTCAAGTAATAACCTTTTTACTAATGTATTTTGTCATGACCTTGTATAGATTACAATTTGTAACAAATACACATCAGAAATCTGTATGTTGGACATGAACCACAATAAAACTCACTAGATGAGTTAAACTCAGATTAACTGCTGAAGGTGAGGGAAAGTAGTACAATTTATAGAACCCCCCCCCCCCCCCCACACACACACACACAACAGAAGTTAACTCAACACAATACACCTCACAACACTCCATTCAACACCACAGCAACAGCAGGAACAAGGAAAAGATTTGCAATAAGAAGAGGAAGACCAGTAGTTGCTTTGGAAGGTACAGATAAACAATTATATACACAATGTAGAACAAAAAGAGTTGATGTAGATGTTTAATTGTATGTCATTTATACAAATGCATCTCATCCTTGTCTTGATCTTGCCTGTCAGCTTGATTACAATGATCCAAGGAACATCACATCATCACTCTTTATCTGTGTCTGACTACATTTCTCACTGAACTACAGGTCCACTGAAGAAATGCATACAGCAGGTACCAGACCACAGAAGATGCATCCAGTGTAATAATCTCTGACTCCACCCCAAATCAACACAACAACACTTCTTCTGATCTTGTCCTTCCTGTTATGTTGTGTTTACTCTATGAACATGCTGTAAGGGATTATTCATATCTATGCGAATTTTTTACAGTGATGTCTTGGTGCCAACCTGACCAGAAAGAGGGAAGATGAGAGAAGAAGATGACCAACACCTGTGATGGAAGAGAACTCAAGCCTTGAGCAGAGCATGGGAAGCCTTCAGAGAAGCTAAACTGGCCAAAACTGAATTGGATCCATCAGACAATGGACCCAAGCTTATCCACATCTCCCATTCACAAGGTTACCTTTTTCCTTGCCACAAACTTCACCCCTCTCAGGAACTGATTTTCCTGAATATTGTTTTACATTTTGACAAACTTAAACTGTACAACATTTTGATAGTTACCATATCTCACCACACAATGAATGTTATTTATTTATTGATTGACTGTGTTTGGTCCTATGGGCATTTTTCTATTTAATTCTGAATATGGCAAACAGATGTGAAAAAAGAAGATGTTAATAGGCCAAAAGACACTGGCCCAGTCAATAAATCATTGAACTGTAGCTATATTCTCTATTAATTTGTCAGTCCAAACTATCTGTTGAATCTCCATCTTGTTTGTGTAAAACATGTTGTCAGCAACTCCATATATTTGTTAAATGTTTGATTAACAGATATACTTCACACAAAAATGAATGAATTAATTAAAAGAAGAAAAAGAGAGAACTCAACATCTCGTGACTGTTCCAGATCCATGTTATATTTCACCTGATTCTTACTGAGAAAGTCTTTTCAGACATTTTTCTTCAGCAATTAGAAGGGGGTTCGTGAGCTATTACTATTAAATTCCAGGTGAAAAGACAAGGGACAAACCTAGTGCTTACTTTTTCCCCAAAAGAGGACCACACACTCCTAGACAAAGAACGAAATTCGAGTCTGTAAATTCTTCAAGGGTCGTATTCTTGATTTATTTGCATACAAGAAGTGGATGGGGCCCAGCTTCCTTTAACCGAAATGGGTCATGCACATTGGTGATTACCAGTCCCTTCAGAATATACGACACATGTATAAATATCAATAATTGGGCAGTATCATGTACATCGGTACTCTCATCCAATGCAAGAGAGTACCAAAAAAATTGTTTACTTGCATCTTAAAGTTTATGCATCAAATTGTCACTGATCTTGTCAACACGTCTGACCACAGTTCTCCTTGATAAAGTAATGTTGTCAAATCTGTTTTTTTATTTGGTTCTGGACACATAATGTTTGCTGCATCTAGCAAACATTCCTTGATGAACTCGCCATCAGAATATGGCTTGTTCTGTTTTACAATTCTGCGTGACAGCACAAGACTAGCTTTAGTTGCAGCATCTTGAATTGAAGACTGTTTAGTGAAAACAGTTTGCTGTTTCTCCAAATTTGTCACCAACTCAAGGCATTTCCTTTCCTTCTCTTCGGTCGTTAAATTGTATCCGAAATCGGAATGTTTTGTTTCATAATGTCTTTTTAAATTGTACTCCTTGAAGACAGCCACTGACTCATGACACAACAAGGAAACTGATTTGCTACCAACTTTTATAAAACAGTACTTAGTTGTCCATTCATCATTAAAAACACGGCATTCATCTTCACTCTTACGTTTGTTATGGATAATCATCATAACGGTACATGAAATTCTGTAAAATTCAACAAATTAACTAAAAACGAATTAAATTTTTTTATTTCTAAATGCCCTCGCGGGTCGCATAAAATCACTTGGTGGGCCGCATGCGGCCGCGGGCCGTAGTTTGCCCACCCCTGCAATAGAGTATCCTTCGAGCATTTGATGCAAAACTTCCTCAGACTGAAGGTGCACCCTCACCTTGTACGATGGATCGCTGCAGTTCTGCTCAAAAGGAAGGTGGTGCTAAGATGCGGGAGTTGGTCTTCTGACAGATAACGATATGTCCAGGATTACCGCACGGTTCACTACTGTCACCAGTACTATTCAACGCATATACGGTGCCTATCACTGAACAACAGTTGGACGGGAGGGGTAGGACTCTGTCATTACACATACTCGTGTATCGACAGGGTTGAAATAGACAGGCGGTTGCCAATGATATGCAGGGCGAACTAGATCGAATTTCCTTATGGTGTGCTGATGCTGGCGACCTTATCAACCTTGCAAAGGCATCGGTTACATGGTTCTCCCTAAACAACCATATTGTGAACACAGACCTTCTGGCAGTAAGAATGGATGGGAGCATTTTGAATAGAACCCAGTCAATGACATATCTTTGCGTGAGGCTTGATCGTAGCCTGTCCTACAGAGATCATGTCGATTATGTCATAACGAAAGCTCGAAAAGGTTTGTCGGCAATGAGAGTCATGACACTGCCTATATCGAGCAAAGACTGCTAATACTTCTGTTCCAAGGACTGGTGCTTTCACGCATCGAGTATGCCCTGGCCATCCTCACTATCAGCCCTACACAGATTGGAAGACTTGAAAAGGTACAAAACGAAGTCATGCGCATCATTTTGGGCTGCACGAGAAATACCAGCTGTGTAGCAATGAGATACCTCCTTGACTTCCCGACAATGGAACACAGGATCAAGATCTTGAGAGCTCGTGCATACTTAAAAATAAGTGCAGATGAGCAGCACCCTCTGCATGACTCTATATTCAGAGAAAAGGGCGACAGGCTAAAGAGGGGCAAATCGTGGATGGGTCGGGCGGAAGATGTTGTCAGACAGGTCTGCAGTCTTACCAGTATCAACCCCGGCAAGTAATGGGTGCCGGTGCGTCCAGTTTTTAAGTGCACTTTCTCCTGCATTATCACACTCGACAGACGGTGCAGAGAGAGGAACCCTGCCGCTGTCAATGCAGAGGTCAACGCGCTCATCTATGAACACTCAGATAGCCCCGAAGTACTTATCTATACTGGTGGATCTGTTGTAAAGCAGCAGAGAAGTGCATGGGCATTTACAGCCCGTTCAGCGGGCCGAACCGTTCAAGAATCCAGTGGTGTCCACTCTATGACCACGAGCAGTATGACGATGGAGGTGATGGCAGTTACACAGGCTTTCATATGGCTGGAATCACAGCATTATACCAACGTGTGTGTACTAAGTGACTCAATGAGCATGATTCAGAAGGTCGAAGCTGGAGCTGTACGCAGACAGTGGACTGAGTTGCTGCGGAAGTCTGTTGTCTGTAAAGTCACCTTCATCTTCGTCCCGGGACATGCGGGAGTCGAGGGAAATGAACGAGCTGATAAACTGGCTGGCTCTGCACCCCCTGTAGATGGCCAGCCCATGGATCGTGCCGATGTTATTAACGCCCTTAAAGATATGGCGAGAACACAGGACTTTGACTTCAGTGAATCCACATCGCTGTCCAGGATGAAAGACTTGGGAGTAAGAATCGGTACGGCCAGACGCGAGAGGTACATACTTTCGGAAGCTCTCAGTTCTCTTGTTCGCTCAATCTCTATGAAAGATAGTTCTTTGGGTTACCTTCATAACACAATCTTTACATGGAGCGAGTAGATATAAGTCTTTTCTTTCGGGTAGACCCGATGGAGCGCCTTGCGCCAAATGCGCACTGGTGCGGATTCTGGAGAATTCATGTCCGTTTCTACTGATCGCTACCCACTGCCTAATGTCAAGAGTTCAAGTTAAAGATTGAGACATTTTAAAAGGCAGAATACTGATGGGCTATGAAAGGTAATCTTAGGTTGTAATTAGTTTTGCACTTATAAATCTCTATTGTCTTAACGACTGAGATGATATGGCGAAACAGCAGTCTTGCTATATTGGGAGGGGGGTGACCGTTAGCCAATCTGGCTAAGCTTCTTAATCTTGGAATGGCAAGTGAACAAATCTGAACAATAAATATTTCCCAAATGATATCGCTTGTTCTTGGCAGCCGATAGACGAGTGCTATCTTTCTTCCTACGGCTTACCTCTACTTAGTAGCTTCTCTCATTTAAATATAAACACATTTGATAGCTACGGTGTGCCGGAAGGAAGGAAGGGCTCCTTGGGGATGGGATCCACCAATCTATGATCTATCTTCTTGAGCCGGAAGAGGCTACCCACGGTGCTATCTCTTTCGTCTTTTAGTCGAGAGGATGATGTCGGGAATATAAATAAACTTCTTTATCTCATTGAGAGAACATGCATTCCTCTGAATCTACGTGTTATGTGAGGCACTGCCGGTACATTGCGGCGACAGCTCAGACAAGAGCAGCGGCCGGAAGGGGTAGTATCTTCTTTCCTATTCTTGCTGGGAATTGGGAACTACACTGCGTGCCATACAACCCCACTACTATAATATTAATTAAAGGGGAGAAACACACAGATTACTAGGCACACCACACCACAAGATATTTGTCGTGAGAAGGGCATGGTTTGCAAGGGAGAGAGAGACTGGGAAACGAATGTGCCCAATAATAATAAAGGCATGGTATGAGTGTGGAGAGTGAGTCTTGTATGCAACAGGGTGCATAGGGTAGCCGACAGGATGTCTACAAGTTGGAGGTCTGCTCAAGCCAGGACGTAGCCAATCCAGGGGCTACCTGACATGTCAGACTCATTCAAGCAAGCCACTTATCTACTTATCTTGGTAAGCCAAAAGGTATAACTAATGTATTAACTGAGGCCAATTGGACCTCAGGATTGTGGGGCATGAGTCAGCTTGGTCCCTCACTAGTCTTTCTCATCTACAGGGTCCTTCTTTTGAAGTCTTCTCATCGACTTAAGGTCGAGTGTAAACCGGAAAGTGTGTTGAAAGACTTGACAGGGCTTCTATGCCCAAACTTATAAGTACCTGATGAAGCCAGGGCAAGTCAGTGGACATACCAGGTATAATGTTTTTTTCTAATATAAATGGAGAGGCGTTACAAAAATGTAATGAGTGACACAACAGCCAACTCATGTCTTCTCATTGACTTAAGGTCGAGCGTTTGCTGATGAGGCGGTTTGGACCTACGCCAATTCCCATCCTTGTCCGGGACAGCGAAAGACTCTGATTCATTCCCTATACCCAATCTGGTATCATGACTTTGGTTCCCAACCTCAATTGTGCCCAGTGATCCCATGGCACTTTCCCAGACCAGATTACTGACTATATCGTGGTGACCTAGGAAACTTGGAAGCTGTTGTTCGAACAACCGACGCTGGATAGAGAGACTGGAACCTTTGCCCGGTGAGGCAGTTGTGAAATGACTGGACAATTTCAAGATCTGTGCTATATGATGTTCAGAGATTTCTGGATTCATTTCTGGACTAGAGTTATCACATCAGTTTTGTTTTCTGGACTTGTATAGGTTTATCTGTCTTGGTGTTCTTCTGTGTTGTCTTTATTACGGTATTAAATTCAAATTATAGTGACTGAGACGATCGTCATGTTACGTGTGTGTCAGCCAGAAATACACTGCAGGAAATAACCCTGAGGTCGAAAGAGAGTGTGACAGTAAGTCCGGGGAACGGATGAGGGTTGGCAACAAAGACCTATTCCCAGCCAGGGCAAAAGAATAAGTTTGAAATATTGTGACGGGACATTATGGGACCCTGCCCATAGCTTGTTACAATTTCTGGGGGCCAAGCCGGGATATTTGAAATCCTGGTGGAGTTCTGGCTGATATAGTGATAGGGGACAGATATCCTTGTCTACTATCAATAGGTTCTGCCTACCGTGCCTGGCTATTGTCTGTACTCTGCCTGACACAGACTGACCGACATGTGACGTGTTGTGGTCGTATAAAATATCCAATTGTTATTTGAGAGATAAATTTTGATATAGAATTGTATACATTTACCCGCTGAGTTTAAGATGGCATCAGCGAAATTTAATGTTGCAGAAGTACAGGCTAAAGGGCGAAAGATGGGCTACGATGGTGTAGAGTTACAAAAATATGTTCAGGAAGTTGAAAGAGTCCTCAGACAGGCAGAACGTGAAGCTAGGAAATTTGAGGTCGAGCGGGAAGCTAAGAAAATGGAAGCTGAGCAGGCCGTCAGAGACCATGAGTTCCGCATGAGGGAGTTGGATCTTAGAGCTAAATCTGCCAAGGAAAGCGAGGGTGCAGTGGGAGGCACCGTTCTACCGGACTCAACAACTTCTGGTGGCGGTCCATACCAGGCAATGAAGTTCCCTTTGCTCCCGTTCGATGAACACAAAGATAAGATCGACCAGTATCTTCAAAGATTCCAGTCGATGGCTTTGGCTATGGGACTGGAACGTGGGAAATGGAACTTGAAACTCTCACAGGGCCTGAGAGGGACAGAGTACGAGGTATACTCAAGGTTGCCACCTGGTATGGAGAATGACTATGAAGCCCTGGAGAAAGCATTATTGAAAAGGTTCCAGATGACAGCTCATACTTATCGACAGCAGTTCAGAAAGTCGAAGAGAGAACCAGGGGAGATGTTCGCAGCCTACAGTGTTAGACTGAAGTCTTACCTTTTGAAGTGGATGTCATTAGCTGGATTTGCTAACGACTATGAAAGTTTAGAAGAATTAGTGGTCGTGGACCAAATAAAGAGGATGATGCCAAGGCCATTGCAAACCTTCTTGCTAGAAAATGGGGCAGAGAAGTTAGACTTGGTAAATACATTAGCGGAAAGGTATGTGCTAGCTCATGGAGATAATGGGGAACTGTCACAACCCAATCCCCGATCACCAGACACTTGGTCTGGAAAGAAGAAGAACCCTAAAACAACCCACACTAAAAAGGAGGCTCCTTTCAATAAAGTTCCAGTTAAGAAACCCTCTGGTAAGAGTCCACCTGGATCTCCTAAAAGAGAGTGGAATGAAAAGTGGTGAGCCTATTGCAAATCTCCCACACACAATACGGCGGATTGCCGGCGTAAACAGAAAGACTCTCACTATGCTGCTTGTCTTGTAGAAACCGGGGAAGGGTCTCACAAGGAGGTAGAAGGGAGGGGTCTTGGGAACAAAGATTCAGAAAAAACCACCAGTAGTAGAGACGATACTTGTGAACGGACAACCAGTTGAGTGTCTCTATGACACAGGTCTGCAGTTTGAGGCTGTAATTTCATCACACTTAGTGAGCCCAGAGCAGCTAACCGGGGAATCTATTGAGATCCAAACGGCGACAAAGAGTGCGGTAGCGATGTCTCTTCCAATTGCGAAGGTGGACATCAAATCAAAATATGTTATTGGCACTATACAGGCAGCCGTTCTGCTCGATCCTATCTTCCCAATGATCTTGGGTTGTCGCTACGTCTTTCTAGGGATTCCAACCGAACCCATGTACGTAGGGGCGATGCAAACCAGATCTCAATCGGAGGATGAGCAGACGCCGGCCTTGATCGTGAATCCCTTGCCTGGGGAGTTACGAGCTGCTCAAAGCCAGGATGCTACTTTGCAACCTTGCTTCGACCAGTTGCCAAACAGTTCTGACCCACCAAGACGGGATCAGTATTATATGAAGAATCGGTTACTGTACCGGAGAGCCGGAGTGGAGGAACGCCAGCATGGACAGCTGGTAGTTCCTAAGGTTTATCGGGAACAGCTTCTTCATATGGGACACACCATTTCTTTCAGTGGACATATGGGTGTCGGGGCAACTCTACAGCGCATTTCCTGCCATTACTACTGGCCAGGGATGACTGGAGACGTGCGTAGGTACGTCAAGTCGTGCCCAGAGTGCCAGCGTGTGGCACCAAAACACTGGACGTCTCCGGTAGTCTTGGGTGACATGCCCATTATGAACTCTCCTTTCGAGAGAGTTGCCATCGATCTTGTTGGTCCTCTTCCTCGGACTAGGAAGAGGAATAAGTACATTCTCACGATGGTGGATTGCTGTTCCATGTGGGGTGAGGCGATACCTTTGGCCACAATCGACTCTAAGCGAGTGGCTGATGCACTGATGGAGACCTTTACTCGGTTGGGATTTCCCAACCAGATCCTAACGGACAATGGGTCTCAGTTCTGTGGTAAGCTGATGGAAGAAGTCTTTCGTATCTTCCAGACCAACCACATTCACACAAGCCCGTACCACCCTCAGTCTAATGGGCAAGTAGAGAGGTTTAATGGTACCTTGATGACCATGCTTCGGAAGCTGGCTCAAGAGAAACCAGACAGATGGGATGAGTATATCTCAGCCGCCTTGTTCGCCTATCGGGAGGTTCCCCATGGGTCGACCGGGTTGCCACCAGCCACTCTACTATTCGGGAGGTCTATCAAGGGTCCCTTAGAAGCCCTATTGAGATGTTGGACAGAGGAAGAAACTTCCGAAGAAGTTGTATCCTCATATAAATACGTCGAAGAGTTAAAGAAGAAGCTCCAGACGGGTTGGGCTTTGGCAGCTCAGAATCTAAGGGCAGCCAGAAAGAGACACGCGGCCTACTACAATAGAAGGACAAAAGATAGGTCTCTTAAAGTGGGGGATCGGGTTCTGTTGTTACTTCCAGTTGGTTCCAATAAACTCGAGATTGGTTGGCAGGGGCCTTTCCCGGTGAAAAGGGTTGTGTCCCGAACCAACTATGCCATCCGGATCAATGGAAAATCCAAAATCTTCCACATTAACCTCCTCAAAAAGTATGAAGAACGATCTGATGGTACTTCTCTCCCACTTATGACTATGGCGGTCGCGATGGAAACTGAATAGGGCGAAGACGCGGATAGGGAGTATCCTTTACACTCTGGGGAAACCTATAGGGATGTACATATTAATCCTGATTTGTCGGCTGAAGAAACAGACCGAGTCATCCGTTTGTTGGAGTCCCATCAGCAGATTCTTACCGATCGGCCAGGGCGAACAGGGTTAGTCGAGTTTGATATGACTCTGACTACCCAAGACCCCGTTCGCCAAAAAATATATCCAGTGCCCTTTTCGAAAGAGAAGGCCATGGAAGCTGAAATCCAGAAGCTTCTGGACGATGACATCATCACTCCTTCGACTTCTCCTTATAATGCCGGGGTTGTCTTGTTGAGGAAGCCAGTGGGGAGCACCGCCTATGTATTGATTACAGGCATTTAAACAGATGTACGACATTCCAAGTTGAACCGTTACCGAACACAAATCAACTGTTTTCCAGACTAAATAAGGCAAAGTACTTTTCGAAAATTGATCTAAGCAGGGGATATTATCAGATCCCTGTGAAACCCAAGGTTCGCCCCTTGCTCGCCTTCAGTACTCCGAGCGGGCATTACGAATTCAAGGTGATGCCATTTGGGCTGAGCAATGCGCCCAGTGTGTTCACTCGCATGATGAGAATGTTATTAGAGCCTTTAAAGGATCCCTCTGTGGTCTCGTTTATGGATGATATTCTCATCGCGTCTGACAATCTGAGTGATCACCTGAAGTCCTTGGGACAGATCTTCAAAAGGTTAAAAGAGGAAGGGTTAACCGCCCGTCCAGCCAAATGCATGATTGGCTATCAATCCTTAGAATTTCTAGGACATACTATTACCCCAGGGGGACTGGTACCGGAAGAAAAGAATATTGAGAAGTTCCGTCTCTCACCCCGTCCTAAATCCAAAAAAGATGTTAGGTCTGTCTTGTCTCTGTGTGGGTTTTACCAGAAATTTATTCCGAAGTTCAACGAAATTGCGGCGCCGTTAACCGAGACCCTGAAGAAAGGATCGCCAGATCTTATAATCTGGACCCCGAGCTGTGAAGTAGCTTATGGGAAGCTGAAACAGGCTTTGGTGGATAGGCCAGTCCTGCAACTCCCAAATTTGGAGAAAACGTTTGTTCTAAGAACCGACGCGAGGAACATAGGGATTGGGGCAACTTTGTTGCAGGAAGGGCGAGATGATGCTTCGGTGCTATGTCCGGTGGCGTATGCAAGTAGAAAACTGTTACCCGCCGAACGGAATTACTCCACAGTCGAACGGGAATGTCTGGCTCTAGTGTGGGCGGTACAGAAATTTCAACCTTATCTGTATGGAGTACCGTTCAAAGTGCAGTCCGACCATCAACCTCTGACCTTTTTGGCAACTTCTAAGAAACTGAACGCGAGGTTAATGAGATGGTCATTGCTCCAGCAACCGTATCAGTTCACGGTCGAATACATCCCCGGAAGGGAGAATGTGGGAGCGGATTTCCTATCACGGCATCCTATGGGTGAATGTGAGGGTGGCGCCATTCGAACAGAACCTCTGGCAGTAGAAAGTTCGTAGGGTTCGACTTTCTTAAGATGGGGCCTATGTGGTGAAACGCCAATGGCTCATGTCCTCATGCCTTCTTTTATTTTGGGTAAACAGGGAGAAACGGCTTTCGGAAGCTCTCAGTTCTCTTGTTCGCTCAATCTCTATGAAAGATAGTTCTTTGGGTTACCTTCATAACACAATCTTTACATGGAGCGAGTAGATATAGGTCTTTTCTTTCGGGTAGACCCGATGGAGCGCCTTGCGCCAAATGCGCACTGGTGCGGATTCTGGAGAATTCATGTCCGTTTCTACTGATCGCTACCCACTGCCTAATGTCAAGAGTTCAAGTTAAAGATTGAGACATTTTAAAAGGCAGAATACTGATGGGCTATGAAAGGTAATCTTAGGTTGTAATTAGTTTTGCACTTATAAATCTCTATTGTCTTAACGACTGAGATGATATGGCGAAACAGCAGTCTTGCCATATTGGGAGGGGGTGACCGTTAGCCAATCTGGCTAAGCTTCTTAATCTTGGAATGGCAAGGGAACAAATCTGAACAATAAATATTTCAAAAATGATATCGCTTGTTCTTGGCAGCCGATAGACGAGTGCTATCTTTCTTCCTACGGCTCACCTCTACTTAGTAGCTTCTCTCATTTAAATATAAACACATTTGATAGCTACGGTGTGCCGGAAGGAGGGAAGGGCTCCTTGGGGATGGGGTCCACCAATCTATGATCTATCTTCTTGAGCCGGAAGAGGCTACCCACGGTGCTATCTCTTTCGTCTTTTAGTCGAGAGAATGATGTCGGGAATATAAATAAACTTCTTTATCTCATTGAGAGAACATGCATTCCTCTGAATCTACGTGTTATGTGAGGCACTGCCGGTACATTGCGGCGACAGCTCAGACAAGAGCAGCGGCCGGAAGGGGTAGTATCTTCTTTCCTATTCTTGCTGGGAATTGGGAACTACACTGCGTGCCATACAACCCCACTACTATAATATTAATTAAAGGGGAGAAACACACAGATTACTAGGCACACCACACCACAAGATATTTGTCGTGAGAAGGGCATGGTTTGCAAGGGAGAGAGAGACTGGGAAACGAATGTGCCCAATAATAATAAAGGCATGGTATGAGTGTGGAGAGTGAGTCTTGTATGCAACAGGGTGCATAGGGTAGACGACAGGATGTCTACAAGTTGGAGGTCTGCTCAAGCCAGGACGTAGCCAATCCAGGGGCTACCTGACATGTCAGACTCATTCAAGCAAGCCACTTATCTACTTATCTTGGTAAGCCAAAAGGTATAACTAATGTATTAACTGAGGCCAATTGTGGATTGTGGGGCATGAGTCAGCTTGGTCCCTCACTAGTCTTTCTCATCTACAGGGTCCTTCTTTTGAAGTCTTCTCATCGACTTAAGGTCGAGTGTAAAACGGAAAGTGTGTTGAAAGACTTGACAGGGCTTCTATGCCCAAACTTATAAGTACCTAATGAAGCCAGGGCAAGTCAGTGGACATACCAGGTATAATGTTTTTTTCTAATATAAATGGAGAGGCGTTACAAAAATGTAATGAGTGACACAACAGCCAACTCATGTCTTCTCATTGACTTAAGGTCGAGCGTTTGCTGATGAGGCGGTTTGGACCTACGCCAATTCCCATCCTTGTCCGGGACAGCGAAAGACTCTGATTCATTCCCTATACCCAATCTGGTATCATGACTTTGGTTCCCAACCTCAATTGTGCCCAGTGATCCCATGGCACTTTCCCAGACCAGATTACTGACTATATCGTGGTGACCTAGGAAACTTGGAAGCTGTTGTTCGAACAACCGACGCTGGATAGAGAGACTGGAACCTTTGCCCGGTGAGGCAGTTGTGAAATGACTGGACAATTTCAAGATCTGTGCTATATGATGTTCAGAGATTTCTGGATTCATTTCTGGACTAGAGTTATCACATCAGTTTTGTTTTCTGGACTTGTATAGGTTTATCTGTCTTGGTGTTCTTCTGTGTTGTCTTTATTACGGTATTAAATTCAAATTATAGTGACTGAGACGATCGTCATGTTACGTGTGTGTCAGCCAGAAATACACTGCAGGAAATAACCCTGAGGTCGAAAGAGAGTGTGACAGTAAGTCCGGGGAACGGATGAGGGTTGGCAACAAAGACCTATTCCCAGCCAGGGCAAAAGAATAAGTTTGAAATATTGTGACGGGACATTATGGGACCCTCCCCATAGCTTGTTACAATCATCATGTGCCGTCTCGTTAAGCGTGGGTGGTGAAGGTTCATAATTTCACACATTCATCATCGTCTTGGATCAGGTCTGTGTTCATGTTCCGATCATGTCCCCTGGCCAATCCATCCAGTATCTCTTTGTCCTCCCATTCTCTCTTTCCCCAGACATTTTCAAGCTCACAAGTTCTCACTGTTTTCTAGTGTATTTCTCCCCAAAACGTGCCCAAATATAACATGTGGAACCACGAAAAAACGCAAAACACTGATAAAGAAAATAACAAGTTGGTGGAACGAAGAAGTAAAGAAAGCTGTAAAATACAAAAAGGAAAAATATAAAAAGTAGTCGAAGAGCAAACAGGAATGCGATTACATAGAATATAGAATAGTGAGAAGACATGTGAATAGAATAGTAAAGAGAGAAAAACAAAAAGACTGGGGGAGTATGGAGAAACTCTAAATAAAAACTACAAGGAGGCAACTTGAAACTTTTATAAAAAGATAAGTGCAATGAGAACCAGAGGAGAGCCCTTTGACCCAACTGAAATAATTAACAACGAAAATGGAGAACCAATAAGTGAACGAAAACAAATCCTAATAAGATGGAAACAGTACTTCGAACAACTTCTAAACATTCCATCAGATGTCACAGGAAGTCAAGAAACCGACACAGATGCCACCGAAGGACTAGAACCAGTCATACTGAAAGAAGAAATTATAGAAGCCGTCAGATTAGCTCCATTGAACAAATCACCAGGACAAGATGAAATACCAGATGAACTAATTAAAGCAGCAAGAGAAGTAGGACAGCATGGCTACATAGACTATCCAACCATTTTTGGGTAGAACAACAGCCACCACGAGACTTGGGAAACGCCATAATTATCCCAATTTGGAAAAATAAAGGCAGAAAAAGAGACTGCACACAATACAGAGGCATTTCACTGTTGAGTCATACAGGGAACATATTTTGCAAAATTCTTGAAAAAAAAAATTAAGAACTATTATAGAACCCCAGCTAAGCGAAACACAACTTGGATTAAGGAAAAAGAAAGGATGCACAGATGCCATTTTTCTCTTAGACAACTTATAGAAAAATCAATCGAATTCAATGAAACACTCTACTTAGCCTTTGTCGACCAAGAAAAGGCATTTGATAGAGTAGATAGAAACAAGCTGTGGGAAATCCTTAAACAATATGGAGTGAGTACACATCTAATGAACCTATGTAGAAGCTTATACAACAACAGTGAATGCATAGTGAGAGCAACTGGAGGACACTCAGAACCCTTCACCATAAGATCCGGAGTACGACAAGGTTGTGTCCTGTCCCCTCTCTTGTTTATAACATATATAGACAACATATGTAAAGAAACCAGCCAAACAGAGACCGCAAGAACACCGCATGACGAGAACACAGAAGAAGAACCATCTGCAAATCTAACCATTAGAGAACTCCTGTTTGCGGACGACCAAGCACTAATAGCAAAATCAGAAGCTGAATTACAAGACCACGTGAATAGTCTAAACGAAATGTGTAGGGAACATAACATGAAGATTAGCACAAGTAAAACAGAGGTACTGACTATAACTAAAGAAGAAAAAGCAACAACGATTTACCTGAACGAACATCGCTTGAAACAAGTAAAGAGATTCAAGTACCTAGGAAGTATAAATATCATCAAATGGCAACTCAGAAGATGAGATCGAAAATAGATGCAATAAGGCAAACCAACTCATTGGACAAATGGCACCAATACTAAAGAACAAACATGCATCAATAACTACTAAGAAAGCACTTTACAACACAATCTTCCTACCAACTCTATGATACCAATGCCAAACCTGGACAATGACAGAAAAGGAGAAAAGAAAAATCACAACAACAGAAATGAGATTCCTTCTAAGAATACTAAATGTATCAAGAATAGATAAGATCAGAAATGAAGAAATCAGGACTAAAGTGGGGGTTATAGCTGGACTAAATTTTATTAGAAAGCAGCAAGTCAAATGGTTTGGCCATGCAAGTAGGTTACCAACTAACAGTATGCCACAACAAGCAATGATGTACAGACCAGAGGGAAACAGAGGAAGAGGCCGACCACGTAAACGATGGACGCAGGGAATAACAGAGTCCATGAGAATATCGATACATGAAGCCCATAAGCGGTGTCTATACTTCACCTCGACACCGCAATGTACAAGAGGAACATGATGAGATGAGATGAGACGTGCCCAAAAATACGTAGACAGTTTTACGCCTAATTTCTCGAACCAGTTTACGGTTTTCGTATTTTGTTTCTTAAAAAACTATCCTATTCGTGTGTTGTCCATCTATAGCAATCTTTGAAATTTCTCAGAAACCGTATATACTAGCTATACATACAGTAGTGCATGTCTCCAACTGCCCCATATGGATCACAATAATGATGACATAATATCCAGTGACCACACCAGTCATAGTACAATCTCAGTTGAACAATACAGTAAAGCATCATTTTACGCGCCTCAACGCTCATTGGACATATTCTGCTAGACATATAGTTATATTGACCAATCGTTTCTCCGTGACTGATGTGGCAGAACATGGTATGCCATTTGTAAATTATTTACACAGAATATATGCGTGTTATAACTGCAATATGTGACCAAGGAACATCCACGCTATGCAAAAACATATGAAATTGTCCCGAAGCATTAGCCTGCCATCTCAATGTATAGGCCTGAATACGAGGAGGAAAGGGTACCCAATAATTCACTCACTTAGCGAGACGACGAACACAGAGGTTGATCCATCGTGTGACCGTGCTCATGACATTAAAAGAGTAGCTTCCAATCTGTTTCGCTAACACACACGCTACCACCCGGGAAAGGTCTGTTTTAAATTCACAAGTCAGGCAACGAAATGATGACGCCTATAATGTTGTGCAAGTTTAGACTGGTAACTTCAAGGATTCTCCAACACTTTGTATTTCTATCAAAGTTTAGATTTGTTATTTCAAAGTTTCCCCAACACTTGATATTTCTATCAATGTTTAGATTAGTTATTAATGTTCTACAAAAGTTTAGATTAGTTATATCAAAGGTTCTCCAACACTTAATAATTTCGGCAAAATTTAGATTGTTTATTTTAAATTGTCTCCAAGATTTGATATTTCTGTCATGTATTTCATCAGCTATTTGGATAGACTCAAGAGTTATCCAACAAATGAAATTACTGCCACAATTGTGCGCGTATGTCGAGTGTATTAGTAATCAACATGTTCCCGCTCTATTCGTGCATTGGCAACGATGTAGCCAGTTTGGGGAGTATATGGGCATATATAGGCTTGACCAAAACTACGCAAAGATTGAATTGCGGTCTGCAATGAAGCCGCGTAGTTTAAAATTAACAGCTTCATCTTTCATGTCTTCGTATATCTATCGATCAAACAATACACACACAGAAAAGGGGAATTTTAACATAATAAAAATTGTAATTATTACTTAATAATCCCTGTATCTTTAAAAAAATAAAAATATACAAGTTTCTCAACCCATTTTCAACCTAACAATAGAATAGCTGGAATTATGGACAAAATTATGGGTTGTCCACTCGAGCTCTGTAGATGATAATAGAATGCCGGCATATACTCTGTTATCGGCTGACACCCGGCAGTTACTCCGACATTATTCTACCGGTGTTATCTATTATGTCAATAGTTTGGCTACCTTCATTAAAAACACAACCCACACCATCCTATTATGTCTATGTGTATATATTAAGTTTAATAATACACGCACAGTAAGTAATAGTTATTGTGTAGAGTTATCGTACACATAATTATTTCTGATTCGTCAGTGCAAAGAAAGGGTCGCGGGGCAGTTAGAACACCGACATTTCACATATTCAGACTCGGGTTGAATATAACATTACAACTGTGACGGATGAAAAGCGGTCATGTTTCATCAAAGTTTTATCGTTCAGGTGAAACAATAAACACGAAAATCGCAACTAAGAAGATGTGCAACAACTATTTTCGTCCTTAAATAAATGTATCTACTATATATATATATAATCATGGTCTCTAAATATATCCCGGGCTTTGTGTTATGGATAGGTATATCTCCAATCCTGGTCTTAACTGGTCTCGGACCTCGTGAAGTGAACTGATCAGTAAATTCGTTACCGCCATGGGTTGTAGTTAATATGCCTGTTTTGAAGCACAATGTAGCCAGCCATCGTTTGTCAAGACGGCAAAGTGCCTGTGTGTGTATGCAATCAAGAATTAACATCACAACACACGCGACGTGTCCACACGTTCTCAGTCCCTCTGTTCCCTTGCCAAAAATTAGACGCATGTGCCTGGAGAATATAGCCTATTAAGCAAGCGATACAAGTAAGAAAGAGTAGTGGAAAGTGACTAAAGCAATATACAACTAAACAATTAAAAACGGAAACATTTCAATCAAGTTATATGATATGCAATGTTTAATATTGAATAGTGCCATAGATTTATCATTGCTGCTAGTAGTGTTAGGATCCTGCTTCAATCTGATAAACACACAAGACATATTTCTATGAGTTCTCCAGACAAAACAACTCCTATTGGAGATCGAGTCCAGGACATTCTTGGTTGCAATAGCGGGCCGGATATTCTAAGCTGTGCCCATTTGCATATATTTCAGATTATCCACTTGGTCTTCCTTGGCAACGTCATAGCAATGTTTGGTGTAGTTTCTAACGTTATTAACATCATTGTCTATTTCAAGCAGGGTTTTACTAATACCGTAAACATCAGTTTCTTTAGCATGGCAATCTCCGATTTATGTTGTCTTCTAACAATGATCTGGGTGTCTATGTGTCTTAATCCATTCATAATAGCAGCAGGAGTTCCGTGGGTGCCAGAAGATTTCATGTATCTCTCAGGGGGGTGGCCAAATATAGCATCAGGACGAATCACAAGTTATATCACTGTGTTTATCACCGCTGAGAGATGCCTCTCTATAATAACTCCTCTGAAAGTGAAGCAAATCATTACACCTAGGCGCGCCACTGTTGTTATCTGTCTTATTTACATCATTAATATTCTGCTACTGGTACCGGAGTACTCAACATCCTATCTTCAGTTTAAATATTTCCCTGAAAGAAACGCAACACTGATAGCAATAACCTTTACAAGTGATAGGGACGCGGCAACTCGATTTGTTTACTTCATGAGTTCCATTACTGGTATATCATCTTTTGTTGGTGTTGTTGTCTGGACCATTATTTTGGTGGTAAAACTGCAACAAAGTTCAAAATGGCGTAAACTAGCGAGCAATGATCGAGAGGGAATCATGTCCAGTCGCGACAAGAAGACAATCAAGATGGTGGCCATAATTGCCGTCATTCTAATCGCCTGCTACACTCCAGGTTCAATCATCGGAATGGCGACTTTTATTGAGCCCAGGTTAAATGTGGGTAAAAGTTACGTCAACTTGGGAATGGCGGTGTGGTCAGTCGCCTTTGTGTTTCAATCGGTCAACGCCAGCGTAAACATCTTTCTCTACTATAGCATGAGCTCCAACTACAGGCGGATTTTCATTCAGCTGTTTTGCAAAAACATCCAAATAAAATCTCCAGTGAAAACTAATCAGAACGTACCTCAAATGATTGGAAAAGAAATCTTATAAATAATATATAGCTTAACCACTTAATTATGTGAAGAATGTAGATATTACACGGATAATATCAATAAATGTGAAGAGAGAGAACTAGAACATTTGTTGAGGAAGTAAGGTTATCATCATTATCATGTGCCGTGACATTTGGCTTTGGCATTCGTTTCTCTACACAGATCTCGGTCATGTTGTTCTCGATAAACTTTGTTGATGATATATGCCTTCATGCCACTGTCTCAATCCACCCAGCATCATTTCTCTTGATCTACCTCTGCTTATTTTTCCCATTGTTCTTTCCAGTTGTCACGATGTTCTGCAATGCCACTCTTGGTATCACATGAGCAAAGAAAACTGGTTGTCTCTTCATTATTGTTGTATATAGTGTTCTAGTTTTATTAGCCTCTTTCAGGTAAACATTGTTAGTTACTACGGCAGTCGAAACAATACGCGACAATCGTCTCAGAAACCCCATTTCTATTACTTCCAAGTTCTTCCTAATTTGTTCATTTACGTGCCAAGATTTACTGCCATATAGCGAATGCCATAGAGCAAAGGGGGATCAACAATATAAATCACCAGGTTGTGACAATATATCAACTAAAAATGGTGCTGCAGGAGTGAATAGAGGATCTGGCTGACACCCAGGACTCCGAGGAAAGGCCAGACAAAAACATAATCAGACTGCTACCAGTAGTATTGATACTCTTCGCTGGCTGTTAAAGATGAGGACGGAACACGTATTTGAATGTCCCGAGTGCTGTGATATCGGTTCTTGACTTAACTCAACGAACTGAAGTACTTCAGGCAAGAGGAGATGTCATAGCCCTTAATTATCATTGGCTATGTTTGAAGATCTGGAGCAGTGCTGTTGAAATCAAATCGTGGACAAGAAGAATCTAAATCACTCTCACAAAGGAAGAACATGTACAATGTACAACAACTATCGCGAAGGGCGAAAATCATGTGACTGCTATTCAGAACAGATCTATGAGACTATTAGTCGCTAGCCGTGGCAGGCGTCACAGGATCGTAACATACAAGACTCAAAGTGTTTATTTCCGAAAGATCATATGTATATAATGATACTACACGCCTAACTGATCTCTTGGGTAGTGAAAGCAGATACAAGCCCTGTCGGACAAGGGCGAAAGACAGCAAGCTACCTTGTAACTACAACAAAATACTCTTGGTAATCACCACGAAGAACGTATACAAGTAACTAAAATGTGGGCAGAGGCATTATGGACCAATACTTTAGTATGAGAAACATCTTGTAGAAATACAGAGAGCACAATGACGATCTTCATACTTTGTTTGTAGACTACAGTAAGACATTCAACAGTGCTCAAGATCATAGCTTGTTTGACACCATCATAAGAGACATGGAATTTCCAGCATATTGATTCATCTACATTGAAACATCGTGTCATGCCAAAAAAGCAACTGTGAGAGTAGATGGTGAAACATCAAACTAATTTATGTGTCTACAAGAATAGATTGCTAAAGCATAACCTCAACACAACATAAAAACAGAACCTGCTGTATGAGAGAACCTCCTCACATTCTCATAAACAACATAAGAGAGGATTAGTGCCACAGAAAAGCAAAGAGAACAACGGGCCGAACACTTTTTAACTAATTGATCCACACAAAAGGCAATGGCAACATCTATGGCTTTTGGAGAAAAATAATAAGAACCGAATGGGTCAGTCTTGATCATGGCATGTTTGAATCAATAACCATCTAACCCGTGTCAGTGCCTGCCTTGTAACTTTGCGCAGGCATTATTGTTTCCCTCAAGACACCATGTTCTCTTCAAGTGCTCGGCACTTTCAAACATTAATGGAAAACTGCTACAGCTTTTGTAGGTTAAGTGATGTTATAGACAGTACAGGAGACCTATTCAAGATTCTACAGACAGTACGGTAGACCTATTCCTGATTGTACAGACAGTACAGAAGCTATTCAAGATTGTACAGACAGCCCGGCAGACATATTTAAGATTGTACAGACAGTACGGTAGACTGTACACAACATTGTACAGATAGTAATATAGACATATTCAGGATCGTTAAGTTAGTCGCATATCCTTTATATGACGTAGCTGTCAACCCCAACATATTTTGGCTGTTGGTGGCAAGTTTACGTTCTGAATGACCGGCATCCATACCATTTCATAAAAAGACCAATGTAAGGCGGTCTGCTGCCAAATCGCCCATAGCTGTGTTTCGAACGAGTGTATGCGGGATTACGAACTTGCGTCCATAACCCCTTCGCCAAGAGATGTTCAAGACAGTACAGACAATTAAATAGACCCATTAAAGATTGTACAGACAGTACAGTAGACCTATTCCAATTGTACAGACAGTATTGAATAACTATTCATTATTGTACATACAGTACGGTACACCTAGTGCAGATTTTACAGACAGTAGTTAGACCTATGGAAGATTGTACAGACAGTACGATAGACCTATGGAAGATTGTACAAACAGTACGGTAGATCTATGGAAGATTGTACATATAGTATACTAGGCCGCACAGTAGTTTTAAATAGTACACACTTAATGTCTCCGTTTCGAAGTGACTAAGCTGCCTGTACCGCGCTCCGACAATTTTGGGTTCGATTCTAGATTCCACTATTCGGTTACTGAGTACAATATTATCGGAGACTCCTTGGGGTCGTCGCTGAAGCTACGCAGTTCGTGCTCTATGCGACGTTTTTAGATTAAAACCCGGTGTAATGAAGTCGACCCTCACGCCATTAAACGCAACATGGAGCCCTAGGGGTCACTGGAAAATCTGCATCTTCATAAGAATGTCACATAGCTGCCGAGAGAAGAAGACAGTCTTTATAATCAAGAATAGCTTCAACAATACTAAACTGTACTCTAGGACAAAACTCACGTTCACTAACCAGCTCACACTTTCTCATGTCTCACGTCAATTAAACAACTTACACTCTCTCATTTTTTATGTTCACGAAACAGCTCACTCTCTCTCATGTTTTACGTTCACTAAATAGCTCACACTCTCTCATGGATTACGTTCACTAAACAGTTTTCACTATCACATGTTTCACGTTTACTAAACACCTCTCACTCTCTCGTGTTTCACGTTCACTAAACACCTCTCACTCTCTCGTGTTTCACGTCCACTAAAAGCTCACATTCTCTCATGTTTTACGTTCACTAAATAGCTCACTCTCTCTCATGTTTCACGTTCACTAAACACCTCTCACTCTCTCGTGTTTCACGTCCACTAAAAGCTCACATTCTCTCATGTTTTACGTTCACTAAATAGCTCACACTCTCTCATGGATCACGTTCATTAAACAGTTTTCACTATCACATGTTTCACGTTTACTAAACAACTAACACTCTCTCAATATTCACATTCACTAATCAACTCACACTTTCTTATGCTTCACGTTCACCAAACAGCTGACACTTTCTCATGTTTCACGCTCACTAAACAGCCCACACTATGTCATGTTTTACGTTCACTGAACAGTCTCTCATATTTCACGCTCATAAAACAGTTCACATTCTCACACGTTTCATGTTCACTAAACAGCTAACACTCTCTCAATATTCACGTTCACTTAACAGCGCACACTCTCTAATGCATCACATTCACCAAACAGCTCACACTCTCTCATGTCTGAGGTCAATTAAACAGCTCTCACTCTCTCATGTTTCACGTTCACTAAACAGTTCACACTCTTTCGTGTCTCACGATCACTTAACAGCTCACACTCTCTTATGTCTCACGTTCACTTAACAGCTCACACTCTCTAATGCGTCACATTCACCAAACAGCTCACACTCTCTCATGTTTCACGCATTTATTGGAAGTGTCCGTAGCCAAGCAGTTACATCGTCTGTCTTGGACTATGAAGGTTGTGGGTTCGAGTTCGTGCAACACCGTTTGGTTCATGAGTGCAGCTTTCTCGGAGACTCCTGGACCTCATTGCTCGAGCTACTGATACAGAGTTGATGTTTTGTGCGACGCTTTCAGCAAGACGCCCCGCTTAAAGTACCCGAGCCATACAGGATAACACCCAAAGCAATGCAGTCGACCTTCTTGACTCATAAACTCTGTTTTTCACGCTTTTATGGTGAGAATATCACTCTCTCATACACAGCTCGTGCTAACTATTCATGTCATTCGAGGGGAGTTCTCTTAATAGCACTCACGATTACATTACAAAAGTAAGGGGCGCATGGAGGTCTGGTGCAGTATGTTCAAAGACAAAATCGACTTAATCTGGGGAATCGTAACGCCCAGTGCTCAAATGGAGCTGGAGCTTTGGTCAGCCTCTGATGAGCTTGAGAAGATGCTGCAGACCATTCAGAAAGTCTATGGAGAGCATCTCAGAATGGTGGAGCTGGCTGCGGCTGTCTGAGTTTAAGCAGGAGGCCCGGGAAATCCATCATGGATTTCTCTCAACTATCGATTGGTGCTGGAGGAACATAAGTGGAAGGATATGGTTCCCTAGGATTCAGTGATCCTAAGGGACTTGTTTGTTGTACAATTACGAGATGTTCTTAGCAGGAGGATGGCAGAAGAGAGGGTCTTACAAGATCTTTCGGTCATCTTCCTCAATGTAAAAGACAGCCATACGATGGGTGAGGTGACTATGGTTCATGAAACCAGTGCAATCCGTGCAAGACATGTGGAACTATCAGATGATTACAGTTCGGAGGTGTTGCCTAATAATAGACATGACGTTAATACAGTTATGCAGCATAGTAATGTGTTTGTGATGGGGGAGTTACGAACTGAAGTGGGTCGAATATGGGACCTAGTTGATTAGCTACTGCAGTCAAAGGAAAGACGCAATCGGTGCAATGTCTGCTGAACCCGGGTCCATCTTCAGAACAGGCACCCAAAGAGAGTGGTTAGCGTTTTTCAGAACACCATGTATAGTGAATTGTCAGAAAGTGGCTGAAAATGCAAGCCACCTAGACCGAAGCTGGGCCTTAAGCTACAGAAGTGTGCGCCCTGGGTTGAACCTTCTAAAGGATCACACCCAGCTGCGATGGTGGGCGCGGTGAAGGTTTCTGATAAGAATGTAGTGACCTGTAACTACCAGGGAAATTCATTTCGCGTGCGGAGGCTGAGGATTTGGTGGAGGGCCATCAGAAAGAGGCCGTACTTAGTAGACAATGTTGTGGAAGTTAGTTGAAGACCAAAGGGGTATAAGATTGAAGCGCCTAGAAACCCCAGTCTGCTGGTTGGACAAATATAGTCTATTTGTTAGTTAAACAATGATGATTAGTTTTGTCTCTTCTCTTTTTATTTAGGTTACAGATGAATAGTAACGCATGGTAAATATATTTGTTTTTTAAGTGTAGGAGAACAGAGTGTTAGAAGCACAAGTCACCATGGTATCACAGTGAAGCTCAATAAACCATATCACAAAGCTGGTAAATGTTCATACCGAATGGTGATGTAAAAGGGTCTACCAACAGAAAGAAAACAGGTTAGATTGCCCACACGCGTTTTGGGTTTTTGGGTGGGTTGTTGATATTTTTGAGGTTCGGGTATCTCTTTGTGATATTTTCATGTAATAAGTGGATTGGTTTTATTGATGACTGTGACATATGCCTGGGTTCACTGACATTAAGGAGAATGACCTTGCTAGTACATTAATAAGTGACCGGGCATGAGAAAGAATAGAAGAAAGTTGTAGACAGTGAGGTGAGTGAACAGGCTACGAGAAAAACAACCAACCCTGAGAAATAATGGTGAGGGTGGGTGCAGAACCCCAGGGTGGACGGGGTGAGAGACAGTTTTAGTGTCGTGTGAAGTTAGGGGACATAAAAGAGAGTGGAAAACATTGAGAAGGCAGTTGATGCTGAGACCGGCTGCGGGTCGGGTCGTCTTGGAGAGTTGAAGCTGAGACCGGCTGCGGGTCGGGTCGTCTTGGAGAGATGAAGCTGAGACCGGCTGCGGGTCGGATCGTGTGGACAGGGGATGTCTAGACTCCGAGCTGTTCAGGAGTCGAAGGATAGGAGCGGAGAGAGAGCTCCGTCCTGTGGTGTGTTGTGCTCTGAGTTGTGAATGCAGGCCTAAAACCCAGTGGGGGTTGGATAGATAATGGAGGCCTGAACCCAAAGTGGGTTGGATAGATAATGGAGGCCTGAACATAAAGTGGGTTGGATAGTTAACGGAGGTCTGAACCCAAAGTGGGTTGGATAGTTAGTGGAGGCTAGACCCTGTGTGTGGGTTGTAATGTGTGAGGTCCAGCTGTGGATAGTAGCTGGATAACTGATTTGTGAATTGGAGATTCACAAGGCCTTGAGAAGGCAGTATTGTGTGCTGGTTAATTTGTGAGGAGGATATTTATATTCTATGGATTATATTGTTTCTGGATATAGAGTTGTGTTCCGTTTGTCCGTGTTCTTTCTGCATTAAAGGATTATGTGTGCCAACTCAATCTTGTTTAATGACTGGTGGATGTGGACTGCGGGGGTGAGTTGTATGATGAGACAGGTGGCTAGCTCAACTTACACTCCATAGTGACATACAAAGAACATTGAACCCTAGACAACGACCATGTCACTCACTTATTATATAAAAACAATGTGACAGACTGGTTATGTGTAGATTGGTTTTCTTGCTTGCTTAATGTCGATTATGTGTTTTGATATGATCACTGAAGACTAATTATTGTATTTGACACTAACTAGATGTTTGCTTTCAAAGAGATAGTTAGGGGGTGAGGATATACATCAATATATGTTTTTGTCGAGGACGTAAAAAAAAAAAAAAACGAAAATAAATAGCACCAAACTGACCAGACAAATTTTACTGGTTAACCTTTTAACCTTAGAACTACCAAGACGATTTAGTAACACTGGTTACCATTGGGGACTATATGGATCCCACCACTTTATATTGTTAAAACTTGGCAGTTTTTAATACAATTTCGTTATTTAGATTTATTAATCATTGCAATGTTTTTAGATAAATGAATGCTTAAATATGTTACATGCACACATGAACCCAGCATAAAATCTGGAAAGTTATAAGTTGCAGCGATCACAGACTATGTTCTTATGTTGGCCACTGTGAAAAAACGGACTAGATTCCGTCTGCCTCTGCATTACTTCCCTTTGGTCGGAATAAGTCGGGTTGGTCTCCCTTGAGAATGGGACCATTGCTTGGGGAATCCCCGGCTAAATTAGTCCCTGACGTCACAGTCGGGACAGTTGGAGAAGAATTTAGATCCTTCCAGAACTGAATAGGCGATGTGCGTACGTGATGTTTACTGTCACGGAGGACCCACAATTACAGCAGGGAACACGGGAATCTGAACTTCTCCGCGATCCATGTGATTCACTAGGCACGGGATGTAATTGTGAATGCGCACTTAGCTATCCGCCATCAGTCGCCAATTGAACATCGTCAAATGCGGCCGCAGTTACTTACTGCTAGAAATTGATGTCTGTTATCGCGGGACATCTGCAGTCAAGAGATGTGACTCGAAGATCTAAGGTAATGAAGTAATACTTTATTAATAAACGGTTATCCTTAAATTAAACGCCGGCAGTCGAAATATTTTTAAGCGTTGAAAACAGCCATGATTACCACCGCACCGCTTAGAAGTTTACGGCCGCCTATCTGAATTAATAATTAGCCGCTATCGATCGGCTAGGAATATTTAGGTCAGATGTCTCTGGCAGCTACAGGTGCTATGTGTGTCAAAACAGTAGGCCTGTGTAAATTTGTCCCAGCTGATCTGTTGTGGAAATATAATGTTATTGTAGCTGATAGAATTTAAAGATGTTAGATTACCATTATATGCATTGTTAGGGAAATGTACGATGATGGTATCACTGCTATGTGTAAGTAGATTTGAGGTATTTTAACAGCTTTGAAGCCAGCGCGTTAACTATCTTGTTTAATGAATACATTCTTAGGACGGTGAGGAAGTTTGCCACTAGTTAGAGTGTGTAATGCTAAAGGCAGTAATAGTGATTAGTTATTAGCGTAAGCTAGCCAGTATTGTGTTGTTTGCTTAGCTAGTAAGTGCTATAATGTATGCCTTAAGTAAGTGGTGTTTCTTAATTCC
This sequence comes from Cepaea nemoralis, assembly GCA_014155875.1. Lineage (NCBI taxonomy): Eukaryota > Metazoa > Mollusca > Gastropoda > Stylommatophora > Helicidae > Cepaea > Cepaea nemoralis. The sequence goes on from JACEFZ010000601.1 coordinate 718,232, forward strand.
TGGAATCAAGGTCTTTGTATTTCCATTGGGAGATGAAGGTAAGTATTTGCTATATTAGGCAACCAGTGCTATTCCACCTTTATATAGAAATGTTTTGTAATTTCTTGATAGAAGTAGATAGGAATTATCAATTTATTGCAAGTACCACAAACATCTCTCCATTTTATGTCACTCTCCCTTGGGCACAGGTTACAGCGACCTCGTCCAGGTTGACATGTTTGGCCCATTTCGAGGAGTCCTTCTGCAAGTTGAATCAAAAACAGTCGGCCTTTTTCTGACTTGTGATTGTTACATTCAGGATTGAGGTGTATGAATAGAACAAATGAATTCATGGAAGAAACATCTAACTGCTGTAGAAAATGACTATAGGCCATCAGTTTGTCTTACGTTTGACTGAATAACGGCGCAACATTTGATCGACTGTGTCCACTCCACCCTTCGTGTGATTGTAGTCAAGGATTATCAATGGCGTTTTGGGAATCAAAAATTTGATCCACATATGGCTGATCTTCCTTGTATTAAGAAGTATAACTACCTTTCCTTTCTTTCGGCAATAGGAAGTCAGTGCCGCACTATAAATGAAAGTAAACTTTGTTGAAATTTGAACGCGATCTTTTCCTGAAATTAGCTCTTTTGGAAGTTCAACTCGCTGCAAGGTGAGACGATAGAGTTAGCCTTGTGTAAATAGTTGATGTGTGAGCAGTCTATGTCTATATCAACCGTACGTTTGAAGCTATTAATTTAATATTTAACTGTTGTAAATTCCAGAGCCGTACCAAGATACTGGCTCGAAACAAAGTTTGTGTACTGGTCACAGCGTGGGTGTATACAACAGTTAGTTGAGATTGTATGGACAAATAATATAAATAAATAACACGATTAAATATTATTGAAATGAGCTTCTATACAGACTGATTAAGTGTTTCTGGAGCTTTATGTAAGTAAGCGTATAACAGATTAATACATAGAGAAATTAGCATTCATGCGTGATGACATGAAGTGGGGATACAACAAATTATCGCACCTGTTTCAGATGGTGAAATCAACTAACCAGTGAGATAAGTGAGTATTTAGCTTCCCAGGCATATTTCTCGAAGCATCGTGTCCGTCTCGAGTGCTGGAGATCCAGGGTTCAAGCCTCGGTGAGGACCAGCATTTTTTTCACGTGGACTTCTAGTAACAAACTTTCCCCTGATCTCTGGGTAGTGAGATCGGACACCCGTGTGTATTGTTGCGCACGTAAAACATCTCTTGGCAGTTGGAAATCGAAAAAGAGTAGCCTAAAGGCGCTGCCCGGGCAAAATGTTAAGTTAAAAATCTATCCACAGCATTTCAGGATCCTCGCCGGTTCTATGGAGTTCGTGCACTGAGCTAAGATTCTCAGGAATCAGGCTTGAGTTAGGAGTAAAACGGAGCACTTATGGGTTACACCCGTGTGCCATGATGTTGATCCATCGACTAAACTAACTAAACTTAGTTACCTATAGGTAAATATTCCAAGCTAGCAGCAATGTGGGGCTTGCGAATTGAAATATATGTCATGAATTATCAAATGAATTAAAAATTGAAATTATGCCACGCCACATGGTGTCATACCAATCATGTTGACACAAGGTTAAATGTTTGGTAATTGATTGCTGAGAACAAATACTAATAAGTAATAATGAGTGATGAAAATCATGATCATGTATGTACTATTTATAATATGTACGCATGTCGCGAGATTGCCATGAGTTAAACAGATAAATATTCCCGACGTTTGCTTGGCGTGTATTTTCAGCACCATTATTTTACTAACTGGAAAAACACCGCGGATGTCAAAATCTCAGGACAATATTTGTAGCTGCACGTGTACATCTATAACGGATTTGGAACGGTCGGTGTTGATGGTGACAGGTCCTGGCATCGCCTTGATTAGTTTGTCTACATTTGAATGTAAATGGAAGCAGTGGGGTCAGCCCATCTACACATTTGGTGTTGAGTGAGAAGGGAGGGATACACCGAGTTGGCAGTTCATTACCAGTTAGAATCACCTATATTGTCACCACGGAACAGAAGATTGACAAGTTTGTCAACATTTGAATGCAGATGGAAGCCGTGAGATCACAATGGCAGATGTAAAACGGAAGTACTTAGTAGGGAGAAAACAGTACATATGTCAATTCTTGGTTTCCGGAACATGAAGAGTTTGACGGGGTTATTTGCAACTGTTTGTTGGAAGTCGTCATAAAATTCGCTGGCTTGTTTTGAGAATCTTAACAATTACTGACAACTTTGACAGGATTTAAGCCCGGAAAAATAGATCCTTGCAAATGGTTGATATGTCCAAATAACACCTGTGTGGGGGAGAAGAGGATAAAGTCACGTGGACAACTTTGGTAGTTTGCCATATAAACTCTAGTTGGGACCAGCTAGGGAGGACTTGAAATTATGCTTTAGTCAGAGTGCCAGGGCACGGCAGCGCCTAGTGGAAATAATATCTACCGTGTGTTAATTAGTGACTTAATTTTACACGTGCCTATAATGGCAGATGTAGATATGATTGATAGGACTGCAGTGGTGCCATTTAAGGTATAACCTATTATAATATATTCGTTATAATTACTTTAGGCAGTAGCCTTGTTAAACTATAGTGTGATGATTAGCACTGTTAGTGGAAACTAGCTAGAGTAGGGAAGTGATACTTGACTCTGTTAGCTAGAATAGATTAGTGAAGTGTTGATAAGCTTTACTAGTTGAGAATTGAGTAATGAGGGATAATTGGGATTTCCCGTAGGTGTCCCTTGTGGGAGGGGTTCCACATTCTGTTTGCTGATTTTTTCTTTGTCATAACCTGATTCGATTCTAGGTGGGTAGCTAATCTGCTCTATGACTAAGTCTAGTTAGCTAACGATCATTAGGCAAGGTGATAGGCTTACACTCAGCCGAAAGAATCATGAACTAGTACTATCACCAGGTGTGTTGTTTCTATCCTAGGTTCCCTACCAGATCCAAGGAAGCTCAATAAAGTTTTGGGAAGGAAGAAAATCCCAGTCGGAAGAACACCAGTTCGGCAATCAATAAAGATTGCTTACAGACGTGATTAAAAGCTAGAGGGAGGTTGATTCACCCAACATAGTGAAGATTACAGTTGCACCATACAGCATTAAACAGTGGTAACGAACCGAGAACCGGTTAAGAGTAACTAGTGTTAGTACAGTAACAATTAACATTAGTAATTAGCACTTGCGGACTGAATGGTTCGATGTGCAACGAGGATGATCTGTCGACTAACACTTAACTTTACTAACTGTGTAAACACTAGAAAAGAACTTGTGCAGTTGGTTAGAGAACATTAGGAACGGACATTGTGTAGAGTGAATCCGGTCCATAAGTAACTGTTCATACCACCGGTGTCTATTTCTCATGTTCATGAAATGGGATTACCAGAGGTCTACAGAAGCAAAGCAGTATCCGGCAGGATGGTTCCGGCAACGGGTGAGACGTACTTGTTCTGACGTAACGTGCTGTGGTCTATCTTTGCTGTGATCAGCGGACTGATCTGATGTCTGAGAGTCAGATTCTCTACACTTTATAGAACACGTCACACATTTTCTTCGCATACACGTCTCATACACGTTACACTTTTATTGTAATAAATTAATCTTTATTAATTTCTAGAAGTAAGAGTTGTTGAGTATGTTGCGTTGGGGAAGTATGAGAAGGGGGCATAGTACGACAGTGTGAGAGTGATAGGAAAAGGTGTCCATAGGCTGATGGAGTGTGTTGGACGGAAGCTGGTGGATTCTCCAGAATATTGAGGGGGAAAAAAAAATAATATTATAATGTGGGTGTCGGATCTCCTCACTCCAGGGACGACACTTTAAAGGAGGACACGACAACGCAACAGGAAGGTATTTCGCATGTTTATTATGTGGAAATAAATTGTTAATGGCTAAATAGACATGCTGCTAAGCCATGTGGGTTGTAGTCGGAGAGAACGAACTAAAATTGTAAATGGTGCTTAGAAGTAGGTACTCAGATATCCAGGTTAATGGATCACTACAGTGCTCTACCAGTCTTGCTGTATGGAAGTCAAGCTTGGAATGTGAATGAACAAATGAGGAAGAACATGGAAGCAACAGAGATGTGGTTTCTGAGACAAATGTTTTGAATTCCTTGGACTGCCAAAGTAACTAACAACGACTGCCTGAAAGAGGCTAGTGAAACTTAGACAGTATATACAACAATAAGAAAGAGACAAACAGCTTTCTTTGGTCATGTGATGAGACGAGAAGCATTGGAGAACATCGTGACAACTGAAAAGATCAAGAGGAGGAGAGGCAGAGGCAGATCAAGAGAAATAATGCTGGATGGATTGAGACGGTGGCATGGAGGAATATCATCAGCAGCGTTGATTCAGAATACTAAATACCAAGATCGTTGGAGAGTCATTAACGCCTACGCCACCTGGCAGGGTATTTGATAATGATAATGATGATAATGGTGATGATGACAGTGCTCTAAACTGCTAACATCATGCAGAGTCTCGTGAGAGATTCATTGAAATTGTTACACAGTAAAAGAATGTGTTATTCAGTAATAGTTGAATTCTTACATAACACCTAAGACAAGGATGCAGTGGTGTTTGTGCTAGAAGGGGTATCATATTGTTAGTGGAAACATTACGACTGAGATTACATCTAGAGTAAAACATGGCGCTTGCCATATCTACGTACCACCTTACCACCTAGTGTGAATGTGTTTAGGCGTACTAGTTAGGCCGAATAAGGCTAATAAAGAGACATGTATAACCGGGTGTACCACAGGAGGAATGGAGCAGAGAGAAGATAACCGGACACCTGCTGTCCAGTCACATAGGATAGTACACTAATTGTGGTTGGCCTTAGGTAACACTGGTTGTAATAATATCAGATCCGGCAGACAGTATTGTTAAAATTGAGGCATTTATGTGCAGCAGCCTTATTCAAACATGGACATGTCAGAAACGGATGGTCCCAGGCCACATGGAAATGCACATAAGCTGAGGTCTTTAGAAGTAGAAGCGGGTGATGTAAATTCACTCTTCTGATCTACAAGACACATGCATGTTTGTGTGTGTGTGTTGCATTTGATAGTTTAATGTGGTTGTGGTTCGACAAATCAGATATAATCTGTCATCACTGGTGTGTGTAGGATCTGTATTTAGTTCCACTGAATTTGAAGCATTTTGTAAGTGAATACTGAGCGACATGGACAGTCATAACCGACTGAGAATATTGAAGTAATAGATGATCAGTTCAAACAAAATCAAGTTGTATTTGGTAATAGCAGTGGCACAACTGGAGAGGATGGTAAAGTGGATTATTTGATGATACACTATTGATTGTTGCATTTAACAATAGAGGCTTTAATCATCAGGGAGAGTGGAAGTGGGAAAATATACATTTATTACTTAGATATTGATTTTATGGTACAGGAGTTGCTAATGACTGTAATGTCAAAGGTCTCCTGGGATTCTGTTGGAGTTGCAAAGTCCCTTTGTAAAGCTACTTGTTTTTATGGGTGTCACAAGTCTTACAAAATCTTCATTGTATTGTGACTTATTTCTGTTAGTGTCGCAACTATTCAAAGTGTGTTGTTTTTGTTGGTTAATGTGTGATTTTAGCCTGCAGATGTTTGTTGTTATTGAACTTCAAGCTGATATCAACATCAGTTGTTCCTGAGGCTGTACAATTTGATAAATAAAGAGCTTTTTATGTTCTTGACTTGTTAATTTAGTCTGTTAAGTTTAGTTTGAACATTCACTGTTACTATTACAGCCTGGTAGTTTAATCCATTGCCTGCGCTTGATAATAAAGAATAGTTCACGCATCTGTCTACAGAACTCTGGAAAATCTTCTTCCTATTTACTTTCTCTTTTCTTGTATGTTTGGGGCGGTGAGAGGTTTTGTCTCTTTTTCCTCTTTTTCTCCTCTTCAGCCCGAACGTGGTTAGCCTTGCGCTCTCTACCTCACATCACCATAAAGAGTATATAATAGTATATGATAGTAGTTAACACACTTCAGTATTATCATATCACTCTTTTTCTCCCATAGGCTCTCTCTCTCTCTCTCTCTCTTTCTCTCTCTCTCTCTCTCTCTCTCTCTCTCTCTCTCTCTCTCTCTCTCTCTCTCTCTCTCTCTCTCTCTCTCTCTCTCTCTCTCTCTCTCTCTCTATATATATATATATATATATATATATATATATATATTTAATAAGTCGCGGTTGCAACATCACAGCAACGGGTCGTACCCATTATGCTCCGTTCCTGTGCCAGTGAATATCACATGAAATGTTCCTCACTGCCCCATGTGAAAAGTGGAAAAGACGGGAGTCTCGACAAACAACAGCCCGCTCTGGCACGCTGTGCATAATGCCGCCGCCAGAATGTCACTACAAAAGTCCTCTACGAAACACAGAGTTCATCCTTGATGGAAGTGGCAGTCACTTTCCCAACCAGATGTTCACCTACAAAGTATCGATGTTTCTATATGGTGTTGTTCCGTTTCTAGATCTTTTCTAGCCAGCCACGCCATTGTATTCTCCGAAACGCAGTTCACTCAACAAAACAACCTCGGACAGCTGTAAAAACATTTCACTGTACATAATGCCGTCGCCAGAATGACACCACAAAGGTCCTCTACGAATCATACAGTTCATCCTTGATGGAAGCGGCGGTCACTTTCCCAACCAGATGTTCGCCTACAAAGTCTCGATATTTCTAAATGTTGTTGTTCCGTTTATAGATGTTTTATAGCCAGCCACGCCATTTTTATTCTCCGAAATGCAGTTCATGCAACAAAACAACCCCGGACAGATGTAAAACACATTTCACTGTACATAAAGGCGTCGCCAGATTGCCAACAGAAAAGTTTTCCACGGAAGTATAGTTCATCATCGATAGAAACGGCAGTCACTAGAAGACCAGCAGCCACACATTTCTGCATAAAGCAAAAAACCGTTCACTTCTGCGAAACATCCAGCCGCCATAAATGCAGATATTACTAGATGTTTTTATTCCGTTTCTATATGTTTTCTAGCCAGCTACGCCATTTGCCGAGCATGCAGTTTACGCCACAACACCTGGGACAGATGTAAAAAAAACATTTCACTGTACATAATGCCGTCTCCAGAATGCCAACAAATTTGTCCTCGACGAAAACACATTTCATAGACAAAGGAAGCGGCAGTCACCAGAAGACCTGCAGCCACACATTTCTGCATAAGGAGATAAAACCTGTCAATTCTGGAACAAAGCCAGCAGCCATTTCTCTGACCATGCAGTTCACGCTCCACAACCTCGGGCAGAATTAAAAGCATTTCACACGAAATTCACAGCTCACAGCGTCGCGCCACGCACTAAGATAAGTGGCAGGGCGACGGAACCATAAACAACTAGTCCAACATGAGGAAAATGCAAATGAAAACGGTAGCTACGAGCATAAACACTTCAGAGGTCTTAACCGTTTCACAGCCTATCCTACATGTTCGTGACCGGAAGTCAGGCTTTATGTATATATATTATATATATATATATATATATATATATATATATATATATATATATATATATATATATATATATATATATATATATATATATATATATATATGTGTGTGTGTGTGTGTGTCACATGTTGGGAAGTTGGAAGCAGTACCCACCTCGACCTACCCCACAATGAAGTAATGCTATGAGGATGGGACTAATTTCATTTGGAGAGGATGGGTCCTTGGAAGCCAAAGTGTCCCATAATAGCTCTGGAAATCTAGGGGTTTCCCAGGAATGTTAATTTCTTCCCTCCAAAATCTTCCTTCCCGAAAAGAGAAACTTATTTAGCTCAAGAGTCCCCCACCTATGATCATTTTCCCTTTTAGGTGAAATGGTCACAGGAAATTTATAAGATTTAAAGTTCCCTTTTCTGAGTAACCTGGAACCTGGGAGATTACAATAGAACAGAATTTAGCTGTCTATTCGTGTTTACCCAGCCACCTGAAGTTCCAGATTCTACAATTATGTGATGTAGATTCATTAACTAAACACATAAATATAAAATGATTTGTCACACCACAATGTACTGGACAGAAGAATGCAGGAAAAGTTAATTTCGTTTATTAACCCCAAAAAGCTGTGGAAATAAGCCAGTAAAGCATTTATGACATATATGAAATCCATCAAGACAACAGAGATAATGTTCATCATTCAAATATAGAATTAAGAACTCTCATTAAATTCACTGATGATTTCATTCATTTGGCCACTATGCCTTTCCACTAATTTTCCTACTATTGTTTCTGTAATAGGCCTACACAAGATGGTCCTGGAAAATTTCCCAAGAATTAGTAAAACACTTTGCCTAAACAGTCTCTACACAACTATAAGAATCAGAGGAGTTCATGACTATTCTCTGTCCATTAAAGTCCTTGATTGTTCTCATATAAATAAGTTTTTCCTGAGTGGAATCAAAGTATAGCAATGATGAAATGTTGCCAAGACTTCTGCCATATTTGTAAGTAATCTGCAGTGAGGTATAAAATGATCCTAGTGATCCTAGAAATGTTCCTGAATCTCAAACATAGTCAATCATCAGAATGATCATGAAACACAGATCAGTTTTCGGGCACAGTGTGGTAATGATCTGGGGACTAATTGATATGTTCAACCTTAGTCCTGACTGCAGATCCCTTTTAGTTCCTCTTTATTACAGATCTGCTCTTGGTTTACAGATCCATTGTACATTATTGGGTAATGAATTGCAACTCTGGATCATGACAATCTGCGAACACCGTCATCCTCACCTGAGGTGAATAAACATGGTGAACCTATTTATATCTAGTCAATCAATCAATCAATCAATCATGTGCCATGCCGGAAAGCGTGGGCGGTCATGACTCGCCATTTCACTCGATCACCAGTGTCGTAGATCAGCTTAGTGTTCCTGTCTCGTCCATGCCATGTGGTCAAGCCATCCATATATTTTCCTCTCGGTCTTCCTCTTGGTCTGTTCCCTTCGATCTTGCCAGTTATCACTAAGTTCTCCAATCCATTTCTTCTCATAACAAGTCCAAAAATTGTTGACTGTCTACGTCTAATTTCTCTAATCAGTTTACGATGTTCATTTGTCTCCTGTAGTACTTGGTCATTGGTTTTTCTGTCTGTCCATGGTATTCTTTGCATTTTCCTCAGAAACCACATTTCTGCAGCCATCAGATGCTTTTCAGCTTGACTGCTCATTGTCCAAGTTTCACATCCATACAAAAGAACAGGCTCTATGTATCCCCTCAACACTCTTTTTCTCGTTTCAATTGACATCTTTTTATTGGTCAGAATGTTTTTCATCTTGCTAAAGGCTACTTTCGCCATGGCGATTCTTGTTCTAATCTCTTCAAGGCATCTCCCATCAGATGTTATGACTGTTCCAAGATAATTGTACCGATTCACTTGTTGAAGAATATTTCCATTTACTTGTATATTACATTGTGGCACTTCTTCCTTCCTAGTGACGACCATAACCTGAGTCTTTTTACAATTTAATTCTAACCCCAGTTGCTCACTGTGTACAACAACCGCATCTACTAATTGTTGCAGGTCCTGCGCATTGTCTGCAATTAATACTGTATCATCTGCATATCTAATGTTATTGATGTTTCGTCCTCCAATGCTGATTCCATTTATATCCTCTACATTTCTGAAAATATTTTCACTGTATAGGGAAAAAAGATCTGGAGACATCACACATCCCTGCCTAACACCTCTCTTAATTGGCTGATACTGTCCCACTTCATTATCAATCCTTATTGCAGCTTGTTGTTTCCAATATATGTTTTTTATAAGTCTAATGTCTTTCCCATCAATTTGTAGATCTGCAAGCATATCCACCATGTTGACATGTCTAACTCTATCAAAAGCCTTTGTATAGTCAATAAAGCAAAGATGTATATCCTTGTTTACTTCTATAGCACGTTCAATAACTGTTCGCAGCATATACACAGCATTTACTGTACCCTTTCCTTCTACAAACCCACATTGTTCTTCCCCTATTTCAGGTTGTATCTTCTTCCTCACTCTTTGCATGATAATTCTTAGCAAAATCTTTGTGATGTGACTCATTATACTAATTGTTCTATGTTGATCACATTCCAAGATTCCTGATTTCTTTGGGATTGCAATAAATACAGAGTTACATAATTCAGGAGGTATATCTCCAGTATCATATAATGTGTTCATCAGTCTGGTGACTTGCTCTAGTCCAAATTCTTCTAAAGCTTTAATCATTTCTGTTGTGATGTTATCTGCACCGGGGGCCTTGCCAGCTTTCATATGCTTAAGAACATTTCGAACCTCCATCTCCAAAATTGGCGGTCCTTCATTATTAAATCTAATATCATACTGTTCATCTCTGTTATCATCATAAAGGTGTTTCACATAATCTGTCCATACATGTAGAATCTGGTCTTTTTCTATTATGATTTTGCCATCTTCAGTTTTTAGACACCCTGTTGATGTACTTGTTCTTTTATTAGTAAGTTCCTGAATTATTTTGTGCACTAATTTGGTATTTTGACTGTTGTGTTGGTTTTCAATTTCTAAGCACTTTTCCTCAAGCTATGCTTCTTTTGCCTCCTTACATAATATTCTGACTTGTCTGTGAATTTCTTCATATTTGACAGAATTATTTTTGTTGAGTCTTCTTGTTTCCATGAGGTGTAAAATTTCTTCAGTCATCCATTTCTTACGACCCACCTTCTTTAATTTTGGAATAGTTGTTTCTGCAGCCACATTGATTGAATTCTTCAACGTTTCCCATTGATCATCCACATCCTGGAATAGGATCTCTAGATCAGACAAAATTTCAAATCTGTTCTGTACTTCTATGTTGAATTTGTTTTGTATTTCCTTGTCATTACTCAATGTACACAAATCATATTTAGTGTTTCCTGTTATATACTTGACTTTCTTCAACTTTATCCTCAATGTTCCTGTGAGTAATCTGTGGTCACTATAACAATCAGCACTGGGAACTGTTTTTGCTAGTGTTAATGCGTTTCTAAATCTTCTGCTAATCAGAATGTAGTCAATCTGGTTTCTAATCCTGCTATCAGGACTCCTCCATGTCCATAATCTTCTAGGGTGTTGCTTGAACCAGGTGTTTCCTACAATCATTTCCTGTTCTTTTGCCCACTCTACGAGTCTGTATCCTCTTTCATTTCTCTCTCCTAAACCATAGTTTCCTACTGTGTAACTATCCCCTTGATTTCCTACTTTTGCATTGAAGTCCCCTATTATGATGTTTATTTCTGAATTTTTACATTTCTTTAAGGCAGACTCTATGTCATTATAAAATTCTTCTACACTATCTTCACTGGATTCTCCTGTTGGGGCATATACTTGAATAATATTTATGCTAAAAGGTTGCCACTTAATTTAACTAGTAGAACTCTGTCCGACACGGCCCAATATCCTTGAACAGATTTTGCTGTTTTCCGGTCCAAAATAATTGCCACTCCTCTATGACGATCTTCACCTCCTGAATAAATAATCTTGAAATCGTCCTCTATCTTGATGCCTGCTCCTGTTCATCTCGTTTTGCACATACCTGAAATATTAATTTTTTCCCTTTCAATTTCTTGTTTTATGTTCTCTAATGTTCCGTCGTTGTTTAACGTCCTAATGTTCCAAGTTGCTAATTTTAAGGTCTCTGTCCTTGTCTTGCGATGATCAGTCTTTAAGCGAATCATGATATACTAGGCACTTTTAAAGAGGTAGTTTGCCGTTGCTTTCCTCTATGGCAGTGACCTTACTACGGAGACCGCAGCCATTGACTCAAGAAGAGTTCTTCTGCCTGCCGTCGTGAAGCTCGAGGCCATGACCCACAATATCTGTCGGTTGCCCTCAAAATTTCATCCACCACCTGCCTTCCGTGGCTTCTTTTGAAAACTTCCAATAAAAGGAACACAAAATAACATCACATAATCCACAGGAAAACACTATTCACAGGAGATCCATAGGAAATCACACGAAATCCAAAGGATACCACTAAATAGCGTCCCTCTGAAAAGTATCGCTTCATGTTGTCACCATTGTACTGGAAAAAAAGTCTAGTCAATCTAGTCAATGGATGATAATTCTCCAGTTGACAAGAATGAAAAGGGCTACAGACAGAAGTTCTAGAAGGTAGCAGATTCAGGAAGTACCTACAAGTTAGAGCTACAGTGTCTCTTATTTGTACTGGCATTAGACATCAGCAATTGTAGTTGGCAGGCCCTCTTATCCTACCCTTGTACATGATGATCTGTTGACTGATGTTCTCACAGAGGACACAGACACAGTGAATGACAAGGTGAGGAGAGGAATGATGGAGAGTTAATGATAAAATGCACCCAGCATAACTGATCCTAAATAGTAATGGAATAGAACAGGATGATTGTTTTATTTTCATAATAACTCATGTTACCAATCAGTGCTGCCTCAATTGTTTTAGTCTGCCTGGTTACTTTTTGTTTATACCTTCTCACCTCTTCTGTCATTGCCTTTACTTACTTCTTCTGACACTGGGGTGATAATCCCCTTGACAGTTTAGAAGTGCTTATGCATGGAAGCATACTATATGTTTCTCCTTTACTTACTCTGTCAAACAGGGTGATGCTTTAATAAAACTACATTCCACATGTTGAATCCAAGTAATAATGTAAAGAAACATACATTAAATATTTTCACTCCAAAGTTAATATAATTAACATATAATTGGTATGAATATGGAGGTCTATGTGAACATTCCTTATGAGGATTTACATTGCCTCTCATTCATTAACACATATATATATACAGAGCGAAAGAAGATGAGAGGACACAATGCACTCATTCTCTCATTCTAACACCAATCTTCTTCTTTATTCGTTCACTTGAGTGCTGGGGCTGGGCTGTTAGCTTGACTGTGATTCGGTCAGAGTGCTAGACACATGTTCGATCACGTCACAATGCGTTCGAATAATCACGGCAGTATAAATGCTGGACCAGTCATGGATGCTAAACAGTTACACACACAATCTGTCATTACGCCACGGACATATAAGATAAGAGGTAGAGCCTTTCATTCTTCCGTCTCACATTCCCGTGTGTTGACGGTTCGCTGTGGATTGGAACTAAGGCGACACATAGCACACAGATCATAGTTTATCCAGTACTACACCTGCTCTGAACGCAGTCAGAAGGCTAGTAGCTTAGGAATAGCAGTATGGGCTTAAGTGCCTCTTTTCACAGCTTAAGACATAGTGTTTGTACAGCAACTCTTCAGGAAACGAAAGATAGATGGAGTCAGATATCTACACCAGTGCTGGCAGAGAGTAGCCATTTTGGGACCGGGTGAAAGTTGGCGGCTATCATCGGAGAGAAGAATATATATAGTCATTAGTGCTGAAACTCACACACACACACACACTCTCATACATAAAGCTTTACCTGACTCATAAGTATATAAACTCAGCCATAATTTAGTCTGAAGTATTCCCATGAATCAGACAGAGGGACATACAGATCAAATTGACTCTTAATGAAACCACATCTGGCCTCCCTAACGGTCGATCTGCATGTGCCAAATGCTAGCGTCTCTGAACCCAAAACTTTTCGCGGCGACGTGATTCTTCTAGGTTACCCAATGAATCGGGCAGGATCCGATCATCTGACCTGTCTGTCACTGGGTGTCATAGCTATTCCTAGAGCTGACGCCACATTCCTGGCATTCCAATGCTTCCTCGTGCGAACGCTTTTGTTGAGACGTGTGTTTTGAAGTTGTGCTGTGCAGGTGTGAACGGTCTGATTGCGCAATATGCGACAATATATATATATATATATATATATATATATATATATATATATATATATATATATATATATATATATATATATATATATATATATATTGTGCAACTCTTGCTCACTTTAATCCATTCATAGCGCAATTCATTCTTCACCCAACTTCATATATCACCTTCAAACCCTGTGGCGATGGGCGAGCAGTGAAGCGACAGGCGTGAGTACGCTGGCAGTCGTAGTCGCAGACCTGCACAAAGGCGGCTCATTCCAAATGGTCGTCTTCTACTGACCGGAGCTGCAGTGGAATTCGGCAGCCCCCTGAGTGATTGAGCAGCCCTCTATAGGAACACACTGCTCACCTCCATAGCATGAGGCAGGGGCTAGAAAAGGTGCCCTAAACATTGTCTGCTCCATCATTACCTAACCAGCTAGCCGTGGTTGGTGGATACCCTATGCTGCGGTCGACATACAAACTGAAAACAGTTAAAGCTAAAAGAGCGAACCATATTCCTTTAACAATCGGAACTTGGAATGTACGCACCCTTCTTGATAGTGACGGCGCGTCGGGCTCAGTGAGACAAACAGCACTGATTGGGAGAGAGCTAGGCAGGTACAACATCGATATTGCAGCCTTGAGCGAGACACAATTTGCTGAAGAAGGCAACATCTGTGAAGTAGGTGCTGGCTACACATTTTTCTGAAGTGGAAGAAAAAGCGAGGAAAGACGCCAGTCTGGAGTGGGATGTGCCATTAAGTTGGCCCTGGTTGGCAAACTAGCTGGATTTCCGAAGGCTATAAATGACAGGCTTATGACTGTAGCGAAACGCCAGTGGCCCATGTCCTTATGCATTCTTTTATTCTTGGTAAACAGGGGGAAACGGCTTTCGGAAGCTCTCAGTTCTCTTGTTCGCTCAATTCTCCATGAAAGATGGTTCTTTGGGTTATCTTCATACCACAATCTTTACATGGAGCGAGTATATATTTGTCTTTCCTTTCGGGTAGTCCCGAAGGAGCGCCTTGCGTCAAATGTGCACTGGTGCAGCGGCTGGTCAATTGATGGCCGTGCCAACACCTACCGTTTGATAGTTGCAGCCTGTCCAGTGAGTTAAAGATTACGACAGAGATGCAACCTACTACTGAAGTGATGTAAAGGTAAATATGGGTTTTCGTTGGTCCAGGCAAAGCTTGGCCTATAAATATCTATTGTCTTAACGACTGAGAGGATATAGCAAAACAGCAGTCTTGCCATGTTGGGAGGGGGTGACCGTTAGCCGATCTGGCTACGCGGCTTGTTCTTGGCAGCTGATGGACGAGTGATATCTGGATTCCTACGGCTTACCGTTACTTGGTGGTATCTCTCTTTTAAATATAGGCACATTAGATAGCTACGGGGATGGGGTCCACCAATCTAGAATATATCTTCTTGAGCCAGGGGATGCTAGCCACAGGACTATCTCTTTCGTCTGTCACTCGATAGGATGATGTAGGGAGGATAATGGACTCCTCTATCTCACTGAGAGAACCTGAACTTATCTACCCTATGGTTTGTGCAGGGCAATGCCGGTACATTGGGGCGACAGCTCAGTCGAGAACGGCGGCCGGGAGGGGTAGTATCTTCTTTGAATGGGGAAATACACGGTGTGCCATATAACCCCACTTAGGGGGGAGAAACACACCGATTGCTGGGCACACCACACCACAAGATCTTGGTTGCGAGAAAGGCATGGTTTGCAAGTGAGAGGAAAGCATGGAAATGAATGTGCCCAATAATAATAAAGGCTTGGTATGAGTGTGGAATGTGTGTCTTGTAGACAAAACGTTCCTAGGGTGGACAACCTGACATCACCCAGCTGGAGGTCGACTCAAGCCCGGACGTAGCCAATCCAGGGGCTACCTGACAGGTCAGGCCCATGCATTCAGGTATGATATATACTGCATGGGGTCAAGATCCTATAGGTCTAATATATTAACTGAGACCCTATTGGTCTTTAGGATTGTGTGATGCATGAGTCCGCCCAGTCGCTCAATATTGTTTGTCATCTCCAGGGTCCTCTTGTGTTGGATGTGACCAAATCGGACAGTATCCACACAGCTTCTGTGCTAGAGCCAAATACGTCTGATGAAGCCAGGTCAATGTATGAGCCATATCACACATGGTGTGCCTAACTCTGAGAGAGAGGCAAGGGCATATCTTGAGGAAATGACATAAGCCCGAGAACAGTTCAATGCTGGTTGAGACTACGCATGATTATCTTGCAAACTAATAAACAATGACAATTTGCAGTAATGGGGCATCTCGGGTCCTTTCATTGACATAGGCCCGAGAGCATTCAACTTCAAAGTTGTGTCTACGCATGATTATCAGGCCTACCCATTTTGTTCCGGACATGAATAGACACCTATATAGGTTAAGTCCATGAACAATTCCTCAACAACCAGTGGATTTGATTCTACAGAAGCCTGTGGAACTTACACCCAAGTACCGGGGAGGAAGGAGCTTCCAGCACACAGGGTGAGACGTATATGGACAGATCGGACAGTATTTGAAGTGTAACAGTATTGGGTAGTATTAGGATCTAGTGGGAAACACAGATACAGCACGATTGAGCATTTAGACTGAAAGGGGGGGGGGGAGATGCTCAATCGTGACGTATTGGGTTGGTATGGGCAGTTGAGACCCGGGCATAGTAGAGAATGGAGGTGTACATCGAAGCTTTGTCAAGTTAAGCCAATAAACGTTTTATCAACAAGGAAACTACATGCCTTCGTCTTCTTACACACTGTTATAAAAGGCGAAATGGAGCCACTTGACCAGGATGCGAACCTGAGGATGAGAAAAACAAAACAATGCGAAGCCAGGATTGAATAACGTCGCGGAAAGGGAAAGGTTCAAGAAATAAACAAACAAACACAATACTAGCGGCACGTGAAAGAACAATTATTGAACCTGATAACAGACGCACCAAAAGATGGCCAGTAACTTGTAAATAGTGATAATATCTGAATACAGAGGCCAAAAGCTCGCCCAGGAGTGGTCCTTTGTAAGTCTTTTTTAAGACTTCAGATAACGGTCAAAGTAGTAACAAGAAGTTTGTTATATCAGCCGTTTTGCAGAGTTCACAGTGAAAGAAGTTTGTATGGCCGCCCTTCTGCAGTTTGATTGTTAGCAACAGGCTTGACATGGACTGAAATTTTGCGTTGCAAGAGCTATCAAAACCGCTACCTTACATCGTTCTGATTGACCAGGAGTGATCCTATCCTGAGAGTTTGGGCAAACCAGCAATTCAAGTTGCTCAAAGTTAAAGAGCTAGTCAGGAGTTGTCAGGACAGCATGATCGTTGATCGGGCCATAAATTCTTGAAACACTCAATTATCGCTAGGCCTCGGCTGATCCTGATAATTTTTTGGGGCCTCGTTATTACTAAGACCTCATGAAGACGTCGATGATGTACCCCACCCGGGGTGAAGACAAAGAAAAACAAGCTGGTCGGGACCCAACCACGGGTTGAAGAATTTCTGGCAGCCCATGAGAAGTGACCTGAGAGGAAGAGACAGGCTACCTAATCTCCGCTACCCAAACTAAGCTCAGCTACCTGAACTCTACGACTGATTTTAAGCTCCGGATGTTCGAATATGACGGCGAGTCGAAGAACGTGATTCCTTGAACAACGAAACAGATTCAGGGTAAAATTTTGTATTATATGAACATAGTAATTAACTGAACAATTTTATAAAATAAGGGAATTGTGCTCTTTAAAAATTAAGAAATTGAAATTGTGTTCCGTGCTATATTTTAGAATATTTCAGAATGGCAGAACAAGACTTCTGGCGTATTTTGACCGATAACGAGCATAGGTACAATTGACTAATTGAACACTGCTCTTGAGTGAAGCATATAGTTGGTTTAGATAAATACGCCTGTGAAATTGATTTGGTGATTTCAGTATAACAGTTCAGCTTAATAGATGAATATGAATTACCTGAATTAATTGTTTTCCAAAACAATAGGTCATCTTCCTTAAATTGGAAAATTGAAATTGTGTGTTTTTTTTGCTTGCTTCGTTTTAGTATTTTTCAGCAAAGCGGAACAGGACACCTCAGCACATCTTCTTTAAATTAAGAAATTGAAATTGTGTGTTTTTTTTGCTTGCTTTGTTTCAGTATTTTTTCAGCATGGCGGAACAGGACACTTTGGCACAGGTTTTGTCAGGCGTCGGGACAGCAGTAGGCCGACTTAATATGGTGATAAAACAACAAGGGATGACAACAGAAATTGTAAAGTTTAGTGGACAGGCCAGAGACTATAAGAAATGGGTCACTTCTATAGAAAAATATGCCTATTTGATCTCAGCAACAGATGAAGAAAAAATGAGACTGGCTTATCAGACGGCAACGGAACCAGTTTCGGATCATATCAGAAGAAAATTAGAGGCTAGAGTAGATGAGACGTGGGAACAGTTCAAAGAAGACCTAGCAAGGAAATATGCAGAAATAACGGATCCACAACATGCGTTTTCGGTGTTGAGGCAGGCTAAACAAAATAACGGAGAGACGGTACAGTTGTTTAGCGATAGATTGATTAACTTGGCTGAAGAAGCATTCTTAGGACAGAATGTGCGAGGGGAGGAGGTGGAAAGGATGTTAGTAGGGATTTTTGTAGATGGCATCAAATCTGATGGTTTGAAACTTAAGCTGATGAGGGAAAACCCTGAGAGGTTATCACAAGCGGTGGATATCGCGGTACAAGAGGAAAATTTGAGACGAAGGTTTAGATTAAGAACAGGACGAGAAGTGGGAAGCAATCGAGATGACAGAGTTGAGGAACCCATGGAAATAGGACAAACAAGATTCGGATGGAATAGGAGAGGCGGTATACAAACCTTACAAGGTAGAAATAGGAGCGATTATGTTGAAAGAAGAAATGTGAGATACCCTACAAGTGAGTCAGTGGGAAACACAAATAACACAAATATTGTCTGTTGGGTTTGTGGTCAACGGGGACATGTTTCTCGTTTTTGTAATAACAGGCGTGTCCAGTCGAATACACAGGGTAGACATGATAATAATAGGGTGAGTAGGAATGTCGTTGATGGACACAGGAACTTTACAGGTACAAGAACACAGGTAAATCGGCGCCCCTACCTATTAGACAGGACCTATGATAGGAGGGTAAATAATAGGGTCCCAAGTGTTAGAGAGTATGTTAGTAACAAGTATAATAGGTCGAACAGAGAATATTTTCAACTGGATGAAGTCAAGAAATTTATAGAAGATAAAACAGATTATAGCTCGTGTATATTAGAAATAGGGAAGTATAGAGTTCGTACATTAATAGATTCAGGAGCTCAAGTTAGTGTAGTAAAAGAAGTTTTTTATACAAAATAGTAAGAAATTGTAGAGTATTTAAGTGTAGTAATAATTTACACTCTGTTACTGGACAGAATTTACAAGTAGTTGGACAAACAATGATAAATTTTAAGTTAGGAGGGATCAACATAAGACACCTTTTTCATGTAGTGAGGGGTTTAAATAGAAATATGTTGATAGGGAGAGATTTTTTGATAAAGAATGGAATAAGACTTTTTTATGATTTACATAAGTTAAAATTCAGAGACGTATATATAGATATGGAAGAGGATATGCATATATCAGCACTAGTTAGGGTTAAAATGACAACGACGTTAAAACCACAGTCGGTTAATTTGATACAAGCGAAGCTGAAGAGAAACCCATATTATGTGGAAGGAAACACAGTCAGAATCACCGAGTTACAAGAGGAAATAATTGATGAGCCTGGTTTGGAGGTTCCAGATGGAGTAATGGAGTTGGATAAACACTTAACCTTTCCAGTAATGGTTATCAACAACACAGGGAGAGAAATCAAGTTATATAGAGGATGTGTGATAGCAAAATTAGATCATAACATTAGTGAAATATTGGCAACAAATAGAACAGAAGTGTCGGGAACAAGTTATTTGGAAACTTCTAGTGAAAGGAGAAGTGACAGACGCGGATGCGGAAGAAGAAGGAAAATCGGAATGGATGAATTGATCCATCCATCCAGAAAAAATAAAGTCCATATACATGCACTAGACAAAATAACAAGGGAACAAGAATTGTTGTCACAATTAAAAGCTCCGCCAGAAAACAAGGAAGTGTTGGAACAGTTTATAAAGCAAAATCAGGATGTGTTTGCGATTAATGATTTAGAGTTGGGAAAGACACGAACAGTTAAAATGGAAATAGACACGGGAGATCATCCACCAATAAGTTTAAAACCATATAGAACTCCATTAAGAAACAGAGAAATAATGGAAAAGGCAATAGAAGAGATGCTGAAAGCAGGAATAATAAAAAGGTCGAAGTCAGAATGGTCATCTCCGGTTGTCATCGTGGCCAAGCCTGATGGTTCGAGTCGTTTCTGTTGCGACTACAGGGCGTTGAACAAAATCACCAAGAATGTAGCATACCCACTGCCGGTAATTGATGATATTTTGGGGCTACTTAATGGCTCTACATATTTCACAACGTTGGACGCAAGGTCAGGGTTTTGGTGTATTCCGATGTCAGAAGACGCGCAACGAAAAAGTGCCTTTTGTACCCACATGGGCTCGTACGAATTCTTACGAATGCCTTTTGGTGTCAAGACGGCGCCCTCTCACTATATGCTCTTAATAAATGAAGTTCTAGAGGGTATGCAAAAGTTCGCTCTTGCTTATATTGATGATATATTGATCTATACAAAGGGAGATGTGGAGGATCATTTGAAACATATTAGACTAGTGTTTGACAGGTTAAGAAAGCATGATGTGAAGTTGAAGCTTAGTAAGTGCCAATTTTTAAAAACTGAAACAAAATATTTGGGGTATATTATAAATAGAGAGGGTATTAAACCAGACCAGGACAAAATAAAGATTATTAAAGAGTTACCTGCTCCAACAAACGTTAAGGAAGTACGTGCTTTTATAGGAACATGTGCGTATTATAGGCGGTTTATTCCAGCATTCTCAAGGATAGCTGAACCAATTACAAATTTAACAGCCAAGTACGCCAGGTTTAAGTGGGATGATGAGTGTCAAAAAGCCTTCGACTACTTAAAAAACAGCTTAACACTGGTACCACTGTTGACGCATCCAGACTTAAACAAACAGTTGATACTATACACAGATGCTTCGGACAATGCAGTAGGAGCATGTTTGGTACAACCATATGAAGGAAAAGAATCTGGAATACCAGGGGTTAAAAATGAAAGGCCTATCTACTTCCTGTCTCATAAACTTAGTAAATCACAAAAAAATGGACTACTATCGAGAAGGAGCTTACGCGATTCATTACGCTTTACAGAAACTAAATTACTACTTACATAACGCAAATTTTGTCATTAGAACTGACCACATGCCTTTAAAGTCTTTTCTAGAAGCTCCAGTGCAGAACAGGAAAATACAGACATGGGCATTGAATCTACAGGGGTACAACGCGAAAATTGAGTTCATACCAGGTAGGATAAACACATGCGCTGATTTATTGTCTAGAATTCCATATCCACAGTCATCAGAAGATACAGAAGAGGAGGCAGCCGAACCAGAGATAGACGACCGGAATTGGCAAGTAAATATTCTAGATTCTGCTATAATAAATGGGGAAGAATTTGATAGTCTACCATCGGATCAAGAGTCGGAACATAGGGAAGAAGACCTACAGTTAGCACAATTCAATATGGAAGAGGAGCAGGATTTGGACCCAAGAATCATACAAATAAAGGAGAAATTACGAGAAACAGAAGATAACAAATATAAAAGGAATTATTTGCTCTTACAAGAGGATGGACAGTTATATTATATGTGTGAAAAGAACGAACAACTAAGGAAATATATTCCAAGGCATTTAGAAAATGAACTTTTAAAAGCATATCACGATGAAAATGGACATCTCGGTAGAGACAAACTAGTGAAAGCACTTACAAGTAAATATTATTGGCCAAACTTATTTAAAACTGCATGTAAATATGTAGATACGTGTGAAAAGTGCAGATTAAGGAACATGAAAACAATAAAGTCTCCATTACAGGACACAGATATTCCTCACTTCCCAATGCAAAAGATTAGTTTAGACATATCGGGTCCACACCCCAGAACATTGTCAGGAAATGTATATTTACTTCATATAGTAGACATCTACAGTCTTTGGCCAGAGGTTTATGCAATTCCCAGATAAGAGCGCGGATACTGTCATTAATATTTTTTTACAGGAGTTCGTACCAAGGTTTAGTTGCCCACAAAGTATACTTACAGATAATGGTAGAGAATTTGTAAATAAAAAATTCGAAAAGTTATTAAAAGATTTAAACATAAGACATATAAAGACCTCATTTTATAGACCTTCGTCAAATGCGAAAAACGAGCGTCAACATCGGACGTTATACAATATTGTGGCAAAAATTATTGATGAACATGAAAAAGATTGGGATCTATTTTTGGGACCTGCTCTTAGCGCTATTCGTACAAATCAAAATGAGAGCACGGGTTTTTCGCCATTTTATTTAATACACGGGAGAGAACCAATATTACCTATAGATAATTTATTGAAACCTAGACGGAAATATATGGGCGAAGATTTTCAAGAGACCATAATACAAGAAATGCATAAAGCACATATGAAGTTAAGGAATAATATAATTAAAGCTAGGGAAAGACAGAAAAAGTACAAAAATGTAAATACAAAATTACAGGAGTTTAAGGTAGGTGATAGAGTTTATTACAAAAAGCATAGGAGAAACTCTAAGTTTGATGCTCGTTGGATTCCAGGTTATTACGTTTTGGAAAAACTTGGAAATGTATCGTATATTATAAAGAACCAGGTCACAGCACATATAGCAAGGGCACACGTTGAACACTTAAGAAGAGATGAAGATGAGATAGAAAATAATAATTATAATAATTATTATTATTCGGATGTGAAATTTTGGATGAACAGGTTGTTAGAGGGGCCACAGTAACCCCAGATCTTAGAAAAACCACAGTAACCCCAGATCTTAGAAAAACCACAGTAACCCCAGATCTTAGAAAAACCACAATAACCCCAGATCTTAGAAAAGAACCAGAACAAAATCAATTGCTAACAAATCCAAGTTACGAAGAACAAGAACAGACAATTCCGAAAAGAATGGAAGAAGAAGGGCCAAATGAAACTCGTTATGATAGTATGGAAGAAGACACAGGTGCTCCATTTAAAAATACTAGGCAAGCAACGAAAAGAAGAATGGACAGTCAAAGAGATAAAGAAGTGAAAAGACAGAGGAGAATTAGGGATTGTTCAACAAGCGGAGACGATATACCTATACTGGAAAGATCCTTAAGAAAGAGTGATCGACAAATTAGGTGGGATGTTGAACGGAAGAGATTAGCGGCAGCTAAAGAGAGACATACAGACGAAGAAGAAGAAATGGATGAAAAGTCAGAGTCAAGTAGTAGTATGGAGGAGACCAGTAGGTTGTACGAAGAAGAAGATGTTGATATAGAGTTAGCACTTATTCAGAGAAACTTGGAGTTGTTGAGGAAGTGGAAACGTAAGAGATAGATAAATTGAAAGTACTGCAGATAGCAAGTTATAAGTTTCAAGGTTTAAAATTGTAAGTGATGTTTGAAGAAGTATACGAAACGGTGGAAAAAGTGGTCTTGAGATATTAGTACAATGGATGAATATATTTTTTTATTGATGTTAGAAATGCCGTGTTTAAAGATAGGGGTTAAAAAGTTTTAGTAATAATAGACAGGACAGATCACGAGTACGTTGATAAGTAGAGGATGGCTACTACATTGAGTTAATGTTGGATATAGGTTGCAGTGCTTACTTAAGAGCTTATTCAGGATGTTATGTGCTGTTAAGAGATAATAAATAGATAATTGTGGATTACTGATTTGTTTATGTAGATAGAACAGATATGTTCATAATTGATCTGTAGTTAACAGATATACAGATGGAATGTTTAGTCTTCTCGGTCATATGAATACTGGATATGCGTTATTTTACTTAGTATGAGAGCCTAATGCTGGTGGGCCAATGTACGTAGAAATTTTAAGAGAGTTATAATTGTTTTGAGTCATGAGTCATATATGATATGATGGCTATTGTTTGATTGTTTTAGGGAGCCTAAGTTATAATGCCTCATTTTGTTTTCTTGGTTTGATCTTGAAAATTGATTGTTAATGTTTGATTAATTGATTTAGAATAGGGTGATTGTGTTCCTAGCATTTGAGTTGATAAAAACTATTGGTCCGTAAAAGTGTCCAATAGTGATAGGTAGAATAGAATATTTTATTCTGATTTGATAACATGCATGTTATGTCATTTTAAAAGTGTG
This sequence comes from Cepaea nemoralis, assembly GCA_014155875.1. Taxonomy (NCBI): domain Eukaryota; kingdom Metazoa; phylum Mollusca; class Gastropoda; order Stylommatophora; family Helicidae; genus Cepaea; species Cepaea nemoralis. The sequence goes on from JACEFZ010000601.1 coordinate 742,423, forward strand.
TTTTTTTTTCTTCTTATGGATTAATTTGGAGGATGTGTTCATTTTTATTTCGATTACATAAAGGGTTTGGTTTGGTATATTGAGTTACACGGTTATAAAGTTAGTTAAGTAAGTTTAAGTTTCAAATGAATGAGGTTTTGCTAAAGGTTTTTCGTTCAGAAAAGAGTTGATAAAAACTAATTTGTCCATTGATATAAGGTAGGGGGAAACTTAAGAGTAAATAGTTAAGCTCATCAACTAGTGGGAAACTATGGTGGGTGAACGTGTGTGCACGAATGGATAGACGTATCCAGGCCTTGCACACACGTCACTGTATTTATAAAATAGCAGGATGGGATGTACGGGGGCAAGATATAGGTGCTGTGAAATACCAGCTTTAATTATATTAAAAGTGTTCATGAAATATGAACATGGGCTCTTGGTAAAAGGTGAGATAAAGAAAGAGGAACAGAATTGTGGTTGGCAATGTCAATGTGAAATATAGAAGGTTTATGAAAACTTATGCCAAATTGTTTTATAACGAACAATGATATATTTCTTAAGGTGTTTTAAAAAAAAAAAATTGTTTTACAAAATTTTTTTTTATTGGCAAGGGAGGTAAAAGGGTGAGTGTCTTAAATGTGCAATTACTGTATGTCCATGTGGTCATGTCGTATATTCATTCTTTATGCTACTTATTTGGTGCGCACCACTTCTTTACTTTGTCTAACTACATTGTTTTTGTACGTCCTGGGGTTTGAAAGAATGAGAAATTGTATAAGGTAAAAGATTTCGATAAAGAATTTATGAGCTGTTCTTATGATATGTATATTTGATACAGGAAACAAGACAGAACCAGAAATGAAGAATTATGTAGTAGATAACTATATAATGTTCGGGATGTAGAAAGGAAAGAAAAACTGTTTGGATTAACAGGGTTATCATACGGGGTATTATATAAATAAAAGTCGAAGAAGAAGTATATGGAGGGAGGTTTTATTGGCAGACCATATCACTGGGAGAAGAAGTAAAAGAGATATTATTTACTCAACCTTGATTTTTAGGGAAGATTAGAATAAAAAGAGGGAATAGAGTATGGGGATTGGGAGTAAAGATTTTTCCTTTAAAAGGAAAATTCTTTAATTAACATGGGGAGGTGTAACAGTATTGGGTAGTATTAGGATCTAGTGGGAAACACAGATACAGCACGATTGAGCATTTAGACTGAAAGGGGGGGGGGGGAGATGCTCAATCGTGACGTATTGGGTTGGTATGGGCAGTTGAGACCCGGGCATAGTAGAGAATGGAGGTGTACATCGAAGCTTTGTCAAGTTAAGCCAATAAACGTTTTATCAACAACCAAACTACATGCCTTCGTCTTCTTACACACTGTTATAGAAGCTGGGTCTGTGACTATGGCTACTTGAGGCTATGTGCCTGAACTTATCTGTGTGGTGTCTGTTTAGAACTATCTGTGTTAACTGCCTTGATGTTTTCCTGTGCTGTCCTTTATTGATTTAATAAATCAAGTTTTTAGTTTATTCCAACGATCACTGTGTTATATATAGGGATCAGCCAGAGGAACACGACAGGAAATAGGTCCCTAGGTCGAAAGAAAGAGTGACAGTGAGTCCATGGAAAACGGAGGAGGGTTGGCAGGTAAAGACCTATCCCAGCCAGGGCTATAAAGAGAACAATTTTGAAATATTGTGACAGGGCTATTTGGGACCCTCCACGTAGCGTGATACAATTTCTGGGGGCACGTCGCGGGATATTTGAAATCCTGGTGGAGTTCTGGCTGATTTAGTGATAGGGGACAGATATTCTTGTCTACTATCAATAGGTTCTGCCTACCGTGCCTGGCTATTGTCTAGACTCTTCCTGACACAGACTGACCGACATACGACGTGTTGTGGTCGTGTAATATATATATTTTGGTGATGTGAGATAATCATTTTCTATATAATTTCTTGGGCACTTTCCCTCTGAGTTAAGGATGGCATCAACTGGGTTTAATGTCGCTGACGTACAGGCTACAGGGCGTGAGATGGGCTATGATGGAGCGGAGTTACAGAAATATGTGCAGGAAGTGGAAAGAGACTTCAGACAGGCTGTGCGCGAAGCCAAGAAAATTGAGGCGGAGGCTAGGAAGATGGAGGCCGAGCAGGCAGTCAGAGACCATGAGTTTCGTATGAGGGAGTTGGAGCTGAAAGCTAAAACGGCCAAGGAAAGCGAGGGTGCAGTTGGAGGCGCAGTTCTACCTGACTCAACAACTTCTAGTGGCGGTCCATATCAGGCAATGAAGTTCCCATTACTCCCGTTCGATGAACACAAAGAGAAGATCGACCAGTATCTTCAAAAATTCCAGTCGATGGCTTTGGCTATGGGACTGGAACGTGGGAAATGGAACTTGAAAATCTCGCAGGGCCTGAGGGGGACCGCGTACGAGGTCTACTCAAGGTTGCCACCTGGTATGGAGAATGACTATGAGGCTCTGGAAAAAGCATTATTGAAAAGGTTCCAGATGACAGCCCATACATACCGTCAGCAGTTCAGAAAGTCCAAGAGAGAGCCAGGAGAGATGTTCGCAGCCTACAGTGTCAGACTGAAGTCTTACCTTTTGAAGTGGATGTCATTAGCTGGATTTGCTAACGACTATGAAAGTTTGGAAGAATTAGTGGTCGTGGACCAAATGAAGAGGATGATGCCTAGGCCATTGCAAACCTTCTTGCTTGAAAATGGGGCAGAAAAGTTAGACTTGGTAAATACATTAGCGGAAAGGTATGTGCTAGCTCATGGAGATAATGGGGAACTGTCACCACCCAATCCCCGACCACCAGACACCTGGTCTGGAAAGAAGAAGAACCCTAAAACAGCTCACACCAAGAAGGAGGATCCTTTCGAGAAAGTTCCTATTAAGAAACCCTCTGGTAAGAGTCCACCTGGATCTCCTAAAAGAAAGTGGAGTGAAAAGTGGTGCGCCTATTGCAAATCTCCCACACACAATACGGTTGATTGCCGGCGTAAACAGAAAGACTCTCACTATGCTGCTTGTCTTGTAGAAACCGGGGAAGGGTCTCACAAGGAAGTAGAAGGGAGGGATCTTGGGAACAATGATTCAGAAAAACCACCAGTAGTAGAAACGGTACTTGTGAACGGACAACCAGTTGAGTGTCTCTATGACACCGGTCTGCAGTTTGAGGCTGTAATTTCATCACACTTAGTGAGCCCGGAGCAGCTAACCGGGGAATCTATTGAGATTCAAACGGCGACAAAGAGTGCGGTAGCGATGTCTCTTCCAATTGCGAAGGTAGACATCAAATCTAAATATGTTACCGGCACTATACAGGCAGCCGTTCTGCTAGATCCGATCTTCCCAATGATCTTGGGTTGTCGCTACGTCTTTCTAGGGATTCCAACCGAACCCATGTACGTAGGGGCGATGCAAACCAGATCTCAATCGGAGGATGAGCAGACGCCGGCCTTGATCGTGAATCCCTTGCCTGGGGAGTTACGAGCTGCTCAAAGCCAGGATGCTACTTTGCAACCTTGCTTCAACCAGTTGCCCAAAAGTTCTGACCCACCAAGACGGGGTCAGTATTATATGAAGAATCGGTTACTGTACCGGAGAGCCGGAGTGGAGGATCGCCAGCATGGACAGCTGGTAGTTCCTAAGGCTTATCGGGAACAGCTTCTTCATATGGGACACACCATTTCTTTCAGTGGACATATGGGTGTCGGGGCAACTCTCCAGCGCATTTCCTGCCATTACTACTGGCCAGGGATGACTGGAGACGTGCGTAGGTACGTCAAGTCGTGCCCAGAGTGCCAGCGTGTGGCACCAAAACACTGGACAGCTCCGGTAGTCCTGGGAGACATGCCCATTATGAACTCTCCTTTCGAGAGAGTTGCCATCGATCTTGTTGGTCCTCTTCCTCGGACTAGGAAGAGGAATAAGTACATTCTCACGATGGTGGATTGCTGTTCCATGTGGGGCGAGGCGATACCGTTGGCCACAATCGACTCTAAGCGAGTGGCTGATGCACTGATGGAGACCTTTACTAGGTTGGGATTTCCCAACCAGATCCTAACGGACAATGGGTCTCAGTTCTGTGGTAAGCTGATGGAAGAAGTCTTTCGTATCTTCCAGACTAACCACATTCACACAAGCCCATACCACCCTCAGTCTAATGGGCAAGTAGAGAGGTTTAATGGTACCTTGATGACCATGCTTCGGAAGCTGGCTCAAGAGAAACCAGACAGATGGGATGAGTATATCTCGGCCGCCTTGTTCGCCTATCGGGAGGTTCCCCATGGGTCGACCGGGTTGCCACCAGCCACTCTACTATTCGGGAGGCCAATCAAGGGTCCCTTAGAAGCCTTATTGAGATGTTGGACAGAGGAAGAAACTTCCGAAGAAGTTGTATCCTCATATAAATACGTCGAAGAGTTAAAGAAGAAACTCCAGACGGGTTGGGCTTTGGCAGCTCAGAATCTGAGAGCGGCCAGGAAGAGACACGCGGCCTACTACAATAGAAGGACGAAAGATAGGTCTCTTAAGGTGGGGGATCGGGTTCTGTTGTTACTTCCAGTAGGTTCCAATAAACTCGAGATTGGTTGGCAGGGGCCTTTCCCGGTGGAAAGGGTTGTGTCCCGTACCAATTATGCTATCCGGATCAGGGGGAAATCTAAAATCTTCCACATTAACCTCCTCAAAAAATATGAGGAACGATCCGATGGTACTTCTCTCCCACTCATGACTATGGCGGTCGCGATGGAAACTGAATCGGGCGAAGACGCGGATAGGGAGTATCCTTTACAACCTGGGGAAACCTATAAGGATGTACATATAAATCCTGATCTGTCGACTGAAGAAACAGAACTGGTCATCCGTTTGTTGGAGTCCCATCAACAGATTCTTACCGATCGTCCAGGGCGGACAGGGTTGGTCGAGTTTGATATGACTCTGACTACCCAAGACCCCATTCGCCAAAAAATATATCCAGTGCCCTTTTCGAAAGAGAAGGCCCTGGAAGCAGAAATCCAGAAGCTTCTGGATGATGACATCATAACTCCTTCGACTTCTCCTTATAATGCCGGGGTTGTCTTGTTGAGGAAGCCAAGCGGGGAGCACCGCTTATGTATTGATTACAGGCATTTAAACAGTTGTACGACATTCCAAGTTGAGCCGTTACCAAACACAAATCAACTATTTGCCAGATTAAATAGGGCAAAGTACTTCTCAAAAATCGATTTAAGTCGGGGATATTATCAGATCCCTGTGAAGCCTGAGGTTCGGCCCATGCTCGCTTTCAGTACTCCGAGCGGCCATTACGAATTTAAGGTGATGCCTTTTGGGCTGAGCAATGCGCCCAGTGTGTTCACTCGCATGATGAGAATGTTATTAGACCCTTTAAAGGATCCCTCTGTGGTCTCGTTTATGGATGATATTCTCATCGCGTCTGACAATCTGAGTGATCACCTGAGGTCCTTGGGACAGATCTTCAAAAGGTTAAAAGAGGAAGGGTTAACCGCCCGTCCAGCCAAATGCATGATTGGCTATCAATCCTTGGAATTTCTGGGACACACTATTACCCCAGGGGGACTGGTACCGGAAGAAAAGAATATTGAAAAGGTCCGTCTCGCACCCCGTCCTAGATCCAAAAAAGATGTTAGGTCTTTCTTGTCTCTGTGTGGGTTTTACCAGAAATTTATTCCAAAGTTCAACGAAATTGCGGCGCCGTTAACCGAGACTCTGAAGAAAGGATCGCCAGATCTTATAATCTGGACCCCGAGCTGTGAAAAAGCTTATGGGAAGCTGAAACAGGCGTTGGTGGATAGGCCAGTCCTGCAACTCCCAGATTTGGAGAAAACGTTTGTTCTGAGAACCGACGCGAGTAACATAGGGATTGGGGCAACTCTGTTGCAGGAAGGGCGAGATAATCCTTCGGTGCTGTGTCCGGTGGCATATGCCAGTCGAAAACTGTTACCCGCCGAACGGAATTACTCCACCGTCGAACGGGAATGTCTAGCTCTAGTGTGGGCAGTACAGAAATTTCAACCTTATCTGTATGGAGTACCGTTCAAAGTGCAATCTGACCATCAACCTCTGACGTTCTTGGCAATTTCTAAGAAACTGAACGCGAGGTTAATGAGATGGTCATTGCTCCTACAACCGTATCAGTTCACGGTCGAATACATCCCCGGAAGGGAGAATGTGGGAGCAGATTTCCTATCACGGCATCCTATGGTTGAATGTGAGGGTGGGGTCATTCGAACAGAACCACTGACAGTAGAAAGTTCGTAGGGTTCGACTTTCTTAAGAGGGGGCCTATGTAGCGAAACGCCAGTGGCCCATGTCCTTATGCATTCTTTTATTCTTGGTAAACAGGGGGAAACGGCTTTCGGAAGCTCTCAGTTCTCTTGTTCGCTCAATTCTCCATGAAAGATGGTTCTTTGGGTTATCTTCATACCACAATCTTTACATGGAGCGAGTATATATTTGTCTTTCCTTTCGGGTAGTCCCGAAGGAGCGCCTTGCGTCAAATGTGCACTGGTGCAGCGGCTGGTCAATTGATGGCCGGGCCAACACCTACCGTTTGAATAGTTGCAGCCTGTCCAGTGAGTTAAAGATTACGACAGAGATGCAACCTACTACTGAAGTGATGTAAAGGTAAATATGGGTTTTCGTTGGTCCAGGCAAAGCTTGGCCTATAAATATCTATTGTCTTAACGACTGAGAGGATATAGCAAAACAGCAGTCTTGCCATGTTGGGAGGGGGTGACCGTTAGCCGATCTGGCTACGCGGCTTGTTCTTGGCAGCTGATGGACGAGTGATATCTGGATTCCTACGGCTTACCGTTACTTGGTGGTATCTCTCTTTTAAATATAGGCACATTAGATAGCTACGGGGATGGGGTCCACCAATCTAGAATATATCTTCTTGAGCCAGGGGATGCTAGCCACAGGACTATCTCTTTCGTCTGTCACTCGATAGGATGATGTCGGGAGGATAATGGACTCCTCTATCTCACTGAGAGAACCTGAACTTATCTACCCTATGGTTTGTGCAGGGCAATGCCGGTACATTGGGGCGACAGCTCAGTCGAGAGCGGCGGCCGGGAGGGGTAGTATCTTCTTTGAATGGGGAAATACACGGTGTGCCATATAACCCCACTTAGGGGGGAGAAACACACCGATTGCTGGGCACACCACACCACAAGATCTTGGTTGCGAGAAAGGCATGGTTTGCAAGTGAGAGGAAAGCATGGAAATGAATGTGCCCAATAATAATAAAGGCTTGGTATGAGTGTGGAATGTGTGTCTTGTAGACAAAACGTTCCTAGGGTGGACAACCTGACATCACCCAGCTGGAGGTCGACTCAAGCCCGGACGTAGCCAATCCAGGGGCTACCTGACAGGTCAGGCCCATGCATTCAGGTATGATATATACTGCATGGGGTCAAGATCCTATAGGTCTAATATATTAACTGAGACCCTATTGGTCTTTAGGATTGTGTGATGCATGAGTCCGCCCAGTCGCTCAATATTGTTTGTCATCTCCAGGGTCCTCTTGTGTTGGATGTGACCAAATCGGACAGTATCCACACAGCTTCTGTGCTAGAGCCAAATACGTCTGATGAAGCCAGGTCAATGTATGAGCCATATCACACATGGTGTGCCTAACTCTGAGAGAGAGGCAAGGGCATATCTTGAGGAAATGACATAGGCCCGAGAACAGTTCAATGCTGGTTGAGACTACGCATGATTATCTTGCAAACTAATAAACAATGACAATTTGCAGTAATGGGGCATCTCGGGTCCTTTCATTGACATAGGCCCGAGAGCATTCAACTTCAAAGTTGTGTCTACGCATGATTATCAGGCCTACCCATTTTGTTCCGGACATGAATAGACACCTATATAGGTTAAGTCCATGAACAATTCCTCAACAACCAGTGGATTTGATTCTACAGAAGCCTGTGGAACTTACACCCAAGTACCGGGGAGGAAGGAGCTTCCAGCACACAGGGTGAGACGTATATGGACAGATCGGACAGTATTTGAAGCTGGGTCTGTGACTATGGCTACTTGAGGCTATGTGCCTGAACTTATCTGTGTGGTGTCTGTTTAGAACTATCTGTGTTAACTGCCTTGATGTTTTCCTGTGCTGTCCTTTATTGATTTAATAAATCAAGTTTTAGTTTATTCCAACGATCACTGTGTTATATATAGGGATCAGCCAGAGGAACACGACAGGAAATAGGTCCCTAGGTCGAAAGAAAGAGTGACAGTGAGTCCGGGGAAAACGGAGGAGGGTTGGCAGGTAAAGACCTATCCCAGCCAGGGCTATAAAGAGAACAATTTTGAAATATTGTGACAGGGCTATTTGGGACCCTCCACGTAGCGTGTTACAATGACTATTAAGTTACCCCTGCTGAAAGGAACGAAACATGCAACCATCGTGAGTGTCAACGCACCAGCCATGACAAATGAAGATGACGTCAAACAAAAATTCTATGAAGACCTGCACAACGTATTAACATCTGTTCCCAATGGAGACAAACTTATACTCCTTGTGAACTTCAAAATCAGAGTAGGCAAGGACATCGCCTCTTGAAGTGGCATCATTGGAAAGTACGGAGTCGGAAATTGTAACAGCAATGGGCTCCTCCTCCTTCAGACCTGTGCCGAACATGATCTCCTGAACACAAACACAATTTTACGTCTTCCCACGAGAAATAGGACGTCATTGATGCACCCTCGCTCGAAACACTGGCACCTCATTGACTATATCATCGTCAGGAAGAGTGACAGATAAGACGTTCGGGTGACAGAATCCATGTGTGGTGCCGAATGTTGGATAGACCATCGTCTCATTATCTCGACAATAAACATACACATCAAACCAAAGCGGCGTCCTCAAGGGGTAAATATGCACACACACACACACACACACACACACACACACACACACACACACACACACACACACACACACACACAAAACAACTAACTGTCACCCGCCTAAACAGCAAAACAAAAAATGCAGCTGTCGTTTGAAAACAAGCTGGAAGACCGCCTCAAGCCAAATGCTGCAGCTAATCAGGATGCGGAAACAGAGTGGAGAGCCCTAAAAGACATAATATACAACACGGCTATGGAAATCCTGGGTCGAACCCTCCGAAAGAATAAAGACTGGTTTGATGCAAATTCTGAAGACAAAAACCAATTGCTGGCCGAGAAACATCGTCTCCTCAAGGCACATTTGAACGACCCGAAGTCAACATAAAAAAAGATGCCTTCAATAACATTCAGAGAGTTGTGCAGCAGAAACTTCGGCACATGCGGGACTCCTGGCTGAGCAAGAAAGCTGATGAAATTGAAAGCTTTGCTGACAGACATGACATGAAAAACTTCTACGACTCACTGAAAGCAGTTTACGGTCCTCCATCACCAGGTATAGTTCCCCTCCATAGTGCAGATGAGAGAACATTGGTCACCGATAAGAAAGAAATCCTTCAACGCTGGGCAGAGCATTTCAGCAACATCTTAAATGCAACTTCCTTTTTCGATGATGAAACCATCAACTGCCTTCCTCAAGTTCCCACTAATGACACACTTGATGACCTTCCAACCATAGTGAAACTATACAAAGTCATCCAGCAACTTTCCAGTGGAAAGGCGCCTGGTACTGTCTCCATCCCAGTAGAGATATACAAGGCAGTTGGGCCGGTCCTAAAAGAGCAGCTTCACTAAGTCTTTACAAAGATATGGGTGAACGAGACCAAGTCACAAGAGTTCAAGAATGCGTCAATAGTCCACCTTTACAAACGTAAATAAAACCGCCAATCTTGTGACAACCACCGAGGCATCTCCTTGTTCTTAATCACGGGGAAGGTACTCGCCAGAATTCTTCTCAATCGCCTCACGGCCCATCTCGATCAAGGTCTTCTTCCTGAGAGTCAATGTGGCTTCAGAAAAGAACGAGGAACTGTTGACGTGATTTTCGCGGCAATGCAGCTGCAAGAGAAATGGCAGGAACAGAACTCTGAAATGTTCTCCACTTTCAATGACCTTACCAAGGCTTTCGATACAGTCAGCAGAGACGGGATGTGGAATATTATGGCGAAATATGGCTGTCCACAAACGTGGGTCCAAATACTGTGGCTATTTCATGATGGTATGCAGGCAAGAGTACAGGAAAATGGTGAACTGTCTGAGCCCTTTCCTGTAACCAATGGAGTGAATCAAGGATGTGTCCTGGCACCAACACTGTTCAGCCTCATGTTTTCAGCTATGCTTACGAATCCCTTCGAGAGCAATGACACTGGAATAGACATCAACTATCACATGGATGGAAAGTTATTCAATCTCAGAAGACTGAAAGCCAAAACCAAAACTAACAGCGACACCGACAGAGAACTGTTGTTTGCTGGTGATTGCGCTCTATTTGCCAACTCAAAGGCAGACATGCAACACAATGTTTTAGCTTTCTCGTTTGCTTGTGCAAACTTTGGCCTCAATATTAACTTGGAGAAGACTGTTGTTTTGTATCAGCCAACTCCAGGGAATAATCACACTGTGCGGAATGTCAAGGTGAACGGTGACAGACTAAGTGTTGTGGACAAATTCACCTTTCTTGGCAGCATTGTGTCACAAGCTGCCACAATTGATGACGAAGTGAATGCAAGAATCTCCAAGGCCAGCGCGGCCTTTGGCAGACTGTACAAGAATGCATGGCCAGAAATGGAATAAGCCTGCAAAGAAAGCTGAAAGTCTATAAAGCAGTTGTATTATCCACACTGCTGTATGCTTGTGAAACCTGGACTGTTTATCAGCGACATGCTAGGAAATTAAGCCACTTCCACACAGTCTGCCTCAGGAAGCTATTGCAGATTAAATGGCAAGACAAGATCCCAGACACTGAAATTCTAGAAAGAGCTTCCATGTCCAGTATCCACTCTATACTAATCAAAATACAGATTCGCTATGCTGGTCACTTAACTCGTATGCCAGATCACAGGCTCTCTAAACAATTTTTTTACAGCGAGCTGCGTTGTGGTAGACGCTCCCAAGGCGGCCAGAGGAAACGCTTTAAAGACACTCTGAACATCTCACTAACAGCTTTTGTAATTCATCTTGACACCTGGGAGACTGCTGCTAAAGACCATAATTCGTGGCGTACATCATTACATAAGGGTGCAGTCACTTATGAAGCAAACAAGACTGCAAGAGCTGTGAAGAAAAGGCTGCACAGAAAAACCACTACAGGAGATCCTCCTCCTGGAACGTCAGGCGTTCTTTGCCCACTTTGTCAAAGAACATTACGAGCCAAAATAGGCCTTATCAGTCATCTTAGAACTCACGGCTCCATACTTTCAACCCCACTGGATGAAATGAATGTTCATCATCATTCTTGATCGATAAACAATATAACGAGCGAGATGATATAGATGATAGGTATATATATATATATATATATATATATATATATATATATATATATATATATATATATATATATATATATATATATATATATATATAAAACAGTGTATGTTATCTTATATATAAAAGTGTATGTATGTAAATATGTATGTAAATATGTATGACCTTTATTTTTTCGCTAACGGCCCATCCGATTGAGATGAAATTTTCTACACGTCTTCCTTTCATTCCAGAGCTGCCAACTGTCGTTTTTTTCTTCTTCTTCCTCCTCCTTCCTCCTCCCCCTCCCAAAATACGTACGTAAATATATGATGATGATGATGAAAGAATCCCCGAACCAAAACGCTAGGGAAAGCGAAGAAAATGACGTGACTACACAGAATCGTCACACGGCAATCATCATCATCAAGTGCCGTGCCGGCTGGCGTAGGCGTTCATGGCTCTCCGTAGATCTCGGTCTTTGGTTTTCTGGATCAACTCTGCTGCTGATATTCCTCCATGCCACGGCAATATAAATAACAATTCATCTCTTTATGTGTAAGGAAGTTATCTACAGTCATGTAGAAGGGAAGAACAATCAATGGAAGGACCGAAATCACAGAACCTAGACGAGTATGAATTCGGAATGGCAAACTCCCTCCTCCTCTCTTCTCCTCCTCCCTCTACCTCCTCCCTCCACCCTCCTCCTCCTCTCTCCTCCTCCTCTTCCTCCTCCCTCTACCTCCTCCCCCTCCTCCTCCCTCCTCCCTCTAACTCCTCTTTCTCCCTCTTCCTCTCCCTTCCTCCTCCATCCTCCTCCCTCCTACTCCTTCCTCCTTCTCCCTCCGCCTCCTCCCTCTCCTCCTCCCTCCTCTTCCCTCTCCCTCCTCCTCCCTCCTCCTCCTCCTGCCTCCTTCTCCCTAATCCTCCTCCTTCTCCCTCTTCCTCCTACATCCTACTCCCTCCTCCTCCTTCTCCTCCTCCCTCTACCTCCTCCTCTACCTCCTCCTCCTCTCTCCTCCTCCTCCTCTTCCTCCTCCCTCTACCTCCTCCCCTCCCTCTCCCTCCTCCTTCTCCCTCTTCCTCTCCCTTCCTCCTCCATCCTCCTCCCTCCTACTCCTTCCTCCTTCTCCCTCCGCCTCCTCCTCCCTCCTCCTCCCTCTACCTCCTCCCTCCACCCTCCTCCTCCTCTTCCTCCTTCCTTTCCTTCCTCCTCCTCCTCCCTCTACCTCCTCCTCCTCCTCTACCTCCTTCCTCCACCCTCCTCCTCCTCCTCCTCTTCCTCCTCCTCCTCCTCTTCCACCTCCCTTTCCATCCTCCCCTCCTGATTCTCCCTCCTCCTTCTCCCTCCGCCTCCTCCTCCTCCTCCTCTCCCTTCCTCCTCCCTCCTCCCTTCTCCTCCTCCCTCCTTCTCCCTCCTCCTCCTCTCCCCTCCTCCAATTCCTACCCTCTTCCGCTTCCCCTCCCCCTCCTCCCTCTCCCTCCTCTTCCTCCCCTTCCTCCTCCTCCCTCTTCCTCCTCCCTCCTCCCTCCTCCTCCTCTCTCCTCCTCCCTCCTCCCTTTTCCCCCCTCCTCCTCCCTCTACCTAATCCCTCCTCCTCCTTCCTCCACATCCCTCCTCCTCCTCTCCCCTCCTCCTCCTACCCTCTTACTCTTCCCCTCCCCCTCCTCCCTCCTCTTTCTCCTCCATCCTCCTCCTCCCTCTTCCTCCTCCTCCCTCTTCCTCCTCCTCCCTCCTCCTTCCTTTTCCTCCTCCTCCTACCCCCTCCCTCCTCCTCCTCTCTCCTCCCTTTTTCTCCCTCCTCCTCCTCCTCCCTCTACCTCCTCCGTCCTCCTCCCTCCACCTCCTTCCTCCACATCCCTCCTCCTCCCTCTCCCTCCTTCCTCCACTCCTCCTCCTCCTCTTCCTCCTCCTCCCTCCTTCTCCTCCCTCCTCCTTCTCCCTTATCCTTCCACCTCTTCCTCCCTCCTCCTCCTCTCTCCTCCTCCTCCCTCCTCCTCCCTCCTCCTTCTCCCTCCTCCTCCTCTCCCTCCCCCTCCTCCTCCCACGTTCTCCTCCTCCCTCCTCCTCCTCCTTCTCCCTCCTTCTCCCTCTTCCTCCTCCCTCTTCCTCCTCCCTCCTCTTCCCTCTCCCTCCTCCTCCCTCCTCCATCCTCTTTCTCCCTCTCCTAATACCTCCTCCTCCTCCTCTCTCCCCTTCCTCCTCCCTCCTCCTCCCTCTTCCTCCTCCTCCCTCCTTCTCCTCTTTCCCCCTTCCTCCTCCTAATCCCTCCTCCTCCCTCCTCCTAACTCATATTCCTCCCTACTCCTCCTCCCTCCTCCTCTTCTCTCCGCGTTTCTCTTCCTCCTCCCTCCTCCTCCCTCTTCCTCCTACCTTCTCCCTCCTCATCCTCTCTCCTCCTCTCTTTTCCTCCCTCCTCCTCCCTCTACCTCCTCCCTCTTCCACATCCCTCCTCCTCCTCCTCCCTCCTCATCATTCTTCTTCCTCCTCCCTCCTCCTTCTCCCTCCTCCTTCTACCTCTTCCTCCCTCTTCCTTCTCCCTCCACCTCCCTCCTCCTCCCTCTCCCTCCTCCTCCCTCTCTCTCCTCCTCCTGCGTTCTCCTCCTCCCTCCTCCTCCTCTCCTCCTCTTCCTCCCCTCCTCCCTCTTCCTCCTCCTTCCTCCTCCTCCTCCTCCTCCTCCTCCTCCCTCTTCCTCCCTCCTCTCTCCTCCTCCTTCCTCCTCCTCCCTCTTCCACCCCCTCCCTACTCCTCCTTCTCCTCTTTCCCCCTCCTCCTCCCTCCTCCCCCTCTATTCCCCCTACTCCTCCCTCCTCCTCCCTCCTCCTCCTCTCTCCGCCTATCTTTTCCTCCCTCCTCCTCTTCCCTCCTCCTCCCTACTCCACCCTCTTCCTCCTCCTTCCTCCTACTCCTCCTTTTTCTTCTTCTTCTGCTGCTGCTGCCGCTGTTCCATTTACACAAGTTAATTGTTGGGGGAATATGTAAAGATCTTTCAAGTGCTCTTTCTAATGCTTTTTGAAAGTTGGTCTTCGTTTATCTAAGGTTGTTCTAACCGCAACCAATAAATGATCAGACAGACAGACAGACAGACAGACAGACAGACAGACAGACAGACAGACAGACAGATAGTCGGGAACGGGAACTTATATGAATTAAATGAGATGCTCCCAATCAGGAGTGGGCGAAGCCGGGCCGGGTCAGACAGACAGACAGATAGACAGACAGACAGATAGATAGTCGGGAACGGAAACGGGAGCTTATATGACTACTTTTATGAATTAAATGAGATGCTCCACACCAGGAGCCAGGCGATGCCGGGCAGGGTCAGACAGACAGACAGACAGACAGACAGACAGACAGACAGACAGACAGACAGACAGACAGACAGACAGTCGGTAACGGGAACGGGAACTTATATGACTACTTATATGAATTAAATGAGATGCTTCCCACCAAGAACTGGGCGAAGCCGGGCCGGGTCAGCTAGTATATATATATATATATATATATATATATATATATATATATATATATATATATATATATATATATATAGTTAGTCGCGATGTTTAACTTTACGGCAACGGTTGTCCCTATTATGCTCCGTTCCTGTGCCAGTGAATATCACACAAAATGCTCCTCACTGCCCAATGTGAAAAAGTGGTACAAACAGAAGTCTCGTCAAGCCAACAGCCCGCACAGGTACACTGTGCATAATACCGCCATCAGAATGCAAACACAAAAATCCTCCACAAAAAATACAGTTCATTGTCGATGGAATCGGCATTCACCAGAAAATTTTCTCCACTTTTATTGATCTTACCAAGGCTATTGATATAGTAAGCAGAGAAGGACTGTGGAAGATTGTGGTCAAATATGGCTGTCCACGAAAGCTTGTCCAAATAGTGCGGCTATTTCATGATGGTATGTAGCAAGAGTCCAGGAAAAGGGCAAATTGTCTGAACCCTCTCCTGTCACCAATGGAGTGAAGTAAGGCTGTGTACAAACACTGTTCAGTTTGATGTTTTCAGCTATGCCTTCGAAAACAACGACATTGCAATAGACATCAACTACCGCATGGATGGGAAGTTGTTCAATCTCAGAAGGCTGATAGCTAAAAAAAACAAAAAAAACACCAGCGACACCGTCACAGAGCTCCTGTTTGCTGACGATTGCGCTTTCTATGCCAACTTAGAGGCAGACATTCCACACACCGTTTCAGATTTCTCATGTGCCTGTGCAAACTTTGGAATCAATGTCAACATGGAGAAGACTGCAGTTATGTATCAGCCAGCTCTAAGGATTAATATCAATGTGAATGGTCATAGACTAAGTATTGTGAACAAATTCACCATCTAGGCAGAACTGTGTCGCAAGCTGCCACTTTTCATGACGAAGTGAATGCAAGAATATCCAAGGTCAGGGCGGCCTTTGGCAGGCTGTACAAAAATGTGTGGTTCAGTAATGGAATAAGCCTGCAAAGAATGCTGAAATTCTACAAAGCAGTTATGTTATCCACACTGCTATATACCTGTGAAACCTGGACTGTTTATCAGCGACAGGTTACGAAATTAAATCACTTACATACAGTCTGCCGTAGGAAGCTATTGAAGATTAAATGGCAAGACAAGATCCCAGACACTGAAGTTCTAGAAAGAGCGTCCATGCCCAGTATCCACACTTTACTAATGAAGAATCAGATTCGCTGGACTGGTCACTTGACTCGCATGCCAGATCACATTCTCCTGTGATAGAGAGAAAAAGAAAAAGAAGGAGAGAGGAAGGGAGGAGAGAGAGAGAGAGAGAGAGAGAGAGAGAGAGAGAGAGAGAGAGAGAGAGAGAGAGAGAGAGAAAGGGGGTGGGGGAAGAAGAGGGAATTGAGGGAAATGATTGAAATAGTGTGAAGCCTAAGATGTCGTTCCTCACTCGAACTCTGCCTACAACGCACTATCTTTGATAATAAGGAAAGAGGGAGCAAGAAGAGAGAAGAAAGATGATGGAGATAAAGGAAGAGAGGAAAGAATATGACAGATTAAGGTTCGTGTTTCCGAGTGAGAAGAATAGTTACTTATGCCATTGCACCATCAATGTCTCGCGGTGTATGTTGTCAGGTTATAGAAGAGATGTACAGCCCACCTCACAAGGTGTCTAAACCACTCTAACCTACACAACCTCAGACCGACAAGTCGAAATGAAAGGCAACTCAAACATATATTTATTTCCTTCTGAACAGTAACAAAATGACAATCTTCAACATAACAAGTAAGGAGATCATTTCATCAGTTACAGACACATACCGTATAACCAATGCAGAACAATGCAATAATGCATGACCTCACAAGGGAGAGATAGATAATATAATAGGCTGTGCAACTGGATGTTAGGGAAATGCTACCTATGACCACCTACTAACCGCATGAAGCAAAGAACTAAAGCTAGGAATTACACCGGAAGTCGTCTATTTCGTAGCGACCATTCGATAGGCTCATTAGTAGTCCATTTATCCATTTATAACCCATTGATAACACAGGGAGGCAAGTCGCTCCCATCCATCTTGTTCGGATGAATATCTGTTTATTCAGATATGCCCTGTATGTTTAGGTATCTCCAGTTTACCCAGGCAATGCCTGAAACATGATAAAAACAATACCCGTGAGTGTTATATCAAAGTAAACCTTAGTCTTTCACTATCTGCAGAGTCCCTAGCATCTATTGCTTCTTTATCTATACCAGTATTAAGCCTTATCACCAACATCTTCATTATGTATCCCCATTATTACTACACATATCTTAGCCATAACATAAATTAACAACAGTATTGTAAACACAGTAATCTATCGTCTACATATATTTAACTACAACTATTATCGCCTATTTCCCGACGCGCTGCCTAATACTTCTGAACGGTCCTTTAAGCCTTTCCGCCTGCTTTTTTGTGTAGATCCGAACTCACCGCCTGTACCTCGCAAGGCCAACCTATATTCCGCCCTAACTTAGTAGCCCGGGTGTCTGACCCAGCTTCACCTATGTCTAATCGGACAAAAGACATGCATTCATTGATTTGCAGGTCTGCTCCCGAGTGTTGTCCATTCATTCATGGTGGTCACCTGGCCTCATTTGTTTTGGGTTGACCCAGTAATCGCTTCTCAGGTACACGCTCGTCTGCTAGACCCGATCTCTGTGTTTAATTATATTCTCGCTGTACGGCTTCTGCCTCAACGTTTCATATTTACTCGCTATGCTATGCCTAATTAACATTAATTGTTGTGTGATTAATTGCCTGTCTTCTATGTATTTAGTTTATCTACACTCTGCTCATCTAATCGATTAATTTGACTCCCAACACTTTATTTCAGCCGGTTAGATATGGGTCATTTACAGGACGTCGCATTCAGTCCTGACATTTGCCGGATTGTGATTTCTTAACGGTTAGACTGCTATTATAGTTAGCTAGCTAGCTAGTTAGATGTGGGTCCTTTGCAGAACGTCGCAGTCAAACCTAGCCTTTATTGACTGCTCATGATTACTTGGTAAGTTCAACTACGGTAGTTTGCTAAAGCTTTCTAAACTAAGGTACCTTATCATAATCTAGCGAATATTCTAACAATGCCTTATGTAAACTTACATTCGTTTCCGTCATCCAATTAATCTTCTGGTTGTCCTTCTGGGTTTCATGTGTCTCTGCCCAATCAATCGCTTGTCGTGGATCCCAATTGACCTTTCCGTCCTATCTGACTGTAGTCCTGTGCGTTTCCAACAATCTCGTCTCCTCTCTGGCTAATGTACATCATGTGCAACTTTTAGCCATATATTACGACTAGAGAGCGGTTCCTTTAGCTGGCGGCCCTCTCAACTCAAGTGGCTTTCTTGCACTTTGCGACCCTCAGACTCTGCGTGATTTCCCTTCACTGGCTTATCTGCCTTGGGTAGGTTTAGTCCACAGACCCTTTAGTCGTTCTCTCTGCTATCAGTGATTCAGACGGGTTACAGCATGAGCGCCAGTCCGCCTTCCTTCACTTCCTTCTCCTCCAGATACTATACAGACTCGGGCACTGATGAGCCACAATTTCTGAAGTCCTGTAACTATTTCCATTGTGCTGCCCAAAAGGGCCCAGACCCCCGCCGCCTCCGGAGTCCACTCTCAACTCTCCACTCTCTCCTGTTCAACTCTCCCAAACTAACTGGATTCTCTCGTATATATCACTTCTACCAGTGCTGGGGCTTGCCCCGCGGACTTGTCTTCCCCCAAAGAAGTGCGCGGAAAATCTCCATTCAGGTCGCAGCACGCAGCCTGCTAATCTGCATGAATACCAATCACCTGCCAGTTCCTCTAGTCATCCCCATCGGAGTTTAAGGTTAACACTCGGTCTTGAGTTTCACATGTGTTTTCCCACCATTCTAAATCTGCCAGCCTTGGTATTTGCTATTGTTCCTAGACAGCCTAAGTTTACTTCCGATCTCGTCTGCACCTATAAACTATGTGGTATCTGCTGTTTCCTAACAGCTCCAGATTAATCCTGAACTGTTTGTAACTATAAATTCTCCGACATCTAGAGTTTCTCATGGCCATTTGACAGATCAGAGGCAGATTTATGTTACTTTTGGCTGAAAAACCCTACTCTAATTACTGTTGGGGTAACTTACAGTTCGTTCGGTCAGTCTCAATTTCAATACTTAAACTTTTCAGCTGTTTTAAAAATATCCTGGTCGATTAACTTAGGTACTTCCAAATCCTACGACCCACCGGTATTAGTGACACTACTATCTTGTGTCGCATCACTATCTTGTGGCGCACCAGGCGATCACAATCCCTAATGAATTTTATACGGTGAGTTTATACATTCATTTCATCCAGTGGGGATGAAAATATGGAGCCTTGAGTTCTAAGCTGGCTTAAAAGCGATTCTTCTGGCCGCCTTGAGAGGGTTTACCACAGCGCAACTCACCGTAAAAAATTCGTTTAGGGAGCCTGTGATCTGGCATGCGAGTCAAGTGACCAGCCCAGCGAATCTGATTTTTCATTAGTAGAATGTTGATACTGGGCATGGACGCTCTTTCTAGAACTTCAGTGTCTGGGATCTTGTCTGGTCATTTAATCTTCAATAGCTTCCTAAGGCAGACTGTGTAGAAGTGGTTTAATTTCCTAGCATGTCGCTGATAAATAGCCCATGATTCACAAGCATAGAGCAGTGTGGATAATACAACTGCTTTGTAGACTTTCAGCTTTGTTTGCAGGCTTATTCTATTTCTGTCCCATACATTCTTGTATATTCTGCCAAAGGCCGCGCTGGCCTTGGAGATTCTTGCATTCACTTCGTCATCAATTCTGGCAGCTTGTGACACAGTGTTTCTAAGATAGGTGAATTTGTCCACAACACTTAGTCTATGACCGTTCACATTGATATTCCCTGATTATTCCCTGGAGCTGGCTGATACATAACTACAGTCTTCTCCAAGTTAATATTGAGCCCAAAGTGTTCGCAGACAAATGAGAAAGCTAAAACATTGTGTTGCGCGTCTGCTTCTGAGTTCGCATATAGAGGGCAATCATCAGCTACAACAGTTCTCTGGCTGTGTCGCTGTTAGTTTTGGCTTTCAGTCTTCTGAGATTGAACAACTTTCCATCCATACGGTAGTTGTTGTCTATTCCAATGTCAATGTTCTCGAAGGCATTCGTAAGCATACCTGAAAACATGAGGCTGAACAGTGTTGGTGCCAGGACACATACTTGCTTCACTCCAATGGTTACATGAAAGGGCTCAGACAGTTCACCATGTTCCAGTACTCTTGCCTGCATACCATCATGAAATAACCACACTATTTGGACAAACATTTGTGGACAGCCATTTTTCGTCATAATCTTCCACAGCCCTTCTCTGCTGACTGTATCAAAAGCCTTGGTAAGGTCAAGGAAAGTGGAGAACATTTCGCAGTTCTGTTCCTGACATTTCTCTTGCAGCTGCCTTCCAGCGAAAATCGTGTCAACAGTTCATCGTTCTTTTCTGACGCCACATTGACTCTCAGTGAGAAGACCTTGACCGAGATGGGCCGTGAGGCGATTGAGAAGAATTCTGGCGAGTACCTTCCCTGTGAATGAGAGCAAGGTGATACCTCGGTGGTTGTCACAGGATTGGCGGTTTTCTTTACGTTTGTAAAGGTGGACTATTGACGCATCCTTGAAATCTTGTGATATGGTCTCGTTCACCCATATGTTTGTAAGACTTGGTGAAGCTGCTCTGTTAGGACCGGCCTTAATTGCCTTGTATATCTCTGCTTGGATGGAGTCAGTACCAGGCGCTTTTCCACTGGAAAGTTGCTGGATGACTTTGTCCTAGTTCCACTATGTTGGAAGGTCACCAAGTGTATCATTAGTGGAACTTGAGGAAGGCAGTTGATGGTTTCATCATCGAAGAGAGGAAGTTACATTTAAGATGTTGCAGAAATGCTCTGCCCAGCATTGAAGGATTTCTTGCTTATCGGTGTCGAATGTTCCCCCATCTGCACTATGGAGGGAACAATGTCTGGTGATGGAGGACGGTAGACCGCTTTTAGTGAGTCATAGAAGATTTTCATTTCATGTCTACCAGCAAAGCCTTTAATCTCATCAGCTTTGTTGCTCAGGCCAGGAGTTCCGCATGTGCCGAAGGTTCGTGACACTGTGGATGTTACTGAAGGCATCTTTTTATGTTGACTTTGGGTGTTCAAAATATGCCGTGTGGAGAAGGTGTTTCTCGGCCAGCAATTGGTTGATGTCTTCGGAATTTTCATCTAACCAGTCTTTATGCTTTCGTGGGACTGTTCCTAGGTTTTCCACAGCAGTGTTGTTGTTGTAGATTGTGTCCTTTAGGGCTATCCACTTTATTTCCGCATCTTGTTTAACCACGGTACTGGGCTTGAGGCGGTCCTCAAGCATATTTACAAGCGACAGCTGCACTTTCTTACTATTTATGAGGGTGACAATGAGTTTTGTGTCTGCACTGTTTCCACTTGTTGGCACCCTGGTGGTTTAATGCGCATGTTAACTGTTGAGACAATCAGATTATGGTCTGTCCAAGATTCGACACCACACATGGATATTGTCACCCGAACGACTTGTCTGTCACCTCTCTTGACGATGACATAGTCAATGAGGTGCTAGTGTTTTCGAGTGAGGGTGCATCCACGATGTCCTATTTCTCATGGAAAGACGGCAAATTGTGTTGGTAATCAGGAGATCGAGGTCGGCACTGGTCTGAAGGAGAATGAGTCCATTGGTTCATGGAGGTGAGCACTGATTTCATATAGAGGGCTACTCAGTCACTCACGGGCTGCCGAATCTCACTGCTGCTCCGGCCAGTAGAAGACGACTATATGGCCTGAGCCTCCTATGTGCAGGTCTGCGACTACGACTAGCCCAGCATACCCACGCCCGCCCCTTCGCCGCGCGCCCATCGCCACAGGGCTTGAAGGTGATAGATAAAGTTGGATGAAGAATGACTTGCGCGACGAATTGGATTAAAGTGAGGAAGAGTTGCGCAAGTCGTCGATCACACTCTCTCGCCTGAGTCCACCTGAATCCAGTGGCATGACAAGTCAAGACGACTGAGGCGAATGCAGGCGCTGTGAATGACCAGGCACTCTACGTGCCTTGCCGACCTCATGACGTTTCACAACGCTTTGTAAACGCCGTCTTGCCCGCCGAATCATAAATGATTTCTTCCGCGCAGTCTGCAGATTCCTGTCTTCACATGCTGGGCTAGCATACCCGAGTTCACCGATTGGTTTCACGCTGAAGCGGTTAGCGTGAGTTGGATATCAGGCTTGGACCAATGGAGAATGGGCCCTAAAAAAGGCGTGACAGCCATCCTTACCAAAAGTGCTAGAAATGCCTATCAACCTAGAAACCTTTCTCCCTCCCCCATCAAACAACATGATTTCTAAATACATGTGAATATAATTCTAGCCAATCAGTCAAAGGAGAAAGATATCGTACATTACAGTAGTTCCCAAGCTTTCAAGCAGAGGGCCATATCTACTATTTTCGGTAGTTAAGCGGCCACAACGTTATAAAATTATTAAAGTCGTTGCAATATCATTCTTACCTTTCTTACCTTTAGTCAGTAAAATTCTAAAAACTTTAAAGGCAGTCAGTGTCAGTCATACACTGCGGTCATTTTTTGCTTTAAAATCAAAAGCTCATTTAACAATACACTTTAAATCAGTTTCGAAATCGCTATTATTGTAATTAATTGTCAATTGTAACTGTTCTTCATAGCCAGTTACTTAAGTTCAGATGCCAGTTTATCAATGTCTGGAAACAAATCTGTCCTGCCCAAAGTCATAAGCGCAGCTAGGTTACTGTCGGTGAGTCTGGAAAATTGCTTGTTGTTTTTTATTTTTATAACGATCGTTGCGGAAAATGACTGCTCGCATCTGTATGTCGAACCAAAACGACAAAATTATCTCTGGTCGAATGAACGCAGGTGTTAAAATTGTTCGACAGGCAATAGTCACCAGAATGAAATCATATGATCAGCTGAAGGTGAAGCAGGCAACTCCAGAAATTTACATTTCAATTCAGCATTGCATTTCAAATCAATTTCTTCCGTGCTGAAGGTTTTGCTGTAATTGGCAGAGCTTGGCATTAGGAAATACAAACGGATTTATGAAGAGGGTAACATTATCCTCCTCTATTATGAACTCTTGAAATCTCGACTGAAAGATATACAGAAGACTTTCAACTGCTACTTTGCACTGTAACAAGTCACATTTCGTTTCCACCACAATCGTCTTCAGAATTGGAAACGCCTCTAAAGTCTCTTCAGTCAGCTGTCCGAAAACAATCGTAGTCTCATATTAAATGCAGAAATGCCATAGCACAAATTTGTGAATAGTTTTTTTGTTTTTTTACTGGATCCCTCGCATTTAAAGAGTTTAAATGAGACGTGATGTCCACCGAAAATCACATTTCATTAAGCCAGTCTCGTTTCAGCAGACATACCCGTTCTGTAGGCATTTCATTTATTTCAGACAGAAACAGATAGACCTATTTTTCTGTGCCCAGAAACGTGACAGAACTTTCCTTTTAAATAGCCATCTGACATCACAGTGTAACAGTAGCTCACTGTATTTCTCGTTCAGGTCTGATAGAAACTGTCTGAACTCACGCCTGTTCAGCGCCTTACCTCGCGTGCCACTTTTTGACAGCTGGCGGGCCGTGGTTTGGGAACCTCTTGTACATTAGCTACATCACTGTCATCATCCTGATGTCAAAGTTTATACTCGTGATTTCAATGATTCTCCAACACTTGATATTTCTGTCAAAGTTTAGATTGGTTATTTCAAAGGTTCTCCAGCACTTGCTATTTCTATCAAAGTTTAGATTCGTTATTTCATGCTTAGATTAGTTATTCAGAAGGTTCTACAAAGGTTTAGATTAGATATTTCAAAGGTTCTCAAACTCTTAGTATTTCTGGCAAAGTTGTTGATCAGCTATTTGAATGGTCTCTAGAGTTCTCAAACAAACAAAATCACTGCCACATTGTGTTAAATGAAGTAATCAACATATTAACATGTTTACTCGTGCAACGTACAACGATGTAGCCAGTTTGAGAAGCGTATGATCAGATATAGGCTTCACTATAACTCTACGCAAAAATTGAATAGCGGTTTCAGATGACGTGGCATAGTTTAAAATTAACACTTTCATCTTTCGTGTCATCGTGTTTCTATCGATCAAAATTTACACATGTACAAAACGGGCATTTTAACACAATAAAAAGGGTAATTATTTCTTAATAATCCCTGTTTCTTAAAAATAAAATCTTAAACAAGTATGTGAACTTATTTTCAACTTAAAAACATTAGAATTGCTGGAATTATAGACAAAATTATGGAATACCCTCGCGACCTCTTGCGTCTGTAGACGAGAGTATAGTGCAGGCATATACTTTAATCGGCTGACACTCTTGGTCCGATATTATCTTCCGGCTTTATCTATTCCGATAGAAATGCAGCTGCCTTCATAAAAAAAAATTACCAATACCACCCTATTATGTACATGTGTATATATTAAGTTTAATAATACACTCGCAATAAGTAATAGTTATTGTGTAGAGTTATCTTACACATAATTCATACTGTTTCGTGTATACAAAGAGAGGGTGGCGAAGCAGTTATATCACGTATATTTCACATATTGAGACTCGGGTTGAACATTCCAGTACAACAGAGGCGGCTGAAAACCATTCGTGTTTCGGCAAAGATTTATCGATTCAGGTGGAACAATAAACAAGAATATATTTATGCTATCCCTCGTCTAAACTAGTCTCAGACAGCGCGAGTTGGTCTGATTAGTCACATTCGCTACCGTCATAGTTTGCAGTTAATATGCCTTTTTGAAGCACAGTGTCACAAACTATCGTCTGTTAAGACGGCAAGATGTATTATGTGTATGCTAGCAGGAATTAACATTACAACACTCGCGACGTGTCCACAAGTTCTCAGTCCTTCTCATTCTGTGCCAAAGACTTGGCACATGTGCGCGGAAAATTAGCCTACTAAGTAAGCAGTACAAGTAAGAAACAGAGTGGAAAGTTACACATGAAATATAAACCTGAAAACATTAAAAACGGAAACATTGTTATGAAGTTATCATGCAATAAACAATATTTAATGTTGAATAGTGCCATAGATTTATCATTGCTGCTAGTAGTGTTCGGATCGTGTGTAGCTTTGTCACTGCTGTCAGCAGTTTTATATCGTGAACTTCAATCTGATAAACACAAATGGGTTCTCCGGACGATACAACTTCAATAGGAGATCACACCCAGCACATCCTTGGTTGTAATATCGGGCCGGATATTCTAAGTTGCTACCACTTGCATATCTTTCAGATTATCCACTTCGTCTTCCTTGGCAACGTCATAGGAACGTTTGGTGTCGTTGCTAACGTTATCAATATCATTATATATACCAAGCAGGGTTTTACTAATACTGTAAACATTAGTTTCTTTAGCATGGCAATCTCCGATCTATGTTGCCTTCTAACGCTGATCTGGGTGTCTATGTGTCTTA
Source organism: Cepaea nemoralis (assembly GCA_014155875.1). Classification (NCBI taxonomy): domain Eukaryota; kingdom Metazoa; phylum Mollusca; class Gastropoda; order Stylommatophora; family Helicidae; genus Cepaea; species Cepaea nemoralis. Next base: position 767,887 of record JACEFZ010000601.1, read on the forward strand.
ACCCATTCATAATTGCAGCAGGAGTTCCGTGGGTGCCAGAAGATTTCATGTATCTCTCAGGGGGGTGGCCACATGTCGTATCAGGACGAATCACAAGTTATATCACTGTGTTTATCACCGCGGAAAGATGCCTCTCTATAATAACTCCCCTGAAAGTAAAACAAATCATTACACCCAGGCGAGCCACAGTTGTGATCTGTCTTATATACCTCATAAATATTATGCTACTGGTCCCGGAGTACTTGACGTCGTATCTTCAGTCTAAATATTTCCCTGAAAGAAATGCAACACTGATAGCAATAACCTTTACAAGTGACAGGGACGCGGCAACGGGGTTTGTTTACTTCATGAGTTCCTTTACTGGAATATCATCGTTTGTTGGTGTTGTTGTCTGCACCATTATTTTGGTGGTAAAACTCCAACAAAGTTCGAAATGGCGTATGCTGGCGAGCAATGATCGAGAGGGAACCATCTCCAGCCGTGACAAGAAGACAGTCAAGATGGTGGCCATCATTGCCGTAATTCTAATCGTCTGCTATACTCCCGGTTCGGTCATCGGGATGGCGACATTTATTGAGCCGAGGTTAAACGTGGGGAAAAGTTACGTTAATTTGGGAATGGCTGTGTGGTCAGTCGCCTTTGCGTTTCAGTCAGTCAACTCCAGCGTAAACATCTTCCTCTATTACAACATGAGCTCCAACTACAGGCGGATTTTCAATCAGCTGTTTTGCAAAAACATCCAGATAAAATCCCCAGTGAGAACTAATGACAAGGAACTTCAAATGAGCGGCAAAGAAATCTTATAAATAACAATATATACCTTCGCAAATTAATTAAGGGAATAATCGAGATATTTTAAGGAACGCGGCTAAAATAAATGGATGTAAATAGAGACAACTATAATATTTTTGAGGAAGTAACGTCATCGTTTCCGTCATATGCCCCGCGAACTGTCGTGGGCATACATGTCTTTCCACTGATCTCGGTCTCTAGTGTACTGGATCAACTCTGTTGATGATATTCCTCAATGCCACCGTCTCAGTCCATTCAGCCTAAGTTCTCTTTGTCTGCCTCTGCCTCTTTTTCCCACTGTTCTTTCCAGTTGTCAATACCTTCTGTAATGCTTCTCTTCTTGCCTCACAGGACCAAATAATTATGTTTTTCCTTTTCTTATTTGTGAATATAATGTTCTATTTTCATTAGCCTCCGGCAGTCGAAAGAATTCGCAACATTCGTCTCAGGAACCACATTTATGTTGCTTCCAAGTTCTTCCTAATTTTTTTTTTTAAATTTACGTTCCAAGATTCACAGTCATACAGCGAAGTGTATATAGGACAGTCACAAAAATGCTAAATTGTTCTCTTGAACATGTTTCATGTTACCTAAACAGCTCACACTCTCTCACGTTCACTAAACAGCTCACACTCTCTCACGTTCACTAAACAGCTCACACTCTCTCACGTTCACTAAACAGCTCACACTCTCTCACGTTCACTAAACAGCTCACACTCTCTCACGTTCACTAAACAGCTCACACTCTCTCACGTTCACTAAACAGCTCACACTCTCTCACGTTCACTAAACAGCTCACACTCTCTCACGTTCACTAAACAGCTCACACTCTCTCACGTTCACTAAACAGCTCACACTCTCTCACGTTCACTAAACAGCTCACACTCTCTCACGTTCACTAAACAGCTCACACTCTCAGGTTTCATGTTCACTAAACATCTCACATTCTCTCATGTTTCATGGTTTTACGGGGACCCTCAATGACTAACCGGTAACACCAACTGCCTTATGTTTCGAAGGTTGTGGGTGGGACGCAGAGGTGCTTCTAAGCACCAGGGCCAGGTACTATGCTGGCGAAGATGTACTATATAGTAAACGTCCTAGTCGCGCGTGCTGGGCAACAGGTCCCTCTGGGGTTTTGGCTAACGTAGTATATATATATATATATGTTTGCATATCCTTTACAGGACATCGCTGTCAACATCAGCATCTTTCAGCTGATTGTTGGTTTCTTGGCAAAGATTACGCTCAGTAGTTTATCATTGCTTTCTGAGCGGGCCGGCTCACATACCCCGTAATTTACCGACGCGATTTCGAACCACTGCTGATTCTCACCGTCGTCACGTTACTTACGAGAGTATACGAGATTACGGAGAAAAGTCGCTAACCTCTAGGCCAGGAAGCCGGCCGCTAACGTAGTAGGATCGCTAATTCCTCCGACGTCGGGGAGTATCTTCCTGCACGGCTAGGAGCCACCAGTCTGCACACCAATAAGCCAGACATGGGACAACGGATACTCACGCAAACCTCAGTCCGGTAAGACATCACACTGATGTTGGACAACAGGATGTCTTCAACCGGCATATAGGATTTCACGCTGGAGTTCCCAGCCAGCTAACGCAAGCAAGCAAGGTTGTGGGTTGGATTTAGGCCTACGTCGTTCAATTCATGAGTGTAGCTTTCACGGAGACTCCCGAGGGTCGTCGCTGGAGCTATTGAGTTCGTGCTTTGTCCGACGCTTTCCGCAGGATGCTCCGCGGTAAGATACGAAGTCACGTGTGATAAAACCGGGTGCAATGAAATCACCTTCTCGACCTTTAAACCTTTATTTTAACACTGTTATGGTGATTAAGTCACTTACTCATACACAACTAGTACTAACTATTCACGTCTCTCCCGGGAGTCTTCCTCCTGATAGCACTCACTCCTTGTTTTGTAAATATATTCCCTCTTTACACAAATCCGTCCTTTCTTAACTTGACATTAGTTCCCCAATATGTCACCCTTGTCGACAACCTCGTCTTCATACTGCTTCATTTAACTGTGTGTAATGTTAGTATATAATAGATAATTGTGTGGTAAGTCAAAACATATATTACTTAATTGTATGTTATTAGAGTATATAACACGAAATGTGATATCATGTGTAAAGATGTGTTATTGGAGCAATTTGTGAATTCTCAAGCGGTTATTTCAAATTTATAGACTATGTATCTATGAGATGTCAACTGTAAAAGTAAAACTAGTATCAACGATCAAGTATATTAATAATTTGATTATTATTGTAATCGAAACAATTATAATATCAAGTTAAGAATGAGGTTCCTAAAAAATAATACACTGTTCGTTTACCATAAGACTAATGTGGTACTGTACACATGAAGAACATGTTATAGTTATGACTGGTGAGGACCGAAATAATTTCTCGTGGACTTCTAGTAACAAAATTTCCCCTGGTCTCTGGGTAGTGAGATCGGACGCCCGTGTGTATTGTTTGCGCACGTAAAAAATCCCTTGGCAGTTGGAAATCGAAAAAGAGTAGCCTATCGGCGCTGCCCGGGCAAAATTTCGAGTTAAAAATCTACCCAAAGTATTTCAGGATCCTCGCCGGTGCTACGGGAGTTCGTGCACTGAGCTGAGTTTCTCCAGACTCAGGTTTGAGTTAGGGGGAGAACGGAGCAGTTATGGGTTACACCCGTGTGCCGTGATGCTGATCCATCGACTAAACTAAACTAAACTAAACTAAACTAAACATAGTTAGGACAATTAATTCTTTAATATTACGTTTACATGTTATACACACCAACTACATTTCTTTAACCATAAGACTGAGAAGTAGAAAGAGAGTTGTGCTAGGCACATTACAAGCTCCTAATAATTGCATTGGTCGTGTGAAATATGTATGTGTTTCTTCAATTGGTTCTACTGCAATTGCATTGCACACAGTATTAACCTGAACAGCTGCATTAACGATTTATCAAAGCGATGGAGAAGTCTGAGACCAGGCTGTGATATACTTCCTGAAGTTACAGCGATTTATCTGCAGATATAAAGGGAACGAACAAACGAACTAACTAATTTTCAAAGAGTCACAAATTGGGCACGCAGGCCCATCTTACATTCGGCCCTTCCAGTCAATCATCTTTCGTTCATCAATTATCTATTGTGTATGTTACATTAATATAGGAGAAGTAAACATTGTCAAATGAATGTTATAAACATAAACGATTGAAATCACCGTGTTATGAAGCAGGCAGGCAGGCACATGTACACACACACACACACACACATAAACACATAGCTGCATACTTGCATGCATACTTATATCATTTACAGAAACTCTCACAGTTATGACCGCACCCAAAGCCACACAAATATACACTCCTTTGCAAACACATATACTCACTCACAATCACAAATTCACTAATAAAACGTTTTCTTACACATACATACCTACATACTGTCTGTCTGTCTGTCTGTCTGCCTGCCTGCCTGTCTGCCTGCCTGCCTGTCTGTCTGTCTGTCTGTCTGTCTGTCTGTCTGTCTGTCTGTCTGTCTGTCTGTCTGTCTGTCTGTCGGTCTCACGCCCATATATCCTGCTTCATACATACAACAAGGCACACACATACACTCCTTTACCTGACACACGTAATTGACACATACACACTTTCACACACGCACAAACACAAATACCCACACAATCGTACACCCACACAGTCACACACCCACACACATTTCCTTACATACACACATATATACCCAATCACAATTACAAACATTAAACCATTCATATCCTCATCCTCATGCCCATATATATTCAATCATACATAAAACCACGCATGCAATCGCACTCTACTTCACACAGCCTCTCAAATTAATATACACAGGCTCCCACACTTTCACATACATTGGTAACTGTCATAAGCATCCACACAAAAATGAAAAAGAAAAAAAAATACATATACATTGCATATCTTAACTGATTGCCCTGCCAAACAAAAAGTGAGGTCCTGACCAAACAGAAATTCATGGCAGAAAATTGGAAGTAGGGGTGTGTCACAATAATGCTTTTAAAATTGTTAAAATGGGTAGCAGATATATTGTATTATATATCAAATTAAAGAGGATTGCACAAGGAACATGACAGTGTTAATAATTAATGATAGGTTAGCAAATATTATGACAATAATGAGAGGTTTAGATAACAACAATTGAAATTAAAGAGGTAAACATATGTTTTAAAATTCACTTACAAGGGTAATTTTTCTATCCGCTGCAGCTAATCCAGTTAAATTTACTGAATAAGTTTACACACACCACTTTTGTTCAAGAATATCACAAGAACTGCTTCCCTAACACAATAAAACACAATTAAAACATAATATTTGAAGCACATAATTTTCACACAAATGGAAAATGTCCGGAGCACACAGGCAGATTGTACGTGAGAAACAATATAAACACGATTTTATATTTAGTTATAATATTATTTCTTTAAACTTTAATTATTTAAATACTCCTTAAATACTTTGTGATAGGCAAAACAAATTTAGGGCATAAATGTGGCCTATTAGTGAATTCATAATTAGATATGTGCAATCATATTATGACATATTATGATCGAACTTCGCTTTTAGAGGCACGTTTCCTCTATCCACATGTGGCAAAACATTTAGACTCAATACTAATATTACAATCAGAATCTTCGCTCAAATCGGAATCACTATCGTCTAAAACCGTTTCAAACAATATCTTGCTTGATCTGATGTAAGTCTACGAGGCCGCAAAGTCGAAGGCCTTGCCATTTGTAAACAAAACTCAAAACAACGCTAATAAAACTAGATTTCATACTTTTACAGCTATCCGTACCCACAAAAAGAAACGAACAACTATCTGTTTCTAAATTGTAAGTAACCGAGCACTAAAAAGTGCCGAAATAAAAGATGTGGATCAATTTATGCACTGCCTGTGACAGGCCAATGCAGTGGTTTATGGGTATGAAATTCGTTACATAGACATGGAACCACTAGAGTGGATCCTAGCAGGCAATACGTTAAGTCATATTAATGCAATGCAACATGATAATCTTAGCTAAAACTGATAAAGCAGTATGAAGTAAGCAGGGAGATAGATATATAACCAGCGTTGCATGATTATTGCCTGTATTATGCCGGTCTCTCTGACTGTGGGGTTACAATACTTTCTCTCTGTAATCCCGTTTATCACGCAGAGTCTCGTAGCGGAGCGAGAGCTGAGGCGGTTCGACCCCCGCTCGTGACTTGCGGATATTGAGCCGGCCGCTCAGAAAGCAATGGCAAACTACTGAGCGTAATCTTGCCAAGAGATCAACATACAGCTGAAAGATGCTGGTGTTGACAGCTAAGTCCTGTAAAGGATATGCTAAATTATGCTTTGGTTAACATAACTGGTAACGGCAGTTTAAATGTGGTCGCTCCAATATTGCGGATCTGTCCAGATTTAGATCTTCACTAGAATTCAAATACGAAAATTCAGCAATTAGGAAGAAAAATGACCAGGTTTTTACTTTACCATAACAACATGCATACTTACTCCTACAAACTGCCCCTTATGCCACACAAAGGTGTCCCTCACGTAAAACAGAAGTGTCCTTCATGACACACAAATGTATCTCTCAAGTCATACAGAAGTGTCCCTTATGTCACACAAAGGTATCACTCATCTAACACAGAAGTGTCCCTCATAGCATACAAATGTAACCCTCAAGTAGTACAGAAGTGTCCTTCACGTAATACAGAAGTGTCCCTCATAGAAGACAAATGTTTCCCCACATCATATACAGAAGTGTTCCCCGTATTACACAACTTGTCGAATTGTCCTAACAACTTCCCCACTTGTTTGTACAATTTGCCGAATTGCCCTGACAACTTACCCACTAGCCCTATCAATTTGCCCACTGACTCTCACATCATGTTGAATTGTCCTACCAACTCACCCACTTGATCTAACGGCTTCCCCACTTGATCTCACAACTTATCGAAATGCCATGACAACTTCCCACTGACTCTCACAACTTGTTGAATTGTCCTAACAACTCACCCGTTGGTCCTAATAGCTTCCCCACTTACTTTCACAACTTGTCATAGTGCCCTGCCAACTTCACCAATGGACCTAACAACACCGCCACTTACCCTCAAAACTTGAATAATTGCCATAGCTGGACTTCACAAATTTCCCTAACAGCTCTCACAATTTCACCACTAGATATTACACCTTATCAATCATCTTTCACAAATTACCCACTGTCACCGTCCTGGATACCTAGGGGAATGAAACCCGGGCTCATACAGGCAACAAACTCCGTTCAGATACAATCGAACATCATTTATTTATATTATGTTACATTAAGCTGGCGAAGAAAGGTTTTCGCAGCCAGCAACCCTCGAATTGCATATCACAGGAGTTTACAATAAACCAATAATACATGATCAATACAACAACTCTATCAGCTATCTAACGTATGCATAAGACCCCTAAATACACTTGGGGTTTAAGCTATCAAGTCCCCCTTAAGGTAAACCCTGTTGCTTCTTCGATGTCCAGTCCGTGTCTGCCCTCCAACGTGTCTCGATCGGACACGGGCTGTAACTCTCCTTGAGCTTCTCGTGGAACAGGTCCTGGCACGCGGTCAGCGTGTCCACGGAGCTGTAGGCGAACTGACCTATGCTTCTCGAAGGCTCTGGATTGTTCGAGCATTCGAATGTGTCTCCCTTGTATTGGGGTTATGCCCCTTCTCTAATTCCCTTCTATCTTTATGTTTCTACCGACTCCATGTGAGACTCTGACAGGGGTCCCCCTCCCCCCGCTTCTATGGGTTAGTATATGGTAATTAGTTTGCACTAATTCTGTCATAGGATCACATGAAGTTGGTATTTGGTAGTTTCGTGGATGGGAACCTGGCCATATATATATTTGCACTATTAACTCATGTATTTCCCCGTACAACAATCCAGGGTGATTGCTGGAGAGTCCCTATCTCTTCCATATCCTTAAACATGCTTATCCGACCGAAGTTCCCTGACGCTTTTAGTTGTATTTGCAACCGCGCCCTTCTCAAGTATCCATTTGATACCCAGATATTAAACTCTGTGTTAGAGAGGTTTAACAAGACAAATTGTCTTGGCTTATTTAAGAACACTTGCAATTCTTGTCCTGAATGTGTATTTTGATACACTTTTACTTCCGTATGTTTTATAGTGCTTAATATATATATATGCACTATTGTTTTCTCCCAAGTAACTACTTATGTTCCTGTTTGCCTGTTAGTGTGTTTACTGCTTTGTTACTTGCTCTAATAAAATGTGTGTGATTTATTTGTTAGTGTTTAGTTTTATGAGTATGTTCTATCTAATGTCTGACGTGTGTGCTACCTGTGGGTATGTGGTGTGTAGTACATCTCTAAGTGTCACGAGCTGGAATATCCCTTGTCATGAATCTGTGTAACGCATGTACAGGGTATTCAAACAGTGATTCTTAGAGTGAACCTATTTTATCTAACACTAAACATGTATACACAATTTTAGACAAGTGTTACATTTTACACTCAAAACGCAGACAAATTAAAATAAATACTTTTTGCGTACAATTTGTCCGCTCAGTATATCGCTCTCTCATTTAATTCATTCACTCTCTGATTCGCACACCTTTCATTCAATATAATAATTTGTTAAAATATACAAATTAAGGTGAGGTAAATGTTTGTCGCCCTTAGAAAAAAAAAAACTGGCGATATGCTATATTCAAAGCATCAAGTACTATTTGTTTTGGTGATAAGAAAATGGTTTATAAATTAAATTGCAACAATTGTATTGGGAGAAAGTTTTAACTATGAATGAGAATGTTTGTGACATATTATAATAGAAAATGTATAATTTACATGTTCACATATTTAATGTATATAATAAAGCACAAATGTAATACATATTTAACTAATAACATTAAATTAATTAACTCCAACGACGATCCGTGTGTTGTCGTTCTTTCGTCCGTGTGTTGTTCCAATACTGTTACAGTTCGTAGGTAACATTTTGGTGTCACATTGTTGTGTTGTCTCTCATATGTCGGAATCGGTTAAGTATATCGCTGTTTGTATGTGCGATGTTCTGTTACGTTAGTTTGCGAGTCAATTGAAATCACGCGTATGCACAGTTATTAATATTCGCATGGTAACTTTCAGTTCTGTGATTGATGAAATAATTTCACAAATGTTAATCTCCACAGTTCGGAATGTTTTTGATGTACTGCTAATTGCCACTGTGGCTCAATATAGTTAGCGGTTCTCACAGTTTCCTGTCTGTGATAGATATAAGTAGAGTATTAAATCAGCTGTTGACACTTATACGTTAAAGTTCTACAGTAAGTGTAGAGGTACACTGTTCTATGCAACAGACTAAAATCTCACAGCTTATTATATGGCGACTAATTAATGTGCATAGTGTTAGTCTGCTGGTGCATTAGTTTGCCGTGATAATATGTCAGCAATAATATTATCCGTACCCTTGATGTGGCGGATTTCAAAGTCGAAATCCTGAAGTAGAAGACACCATCTTGCTAATCGATGATTCTTTGGAACGCCTTGTTTAAGTACCAGCAGCGGCGAATTATCGGTCAAAACAACAAAATGGGAACCTAAGAGGAACTTAGATAAACGACGCATACAAAAAAGTAGACTTAATGCCTCCAACTCAACTGTGGAATACCGGATTTCTGCCTTTTTAAGCTTGCGGCTGACATAGAGTATTGGATGTCTCACGCCTTGATATTCCTGCATCAGGCATCCTCCAATTGCGATAGCACTCGAATCTGTGGTCAGAATAAAAGGTATATCTATGTTTGGTAATCTTAATACGGGTGGGTTAGAAAAAATTGATTTCAATTTGCACATTACATCCTCTAAACGGATACTCTTACAATTGCACATATTACATAATTGTATAGGTATCGATGTAAAAATAAGTCTAAATAATGTAAGAGTGAAAATAAATTTACTATAGGCATATATCAAAGTTATATGAAAAATTTTGCACCAACAGGAGTTAATGAACTGTAGCATGGTTTTTGCTCTTTCAATTTGGCGCAATGTTGATTGATATATGAATGAGATGGTAAATATGATGAACAATTTGTTTGTTATTCGGATCGTGGTGAAAGATTCATTTTGAAAGGTAGGTAATGTTATTTGAAGTTGCGTTAACAGCAAAAGTAGCAAGAGTGTCAGTGATTTGTCTTTGTTCATTCTACTGCTTGGTGAATGTGATTGTTCATTTTTGTTGGTTGAGGTGTGTGTTTCAAGGAAATTGTATTTATCTGGTAAATAGGTGGATGGTGAATTAGAAATGGTAGTCTTTGTACTGATGGATTTAGATCCGCATCGTTTGCTGGTTTTGTTCATGCAATAAAGTAGTTTGTTTGTATGCAATCGTTTCTGACTTTGCTTTTGTGTGAAGTTAATTGTTTGTATTTGTTTATTTGCATACTGAATGTTTGCATGAATGTTGCTTGATGGTGTTATTTCTGTATCTGCATAATTTACTGCAGCTTTATGTGTTGTTTCTGTTTTAGATTTATGTGTGCTTGATCGATGATAAATTTGCGAGGAACACAGATGATGACACTCATTTGCTAATAATGTTTCTTTGTCAATAGTAGTGTCCCTTGGATATCTTTGTATTCCTTGGTTATGTTTCTTGGAATTCATGCCGTAATTGTTTCTAGTTCTCAGAGAACCAAATTCTTTCGACTCATAAAGTTGGAAATTATGAGTTCTCTCAGTTGTTGGTTTGGTAACTGAGGTTTTGTCTTCCTGAGAAATTGTCTGTAATGTGAAGTTGTCTTCATTGTCTTGTGTAGTAGTGTTGTTAAGAAGTACTGTTGTTGCTGTGCTTCTGTTATTGTTGTTCCTGGTATAATATGGTTTCGGTTGGGAGTGATTTAAAGAAGTCGAGTCGGTTTGTGATGACTCGTCAAGATATTTGTCATGATTAAGAAGAGTGGTTGCTATTGTGTCGTTGACTTCGTCGTTTCCGTTAAGAGAATGTGTCGTTAAAGTGGAATTGTCATCGTTGTTCTTGTCAATGTTGTTTCTGTTAGTCCGGTTAGTGTTCCCTGTTGTCTCTGTTGAGTTGTTTATGTGGGTTATGTGAGTCATTTGTTTTGTCACTATATTGGCGTATTCTGTCTCTTGTTGCACATTTACAGGTTCACAATTTCGTGTTTCGGTTGCGTCCTCAGTTCGAGGTTTTATGCTGATGGTGTCATTGCAAGATTCAACCGCCCCTGTGTTATGCACCTCTGTGAATTCGTTTTGAATTCCGTCATCGGTGGTCTCCCTTGTGCTTTTGGCAGTTTGAGACATGCAAATGTGTTCTTGAGTTCTGGACTCACAGTTTGCTTTCTGGATGCAGTTTTTCTGTTCCCATTCTCTGATTTCATCTTCAGAACAGGATTCTATATTAGGAAGATTTCCAAGAATAATTTCAGCGCAAGGATCTTCTAATACTGCGCATAGCACTTGTCCTGACAGAAAAGGTGTCTGAATTTCGGCCAGTGCTAGGGGGTATCTTTCAATGGTGCCTGCGAATGTGCGGCATGTTACGTATTTGTGTGTGTAGTCTTTGTCATTAACTAATGTTCTTTTAATTCCACAAAGAGTCGCCCCGCTATCTCGTATTAGTGTACATTGTTTGTTATTAACAAAACCTGTCGCAAACTTTAACTTGCCTGTTGATGTTAAGGCTGTGTTGGCCATTTCGTTAGACACTGGGATTGTGTGGCCGCATAACAAAGTGGTATCAAGCTGAAATTTTCTGCAGGTGTTACATGTGTTATCAGTGATGGTGTTAATAATCTCTACTGCATTACCTAACTCATTCGCACTTTCATTCTGGATGTCGCATTCGTTCTGTTGTTCAGTTTCTTCATCCGACGATGTATCTATTAATGCGGCATTGGCCTGCTTCATCATCTTTCTCCCATCACAACGTGCTGAAAAATGCCCATAACTCGCGCAAAAATAACATTTAACTGCTCTCTGATATGCGTCCCTTTTGTTTTTTTTTGTTTTTCTACTATCATTTGGAGATGATGTGGATAATTCGGTGATTTGTCACACATCGCGTACTGTTCGTGTGTCAGATGACAATACTGACACAGGACTGGTTTTGTGAACTTAGAGCGTTGTTTGAACCTATTTTCATTAGGTTTTGAATATTTGGTGTTTGTAACCGCTGCTGTTTCATTTTGGCTCATATTTAACTGAAAAATATCGCGATTAGCTGTAAAATATGCGCTCCCCTTATTTTCTATTTCTTGGATAGTTTTACAATCCATTTGCCTTAAAAATTTAGAAAAAGGGGTTGGTATTGTGCTAATGATTTTATCGATTATAATTAGCTCCTTTAGTTTATCATGGCTGTTATTTGTTTTTGCTGAGGTTATCCATTTTGTACAAATATCTTGGACTGTAGACACGTAGTCTATGAAAGTTTGGTTAGGTGATGGGGCTAATTTTGAGAACTGTAGTTGATAGCCTGCTGTGTCTAGTGAAAAATGTTGGAGTATTCTTTGTTTCAAATAATCGTAATCTTTCCTCATGTCTTGTGGAACTGTCTCTATCACTTTTAAGGGCTCTAATGCTAAATTTCTCATCAGAATAAATGCCCAGTCGACTTTTGCGACGTTATGGTAAGTCATCAAACACTCGAAGTTCTCTAAGTATGCGCTTATTGAATCTCCTGAACAAAAGGGCTTGACTAAGCCTTTATATTTGTTGTATTTTTGCTCCTCTTCCTTACTTCTACTTTTGTTTACTGAAATTTCTAAGTTGGAGTCAATTTCCATTTGTTTCAGTTTTATCTGTGTTTCTGCGTTTAAATGGGCTTGCTTGGTCGCAGCTTCGAGCTCCATTTGCATCTTCTTCTCTTGAGCCTGCAGTTGCATTTTCTTTTCTTCAGCTTCCATTTGCATCTTTCTCTCTTCTCTTTCCGCTTGCATCTTTTTCTCTTCTCTTTCCGTTGCTCTGTCTTCTCGTGCAATATTTTCTGAATGCGTCTTTTGTGCCCATTCTGAAAGTTTCTCGGCAGTATACCCTAACCTAATTCCTAATTCAATGCACTGTTCTAATGTTGACATCTTGTATTATAGTTAGTGTTCACTTTATTGAAATTAAATCCCTTTGATATTAGTCTGGGTGTACAAAACTTGGTTATCCCCCTTAATGTTTACATTCAAATTTGCACGAGCAGGTTTGCTTGGTTATGAGATTAGCATATATATAAAAACCAATACAATGAAAAATGTTACATCAATGAAAAATGCATGAGTATCGCTTAGGGATATAATGAGCATGAAATGGGACTCATCTTATTTTTCCTGGTGTCTTGACTGTAGTCTTGTTTGGTTCTGCTGTTTTCTCGCCACTGCTGGAGGAGAGGTTACATACACACGATATTTCGCGGAACAATCTGATGTTGGAATCAAAAAAAATTAGTAACGGTCACTGTAATTGTCCAGTCATGTCAATGTCAAATTTCATGAACATCATAATCATTTCAATTACTTTTGTATAGGGACTACAATAGCTCATTCACAGATAATACGATGATAGCTGCAAAGTTATAGACTTTGTCATGTACGAAAGTTGATATATTTTACTTGGCAAAACCAAGAGCTGTCTGGAAAGTAAAGCTTGTGCTTGCCAAAACCGGCTAGCCCCCAAATAGCCTGTCACCGTCCTGGATACCTAGGGGAATGAAACCCGGGCTCATACAGGCAACAAACTCCGTTCAGATACAATCGAACATCATTTATTTATATTATGTTACATTAAGCTGGCGAAGAAAGGTTTTCGCAGCCAGCAACCCTCGAATTGCATATCACAGGAGTTTACAATAAACCAATAATACATGATCAATACAACAACTCTATCAGCTATCTAACGTATGCATAAGACCCCTAAATACACTTGGGGTTTAAGCTATCAAGTCCCCCTTAAGGTAAACCCTGTTGCTTCTTCGATGTCCAGTCCGTGTCTGCCCTTCAACGTGTCTCGATCGGACACGGGCTGTAACTCTCCTTGAGCTTCTCGTGGAACAGGTCCTGGCACGCGGTCAGCGTGTCCACGGAGCTGTAGGCGAACTGACCTATGCTTCTCGAAGGCTCTGGATTGTTCGAGCATTCGAATGTGTCTCCCTTGTATTGGGGTTATGCCCCTTCTCTAATTCCCTTCTATCTTTATGTTTCTACCGACTCCATGTGAGACTCTGACACCCACTTACTCTTACAAAAGTGTCCACTTGTGATTTCATGACTTCCTCACAATGCCCCATACGTCATACAGAAGTTACTCTCGTGTCTTACAACTGTATCGCTTTTTTTTTAAAGTTCATGTCATCATCAGACATTTTGTGTTCATGTCGTCATCAGAATTGCTTTTTTTTTAAATGTTCATGTCGTAATCACAGATTTTTGTTTTGCAAGTCCATGTCTTCGGTAGTCCATGTTTTGGTAAGGTCATTTCTTCAGCAGCAGATTTTTGTGTAAGTTCATATCTTCGGCAAACTGTGTTTTGGCAAGGCATATTTATCGTGAAAAAGCAGAAGTCTATTGGCTGGAAATTCAAACTGAGTGGTCAATTATTACCACTTCCCGTGGAAAGCTATTCTTACACAGGCGCCATCTGTATGTGATGTGGGATACAAATGATTAACATGGGGGTCACTTCTGTTTCAAGTGATGGATATTACTGTCCGAGGTGATCGCCATATTTGTAAGATATGAGGTGGGGGTTCCATTCAATGTTTAATATTTTTCAGTGAATATGTCAGTTTTTTATTGTGTGTGTCAATTTCAGTGTTTATATCAGCAGTTTTCATTCGTTGTTTCCTTTTGTTGATGTGTCATTTTGTCGTTGTGTCATTTTTCATTTGTTGTCGATTTCCTTTTGTTATGTGTCTGTTATATTTGGTTGTTTTGCCTTTTTTGGTTACATCAGATTGTCGTTGTGTCAGGTTTTCATGGTTTTTTGTGAGTTTTCATTGGTTGTTTAAGTGATCATTGTTTGGGTCATTTTGACGTTGTGTCATGTTTTCGGTAGTTGTGTCATTTTAAGTTGTCTGTTACATTTCGGCGTTTAAATTTGCATCTTTTGGTTTCTTTGGTTGTGTCATTTTGTCGTTGTCTTAGTTTGTTGTTGTGTCAGTTCATTGTTTGTGACTGGTTTCATTGGTTGTTTAAGTTTTCTTTGTTTGTACTGGCGACTTCTGTGCCGGTCTCTGTGGCTAAGGGCTTGCGAACGCGGTTTGTGAGCCCGTATACCCAGGTTCGAAACACGACTGTGCTGGTTATTTCGAAAAAAAGTTATAGGAGCCGGTCGTTCAGAAAGCAATAGCAAACTACTGAACGTAAAATTTGCCCAGGAATCTTGAACAGCGAAAATGCTGGGTTGACTGCTACGTCCTGTTAAGGACATGCAATGTAATTTTTTTTTAATGGCGACTTATTATCATATATGTGTGTTTGAGTGAGGAATTTGAGGTCTTTGTGAGCGCCTATTTTTCGGCCGTGTTGGAACGGGAAACCTATGATCTCATAAGTCTTGTATGTTACGCTACACTCGACGCCATTTTGCCTTGTAGTTGATACTCCTCCCCCACCCTCAGCTGTCGTATCGTTGTTTGCTGTGACATCTTCGCGGTTATGAAGACACTATCAGTAAGATGCGGACAGTGATAGAACGGATGTTTGAGCTTATGACGTCATCACCTTTTACAACTACATTTTCATTAACTACTACTACTACTACTACTACTACTACTACTACTACTACTACTACTACTACTACTACTACTACTACTACTACTACTACTACTGCTGCTGCTGCTGCTCCTACTACTACTACTACTACTACTACTACTACTACTACTCCTGCTGCTGCTGCTGCTGCTGCTACTACTACTACTACTACTGCTACTACTACTACTACTGCTGCTGCTGCTGCTGCTACTACTACTCCTACTACTACTACTACTACTACTACTACTACTACTACTACTACTACTACTACTACTACTACTACTACTACTACTACTACTATCATCAACATCGCTACTGCCATTATTACTACTATTAATACTACTACTACTATCACCTCACGAATAGTACTACTATTACTTCTTCTATTGCTACCGCTGAGGCAGCCACTACTACTACGACTATCACCGCCACCGCTACTACTAGTATTGCTAATATTAATACTACTACTACTACTAAATTCTAGTCGTCCACCTCTTCGTCTGTTTCTTTCTACTACTGTTACTACTGCTACTGCTGCCTCTGCTGCTGCTGCTTCTGCTCCTGCTGCTGCTGCTGCTGCTGCTGCTACTACTACTACTACTACTACTACTACTACTACTACTGCTGCTACTACTACCACCACCACTACTACTACTATTACTACTACTACTACTACTACTACTACTACTGCTGCTGCTGCTGCTGCTACTACTACTACTACTACTACTACTTCTACTACTACTACTATTACTACTACTACTACTACTACTACTACTACTACTACTACTACTACTACTACTACTACTACCATTGCTACTACTACTACCATTGCTACTACTACTATTATTACCAATATTATTAATACTTGGTTTACTGATACATGATGTCGGAGATCGTAATTTATGGAGTGTCACACTCTCCCACACCAGGCAACAAGTCTCTTGCTGATGATGATGCTGATTACTAGTACTACTGCTGCTCTTGCTACTACGATTACCACCATTGCATGAAGATAACGACGTGAATTCCATTAGAGGAGTCAACACATGAAGTGATCCATACCGTCGGAGATCGCAGTTTATGTGGAGGTATGACCGCCTATTCCAGCCGGTAACACGAGATGATGATGATGACTAATATTACTATCTGCTGTTACCTCTACATTTCCCCACTAATGTCGCTGAAATTTCTATTACTATCAATATTATTACTACTTCTATTACTGAGCCATGTCATCGGAGATCGCAATATGTGGAAAAGTTTGATCGCCTACGCCAACCGGGAAGACACGTGATGAAGATGACTACAGTTACTATCTGCGGTTACATCTATATTTTCCCCGCTAATGTCGCTAGATCTTCTGTTCCTCCAAATAGTAATACCACCTATATTACTTAGACAGATAGTATAATGACAATTATGTAAACCTAAGACCCAGAATAATACTTATACAATTACTACCTACACGCGTACATGCCTATTTGCAAGTAAAAAATATCTAATCCGTTGCAGGAATGCTGTTTTTGTGTGTGTGTGGTACGGAACCTATCATGCTTGCGCCGCGTGGTGCTATCGATTTGTCTCCCTAAGCCCAAGCCATGTGTCTTCCCGTCCATCCCGCCTACCGCCCATGCTATTGTCAGCGCAACTTATTCTAACACTACACAGAGAGTTACAAGTTAGTTTTATATCGTTTACAGGACGTCGCAGTCAACCCAGCCTACTTTTCCGTCCACTTATTTCTTTATATTTATATATCAATGTTTGTGTTTTTTATGTTTTTGGTTTTTTAAATTTTCATTTGAAGATCTGTAACCCATAACTCCGCCTTTAAAAAACAGCGGTCACTTCTTTCCCAAATACAGAGAATTGCAGTATTGAGCTGTTGTTTATATCTACAATGCTGCTGACCTTACATGATTTCAAATAAAACATCACTGGCAATAGAAAATATCGATACTACGCGTGGAAAAAGATACACACAACACAATACAGACCCCCCAGTGACACGCCGCTATAAGCAAACCAACACACACAGACAGATAAGTCATCGACACCCTCGCCCGACCTAACAGGCATCTACCGCTCTTGTTGCTTGTAGTCCGTACTGCTAGATGTCCATTATTGGCATCGGTAAAACTGACTTGATTCGATATAACTCTTTAGAACGAAAACAAATTATGATGATGTTTTTATAATGTACGATGATAGTGATTTCTAGCAACAACTTATAATAACCCACAATATGTTAATACTTACGGTTATCATTTGAAGCTTGAACACGGGTCACTATACAACACGTATCAAGACACCCCACCTTCTTACTTCATTTAGCGTGCCCACCTACACCTGTGTATGATGATGATGATGATGTTTCTATAACACTTATGATACTAAACCACACTCCGCCCTTTTTAAAAATCATCGGTCAGTTTCTTCTTCTGCGTTCATCTGCGTTCATTTTTTTCCGGATGTGACTGCGTTGTGCCTGTTTACAGCAGAGCTGCGTTCTTGCGCCGTTAGGCCGACACATCCGACTTCTGCGGGCATTTGTTGACCGGGTTAACCTTCCCGGGAATCGGTCAGTTTTATTCCTATCCCTAAAAAATATAGGTTGTAAGGGCTGTGGGATATGACCAGCCACACTTACCGGCATTACACATGATGATGATGATGCTGACGGATATCTATACGTTACACTGTGCTCCGCAGGGAGCCATACTTTATTAGGGATTTTCTTTGAAGATAGAACAGAGGTCACTATACTACCCCTCTTAAGTCTATGATGTCACGCCTTTTTATATATACATATGTTGTGCTACCGTCCATCTTACATCTGAGCGGTCAGTCTTCTAACCTAGTATAACTTCACCACCACACCTCTTCTCATTTAATGTATTGTATTGTATATATTTTTTCCTGTATTAAAATTATTATATACCTTCTTTGAATAGTTTTGTTATAGTGTCATGCTTTATGTCGTATTTTTTCACACCATATCACTAGCCGTACCTTCCCCTACACCTTGAGGGGTCACTTCACTACGCTCCCTTGACCACGCCTACTTAAAAAAAATGGATAACAAAATTAATATCAGGAGTTATCGCCATTTGCGGATCAGGATCGATATATTATTGAAATATATAAGATCCGGTAAAAAGGGCGTCTTTAACCCGCGTTACAACACTTGAGAGTACTAATTGGCTCTATAGAACCTGTTTTCCTGTATGGCCGTGAATCATGGAACGTAAATGAACAAATTAGGAAGAACTTAGAGGCAACAGAGGTGTGATTCATGAGTTGAATGTAGCAGATTCCTTGGACTGCTAGAGTAGCTAACAAAGATTGCCTGATTTACGCTAACAAAACTAGAACATTATATACAACATTAAGAAAGTGATAAACAGATTTGGTCGTGTGATGAGAAGAGAGAGTCATTGGAAAGTATCGTGGCAAGGGGAAGAGAAACATTGGAAAATATCGTGGCAAGGGGAAGAGAGGCACTGGAAAATATCGTGGCAAGGGGAAGAGAGACATTGGAAAATATCGTGGCTAGAAGAAGAGAGACATTGGAAAATATCGTGGCAAGGGGAAGAGAGGCATTGGAGAACGCCGAGACAACTGGAACGATCAAGGGGAAGAGAGGCAAAGGTCGACCTAGAGAAATTATGCTATATGGACTGAGACAGTGGCACGGAGGATTATCAGCAAGAGAGTGAATCCATAACACTAAAGACCGAGATCTATGGAGATACATGAACACCTACGCCAGTTGGCAGGACACTTGATACTGATGATGTGAAAGACTCTTTTTATGAAGACGTGACATTGCAGACTATAGTACTCTGATGTTCCCAATGAAGTCCATGATTCAGGTCCCGGTGGGGGCGCGGAGGCTGCTGTTCGACTCTGTAAAGATCGAGGTATTTCACTGTCAAGGTCTTCAAGCTGAAATGCTTCAGGATCTCTGTGAATTATGTGACAAATGGCAATGTGACAAATGAAAGGTTACAAATGACAATGTGACATATGACAACGGCAATGAGACAAATGACAATGGCATGTGACAAAAGACAATGGCAATGTAGCAAACGACAATGTGACAAATAACAATGATAATGTGACAATTTGCAAAGGCAATGTGACAAATTACAATGTGACAAAAGGTATTCGCATGATTGGAACTCTCCAGATAAATATTCTTGATTTTAGACTTTTAAATATTTAATAACACTGTAGTGTGTGTAAAGAATGAATGTCGTATTAGTTACTTGTTCTTCTTTACCACTTTAGTGTCGTCCCTGGAGTGAAGAGAATCGATACCCACATTTGTTTTAATTCAATATCTCTATTCTGGAGATATCCAGCAGACTCCGTCCACACACTCCCTCAATCTGAAGACACCTTCCTCTCACTCTTACTCACCCCTGGATCATGCCCCCTCTCATTCTTCTCCAAGATAACACACTTGACAGCTCTCGCTTCAACAAATAAAAACAAGAAATTTATTAAAGCAAAGAGTATATGTAGGAGAAGTGTATGTGTGTATAAGGTGTAGAATGTGTGACGTGTATTCTAAATCGTCTATAGACTCAGATCAGTGTTCAAGAGTAGTTCATTCTCATCCCTGTGCTGAAGACACACCAGCACCATGTATCCCATACAGGTAGCCTCACCCAGGTGATGCTCCTCCGGTCACGTGAAGACTTCCTCCGTTGTCTCTGGAACCACTAGGATGCTTGGACACCCCTGACAAACACTGTCTAATTAGAGTCTGATTCACACTATGAACTTCCTCGGTTATTTAACGGATTGTTAATCAGGAAATTCTAATCCTATTGTCACTGTTAGTGGAGAAATCTTAATGGATCTAGAGTCACTGGTTCTAAAGATTCCTCATATTAACACCACAATCTAACTGTTCTGGGTATCAGTATAAATTATGCAATGTTCTGACTGTTTATTGGTACATCTATCACTTGGCTAAACCTCCCTCTCGTCAACATGTCCTGCTCAGCAGAAGCCAGGTTCCCGCAAACCAACTTGGGTATAAGCCCTATGTAGCGGCCTCTCAGCAACCTCTGTCTTCAGATGCTGAGCCATCATTGTCAAACTTTGAAACTGCTTCTTCGAAGTAAATCCTCTCCCACTCACGTGGAACACTCAAGGGGAACTGTACATGGAACCTGTAGAGCAGATAACATCATGGTGAGGGCAACTCAGTCCTGGCCAGAATTGGGCAAATGTAGGCCAATAACAGCACTCAGATCTATAACAGAGATCCGATCTCTGTCATACGGCCAAATAACTCAATCATATGATCTGAGACATGGCAACACCAGGAAAGACTAAAGGAACGGGTAGAAACCCAGCAGATGCCCTACTGAAGATCCTACCATTACACATTCCCCTCCTCCCTCTCAACCATCCTTAATCTCTCTAATTATTATTCCACTACATTGTCCTCAACTTCCCGAGTAAAATGATATATAACACAAGCTACATGAAGCCACACAATAGAATACTAGTGCCGACGCTCCTATGATACTTTCTAGCACCGCACTTATAGAACATTCTATCACTAATCATAATACATTATATCACTACACAGTACTGTACTCTATTCCTAATCATACTCTTAAGTTAGATATAATTAATTGCCTACCATATGTCTATTCCTGTTGTTACTCGAGAAACTAGGCAATCCGATTGGATCTATGTCCGTGGATAACTATCACTACTAAGATAGGCTAGTCCCTCTAATATAACACAACTCGGGAATTATCCCCAATTCTAACACTACAGAATGTTTTCCTCGACTCCATCCACCTGTTTACTGCACTGGGTTTTATATAGGTGCTTGAGTGAGTCACCGGAAAGTCCAGACGCCAATCAGTCCAGAATCTGGCTTTGTCCTCCTGTTTCCAGACTAACCAGAGTCAATTAGCTGTCAATTTTCCTTTTCATCTGGGGAGTTCTTTGTCTCATCCAACAAATATCCGGGTTGTCTGTAAGCCGGAGACCTTTCTCCCATTACAGAATCCTTCTGACCTCTAGCAGGCATTCTGTCTATCACTTGCAACGACCAACTTCCGTTTTGTAGACAAATGTCGCCAGTACACACCTCTCGAACAACATCCTGTCATCAACTGTCGATTGTGTGTAGACAACTCTACGTGACTCCCTTTGATCTCATACACACTGTTGACCAGGTGTCGAGAATCTGTACCGACGTATTTCCCTCAGTTTGTTCACCATAACAGAGTCAATTGTGTTAGCAAAATAATGTCGGGTTTGGTTATCATTGATCGACTGACAAGTTACTTTATCTTGTGACAAAACACAGAAGTCACAAACATATTGCACTATTTATAGCCTAGCAATATTTTACTGCATCTCACCAGGTGTATGTTGCAGAGTTATATATCATCACTGGCACCTCGCCGTCTTGACAGACGATAGTTTGTTACATTGTGCTTCTAACAAGGCATTGTAACAACGATTGGGCTTCAAATGAAAAATAGTAAAAGTCTAATATAAATTAAAATAACCTTACAATTGTCTGGTCACCTGTCAATATTATTGTTAAAGATATAAAGCGTGTTAAGCACGTGACTTTACGATGCAGTTGAACACTAGACGTCATAAAGACAGTTTAAAGATGGCTTCCCCTCTATTGACATGCACCAAAGAGGAGCAGCGTACTGCTATCTAATCAATGAACGGGTGAAACCTATATATATATTCTTCGCCGAATGAAGGTCCAGTATGGTGATGCATGCCTGTCAGTCCAGCAAGTGTATGAATGAAGGTCCCAGTATGGTGATGCATGTTTGTCAGTCCAGCAAGTGTATGAGTGGAGTAGGAAGTTTCTAAACGGCGTGGCTTCTGTGAAGAAGTACTGCAGATGACGAATGAGTGGTTACACCTGCGACCAAGAGACTTTTGTTCTATAGGAATGCAGGCACTTTATCAGCGGAGGACTTGCATTGAACACAGTGGTGACTACATTTATTCTGTACTTTTTCAGAATATATTCACACACACACGCGCCCGCGCACGCACGCACGCACGCACGCACACACACACACACAGACACACACACACACACACACACAGACACACACACACACACATTTAATGTTTTCACTTGAAGCCCCCTCGTATAAGTACAACCCTTGACGGTAGCGAATGTTATACCTCCCCATAGTACAGGGCCTGGGCTGATCACTCTCTCGGCATATATATATATATATATATATATATATATATATGGGCATATTCTTAAGCAAGTTAATCGGTACAGTTATCTCGGCACAGTCATAACATCTGATGGGAGATGCCTTGAAGAGATTAGAACAAGAATTGCCATTGCGAAGGTGGCCTTTTGCAAGATGAAAAACATACTGACCAATATAAAGATATCAATTGAAACGAGAAAAAGAGTGTTGAAGTGCTATATAGAACCTATACTTTTGTATGGATGTGAAGCGTGGACAACAAGCAGGCAAGCTGAAAAACAGCTGATGGCTGTGGAAATGTGGTTTCTGAGGAAAATGCAAAGAATGCCATGGACAGACAGAAAAACCAATGAACAAATCCTTCAAGAAACAAATGAAGATCGTAAACTGATTGGAGACATTAGACGTAGACAGCCACATTTTTTGGGCACGTTATGAGAAGAAATGAATTGGAGAACTTGATGACAACTGGCAAGATCGAAGGGAAGAGATCAAATGGAAGAATGAGAAGTAAATACCTGGATGGCTTGGCCACGTGGCATGGTCGAGACAGGAACACAGAGCTGATCAACGACTCTGGTGATCGAGTGAGATGGCAGAACATGACCGCCCACGCTTACCGGTATGACACATGATGGATGGCTATCACCAGAGTCGTGGATCAGCTCTGTGTTATTGTCTTGATTATGCCATGTGGTCAAGCCATCCATATATTTATCTCTCTGTCTTTCCCTTTTTCTTTTCTTGTCAATCTTGCCATTCGTCACCAAGTTCTCCAGTTTATATCTTCTCCTGTCACCCTGTCTTTCACTGTCGCACAGAGCTCGGCCCTTGCCTTCTCCATATTATGTATGTGGTGGCTTCCATGTGTATTTTAGATAGGTATTGTTAAAGTTGGTTTTCTGTTCTTTACAGGACGTATCAGCCAACGCCAGCATTTACTGGCTGATTGGCAAGAATGAGACAGCGAAGAGTGACGAGGGGATCTGGCCGACGCTCACCGCTCAGAGGAAAGGCGAGACGGACATATAATCAGATTGCTACTGGTACTATTGGTGTTGGAACTCTTCGCTGGCTGCTAAGGATGGAGACGGAGCGCTAATGGGAATGTCCCCGAGTGCTGTGATGTCGATTCCTAAATCAATCAATCAATCAATCTGATGGGCAGACGTCTCATACCATGGAAAAAGAACGCTAAGCGACAGCTTCTAAATCGTCTGTGTTTGATTTGGAACCTTCCTACGATTACGTCGGAGAATTATGAAACTACAGCTCTCACTACTCCCGAAGCGACAGCAGCCTTGGTTATATTGGTTATTTATTATTAAGAAGTCTCCGTGGCGAAGTGAGTACGCCGCCTGCCTCGCGGTCCGAAGGCTCTGTTTTCCATTCCAGAATACGTGTGTTGGTTCACGAGTGCAGCTTTCTCGGGGACTCCTCGCGGACGCCGCTGGGGCTACGGAGTTCGTGCTTTGTGAGACACTTTCGGTAGGCCGCCCTGCAGAAAGAGACAGAAGTATCTGGGATAAACCCGGTGCAATGAAGCCGATTCTTTGCTTATTATAACTCTTCTAAACTCTCACAAAAATGGTTTGTCGTATGTGGAATTCGACCGGGGCCTTAACAAGTCTGAGGCAAGTGTCCTAATGAATCTATCACCGGCTCCTTATTTTAACACAATCTGAGCACCGATGGTTTGTTTTCCGGAAGGACATACGTATCGTTTGTAATGGGACTCTTCCCTGGCTGTTGAAGATGAGGACGAAGCACGTTCCGAGAATGTTCCGAGTGCTGTAATGTAGGTTCTTGACTCAACTAATTTCAACCAATAACCCAGCTTGGACAATTGTACTCAAGACAAATATATTTAAATTATCTCTTTTGTTTTATGAAATTAAATGTATGATACATTTATAAAATTACACTCTCTACCTCATTACGTGGCGCTAAAAGGTTAAATTAGTCACTGATACCGGGTAAGTAACACAGGACTAAACTATAGTAGTTGAAATTCTACAATCCGGCTGAATAATGACGTCAGCAGGTAAACCGAGCGTGACCAACCCGTAATTTTGGTCAACGATTCTAGTAATTAAGTTTCATGATGTAAGAATCATCCTTAGACAACAAGCTTTTGAGTTCCCATACAAGGAAAAACAACATTTCCACCGAAATTCCCGTCTTCCGAAATTCTTGCCTTCGTTATAATTATGGTGGTTGCAAATATATACTTCTAGCATGGTGCTAGGGATAATAGGCAGTTGGTAGAAACAAATTGATTTGTTTTCTACTTCATGGTTTACATAATTTCCATGTACCTTTTACTGTAATTGTAACCTTTGACCCAACTTTACTTGCTGACATCCAAGATGGAAGAACCACGTTATAATTAACACACAGCAACTAAATACATAGATTCTGTTTGTGCTTTGTTCTTTTTTATATGACCATATCAGTATTGTATCCCTGTACTGTACATAGCTAACGCCTAGGGCTTAGGGTATGCTAAGACGATCTGTTTTATAATTAGAGGCAATAGCGAGTCTAGGATTCGAAATCAGCCGCTGACGATTTTGGAAGCAAAAAACGAAAAAATCAAAAAAACAAAAAGTCGACAGGGTGGACTTCATTGCAGCAGGTTTTATCCGATGCACAATATCGTCTGTCAAGGCAGCAAATGCCAGTCAACCCAATGCTGATCTTACCCTATATAGAGATCTTTCCTCCACTGTATATTCCTGGCTGTTAGTTAGTTGCATATCCTCTCCGAGGCGTTGTAATCACCCCCAGCATATATATATATATATCACTTATTCAAAAGCCATATGGCCTCGGTCTCTTTCCGTAGGCCGGAAAGCGTCGCACAAAGCACGGAACTCGTAGTTCTAGCGACGACCACAGGAGTCTTCCGAAAAATTTAACATCGTGAGCCGAAGGACCGCGGCCGGATCGAACCCACAAACCTTCGGAGCCCGAGTCAAACGGCTTGACCACTTCGCCACGGAGACTCCTGTTGGAAGCAGACCATCTTGCGTTGGTGTCTGTGCTATGAGGAATCAGACGTTCAGAGAGCAATGGCAAACTACTTAACTAACATTGCTTGTACATCACACACATCAGATACATGCTGGGGGTGATTACAACGCCTCGGAGAGGATATGCAGCTAACTAACAGCCAGGAATATACAGCGGAGAAAAGATCTCTATGATGGGTAAAATCAGCATTGGGTTGACTGGCATTTGCTGCCTTGACAGACGATATTTTGTAATATTGAGTTATAACTTTCTATTGCACATAATATAGTCTGAATGTAGAGACCATGTATTGCCCATGCAGCATGATCCCTCTCTCGGCCTGCCTTGTTTACGTAATGAAAAGAACACAAATACATCTAGAACAAGGCAAGCTGCAGAAGCTTCTGGATCAGTAGAGCAATGCTCTAACTGTCCGCCTGCCGGAGCTTCGATCCTAGTCCAGTTGCCAACGAGGCTTGGGCACTGGTCTGCCTTGCCATGACATGCAGTCTTAAGGTTGCATTTCCTCGCACTAGGGTAAGGCTTGTGCCCTCCCAATTGCTCTCCTCCGCCCGAAGTCGTTGGCACAATGTTGGGTGTCGGGATTGGTGAGCGCTTTCCCCAAACTTTCGGCGCTAACAGAAAGCAGGTAGTACCGTCTACTGTCATACGGTAGCTCAATCATACATGACTAAGACTTACCTAACAACATTCGGCGCTAACAGAACGCTGGTAGTACCATCTACTGTCATACGGTAGCTCAGGTATATCTAAGACCTGACTAACAACATTCGGCGCTAGCAGAAAGCAGGTACTATCGTCTACTGTCATACGGTAGCTCGGGTATATCTGAAATCTGACTAACAGCATTCGGCGCTAACAGAAAGCTGGCATACCATCTACTGTCATACGGTAACTCAGGTATATATCTAAGACATAACTAACAACATTCGGCGCTAAAAGAAAGCAGTTAATACCGCCTACTGTCATACAGGAGCTCAGTCATATCTGATTAAGACATTGCACTCAACACTGAAATATATGTATAGCAATTCAGATACTCTAGAGCTGTCAAGGTAGATACAGGCAGGGAGGACACATGAAGAAATAGAGGAATAACATGTTTTTAAAAACAATTCCAGAGTATTGAAGATCCATTGCAGCCAGATTGTAGAGGCGGAGCACTGTTGGTGTATTTATATCATAAGAAGATTATCATTAGTTTCAGACAGAGCGATCGTATCTAACTTTCACTGAGATTTGGAAAGCATCGTTTTTAATAGAATCCACGGATGGCATTCCTACAGAAGTGGATCGTTCTAAGCTGTTTGTTGGATGCAATACAAGCCCAGATATTTTAGGTTGTTACCATTTGCATGTAGGTAAGGAACCTACGTCTGGTCTAGCAAACCGGTAGGGAATTTACTTGATCCTAAAAATTCTGCTCAAGATTTATGGAGAAAATTGGAGGAAAGGTGCTAGTCACGACGCTGGAACTCCAATTAACTCTCCCCACGACGCCTAACGGCATAAGTGGAAGAAACAACAACAACAACAACCATTTGCATATCTTTGAGATAGTAAACTTTGTCTGCCTCTGCAACGGTATAGCAATGTTCGTCGTCATTGCCAATATTATTAACATTATAATCTTTATCAAGCAAGGTTTTACGAATACCGTAAACATTAGCTTCTTTAGCTGACTATCTCCGATTTGTTCTGCCTTCTAACGCTGATTTGGGTATGTACAAGTATGTGTCTTAATCCATTCATAATTACAGCAGGCGTTCCATGACGCGTGACCACACGTCGTATGTGGACGAATCACAAGTTACATCACCGTATTTATCACCGCGGAAAGATGCCTCTCTATAATAACACTTTTGAATGTGAAACAAATTATCACTTCTCAGCGAACTATCATTGTGATATGTCTTAGTTATATCATAAATATTCTAACACTTGTTCCCGAGTAAGCAACTTCTTATCTTTATTACGCTTTCTTTCCAGAAAGAAACGCAACTGTTCTAGCAATTATGTTTACCAGTAAAAGAGATGCAGTTACTCGATTCATTTAGTTTATGAGTTTTATTATTGGTGTTATAATCTGGACTGTAATTTTGGTGGTAAAACTCCAGCAAAGTGCAAAATGGCGCCAAGAGGCGAGCAATGATCGCGACGGAGCAATGTCCAGCCGCGACAAGAAGATAGTCAAGATGGTGGTCCTAATTGCCGGCGTTCTAATCGTCTGCTACACGATTGGGTCACTGGCTGAAATGGTCACATTTATTGAACCAGAGCTGAACCTCGGGAAACAGTATATGAACGTGGGGACGGCCATGTGGTCAGTCCCCTTTGTCTTTCAGTCGGTCAACTCCAGTGACAACATCTTCTCTACTACATAATGATCTCCAACTACAGGCAGACATTCAATGAGATTGTTGGTAAAGCGCCTCAAAAGAAAACCACAGCAACAAAGGATGGACACAGAGCTGTCGCGTCACCGTTCAGTAAACAGTGCTACTCAAGAATATGTTTTTATCATTAAAACAAATTAGCAAATTAGCGGATGTCAGCATACCCGAATGGACAAGAGCGCTCGCTCTTAAACTTCCGGTGTTTTGATGCCGAGGTTACAAGTTCAACCCATGAAGCAGTCATTTGGACTACAATTTTCACTTCTCGTCCTTGTCTTAGGGACTTAAATTATAAGTATCTCAGAAGTGGGAGTGGATTCGCCTTATATCGAGGGACACCAGTAATAGAGAAAACTAATCCACACACAACAATCAGCCCAGTGCATTAGACGAAGTAGCACATATATGGACTACGCTTGAGTTCAAATCGAGCGAACAAAAAAACAAACATAATTCACACAAAATTAGTTATATTCTTTTCATGCAGGGTGTGTCCTGAACCGGACCTCACAAATCACGACTTTACAGTCTTCTCTATCATCTTCTATTTTGTTAAATTGGTAATGGTGCTGAAGTTACAGGTAAGTTAAAGTAAGTTGCAAGTTAAGTTAAATGACTGTTTGTGATTTCTTGGCAAGTTTACGTTCAGTAGTTTGCCGTTGCTTTCTGAACGACCGGCACTTATGCCGTTGTATGAAAATGAACGCAAGACTGTCTGCTTCCAAATCGCCGTCAGCTGTGTTTCGAATTCGGTATGCGGGATTGCGAACTGCCTTCGTAACTCCTGCGCCACAGAGTAGCCAATATCCGCAAGCTGAAGCAGATGAAAGGGTTATGGGATGTGGATCGTTCAACTGGCGATGTTTCTTCACTTTTCCTATTGTCTAAGAGACTCCTTCCCATTCTTCGGCTACTGTGGTTTAGAGATTAACGAACGCAGTTTGCAGTCAGTCACAGACTACTTTGGAGTAGATCGCATTGCGTTGATTTTCAAAAAGTATGGACGTCGACATTTCAGAAAGCAGTGGGGAGCTACTGAACAAAAACTTGCTTACAAAATCACTAAAAATCAATAAATGCTGGCGTTGGTTGCGACGTCCTGTAAATAATGCTGTCTTCTTCTTCTTCTGTTGTCCTTTATCTCCCAATGGGGCATAGATGAACTCACTCCAAATCCCATACCTTTAGCTATCTCATGCCGCTCTGTCTATGTCCTTCTTCACTTAGTTATTGGGCGTGTTCATGGGTCGTTGGATATTGTGGCTAAAGTTGTTCTACGGAATGAGGAAACCAGCCCCAAGTATGGTAGGTTACAGTGTAATACTACTTGTCATAGAGTTAAACGGTTCGTGCTATAAAGCTCTTCGTTTCGAGTATCTTCAGGGAAACAGAACCGATGTCTAAGTGTCAGATAGGAAGTAACACCCTGGCAACTGGATTCACACGCACAACGTTGACAAGTCGTTAGCCAATGATCGAGCCAAGGAGTGTATGCAGTTGACATAACATGTCTTTATTTATAGTAATGCACATCCATAGACAGCATATCTCACTAGCCAGCCGTACTCTTCTATCATTTGCACAGAGCTGCGTTATAGGCCGTTCCACTAGTGACCATACACGTCAAGAATGTAACCTCCTTCACGTCCTCTCACGTTCCCTACAGTGCTGCTGATGCAATGTGGCCTGAGTGTGTGTATGGCGTGTGCGCCCTCTTCCGTCTACTTGATGTCCTTGCTTTGAAGTGTCTTAGTGTTGTATAAACGGTGAGTGACTACTTGCAGTGTAAGTGTTGATCGATATGTTATCTGTCCGGTGTGCCGTGCCTTAATGTTTACTCAGTTATATTGTGATGGGAGTCTCCGTGGCGAAGTGGTAAAACCGTCTGCCTCGTGCTTCGAAGGTTGTGGGTTCGGTTCCTCACTGCGTCTTTCGGTTCACGAATGCACTTTTCTCGGAGACACCTGAGGGTCGTCGCCGGAGCTACGGAGTTCGTGCTTTGTGCGATGCTTTCGACAAGTCATCCTGCCGAAAGAGACCGAGCCATATGGGATAACACCCGGGGCAATGAAGTCGATCCTTTCGACTTTTAAGACACAGTTATATTGTATCTAAATGACACTAAGCTCACGTCAGTGTATTACGCGAACTTAGTGCTTTCACTGGTGATTTATTTACGCGTACTACATGTATTCTCATTTTGAACCTAATCGTGGTTTTGAGTGTGTAAACTTCATTAACGCTTTTTATCCCACGATTCTACTCCTTGCTTTCCTTAAAGGTCCTGGTAACAACACATGGGTGGAATCCTTCTTATGCGTCGCTTACAATATGCAAAGTAGATTGATGTGTTGCTATTCTTTGCTTTCCTCTGTGGTCCTGGAGAATGATGTCAAGCAATATTAATAGAGCGTTGAGTTGATCTAAGAACAGACATCACTGCACTCAGACATTCCAACACTCGTTCAACAGCCAGCGCAGAGTCATTCTGGTAATAGTTCTAGCTGTCATCTGACTGGAAAGTTCTCTTGGTATTCCCTCTCTCTTGTTAATAGATAATTATTGCGTTATAGTTGAATATTCGAATCCTGTCCCTCCGCTTTCATCTTCTCCTATACCTACTAAGCGTAAAGCTCTTCCTCTGCTTCTTCTTCTTCTCCATCATCCGCAGTGCATCATTGCAGTGCTTTATCTTTACAACAGATCACGCCGCTCCTCACTCTCTAATCCTGTGTCATTTGATATTGTAATGCAGTTGTTAATATCATTGTCTGTTGTCCAGTTATTTACGCCGTGTACACATGTCTGCCATGCTGCTGGTGTCGGGGAGTGACGTGTAGACAATACTGTTGACAATATCACGTTGAAACAATGGCTTGTACACATACGATTCTGGCAAATGCTCAGACGACTGGAAAAAGACAAACTCCTTGCGTCATTTGCCATAACACTCCACGCAGCCGGCAGAGATACTTGTTACAACATTCGTTAGACTTACTCATCCATTGTTCAGTTGTGGGTAGACACTTCATGGTCTTCAATAATGCACAGACGCAGTGCGAACGTGGCAACATTGATCACACAGCGCTCTGGTTCGGTCACTACCTTGTACATCCCGACATATTATTATTGAAACTCATGTACAAGGAGGATCTCTAACTCTTTATACGTATTGCTGCTGACGATCGACGATCAACACTGCCATTAATTACTGGGACATTCAATCGCTCATTCTGGTTCCCACTTACACACTCACGTCCTCGGAATACTAACGTAGTGTCACTTGAGAATAGTCTTATAATGTAGGATATCAACGCTACTGTATGCAGTATCTCAAATCTACTCTGCGCACATCTCTGGCCTCGTATATACTGGGACATAACCTGGACATGCATATCTCCTGGCACTGACTCAACTCTACCATTCACTCATCAATATGTTTC
Source organism: Cepaea nemoralis (assembly GCA_014155875.1). Classification (NCBI taxonomy): domain Eukaryota; kingdom Metazoa; phylum Mollusca; class Gastropoda; order Stylommatophora; family Helicidae; genus Cepaea; species Cepaea nemoralis. The sequence goes on from JACEFZ010000601.1 coordinate 799,624, forward strand.
ATCATCATCATCAAGTGCCGTGCCGGCTGGCGTAGGCGTTCATGGCTCTCCATAGATCTCGGTCTTTGGTTTTCTGGATCAACTCTGCTGCTGATATTCCTCCATGCCACCGTCTCAATCCATCCAGCATCACTTCTCTTGGTCTACGTCTGCCTCTCTTCCCCTCCATCTTTCCAGTTGTTACGATGTTCTCCAAATGCCTCTCTTCTCATCACATGACCGAGGAAAGCTGTTTTGTCTCTGTCTTATTGTTTGTATATAATGTTCTAGTTTCCTTAGCCTGTTTCAGGCAGTCGTCGTTAGTTACTCTGGCAGTCCAAGGAATTCGCAACATTCGTCTCAGGAACCACATGTCTGTTGCTTCTAATTTCTTCTTAATTTGTTCATTTACATTCCAAGATTCACTGCCATACAGCAAAACTGGTTCTACATAGCATTTCAGCACTCTCTTTCTTACATTCAGTGATAGTGACTTATTGCATAAGATACTCTTCATTTTCTGAAATGCGGCTTTTGCCTGCCCTATTCTGCTCCTAATCTCTGTTGTACATCTTCCATCTGATGTTATAAATGGTATCTAAAATTATCAACTTGGGTAAGGATTTTCCCTTCTATTTCTATGTCACATTTTGGTGTCACCATTTTCTTTGATATTACCATTGTTACTGTTTTCTTGATATTCAAGGAGAGTCCTTTCCTTGCACTCTCTGTTACTACAACGTTGTAGGTCTGTTGAATTATCCGCCACCAATACTGTGTCATCTGCATAGCGTATATTATTTATATTATAACCTCCAACTAGTATTCCTGGCATCTCTTTGATCTCTCTCATTATTACTTCGCTATACAGGGAGAAAAGATCTGGTGACAAGACACACCCTTGTCGTACTCCTAGCTTTATCTGTTCGTAACTACCCTCTTTATTTCCCATTTTAATTGCTGCTACTTGGTTCCAGTAAATATTCTTTATTATTCTTAAATCTTTTCCATCAGTGTTGATATCTTCCAACATTTTAATCAGTTCATCATGTTTTACTTTATCAAATGCCTTAGTATAATCTATGAAGCACAAATATATGTCTCTCTGTTTCTCTATTGACCTTTCTATTACTTAATATGTTTAATTTTACGCAATTAAAACGTCTCCCTTTAAAAAGGAAACATGCCGAATAATATTTCACCTTGTCTGTTCGTTTTATTAAAAAGAAAAATAATTAATCCATTATGTGTGCAAACATTATTATCCCCGAATATATACAAAACTATAAGCGATACTTTTATAATTGTATTTGTGCACACAGCATTCCAGTGTGTGTTTTCTAGGGTGAACGTTTGATTATAATTAGATAATAATTATATTTCCGTCCGTGGATCAATTCCTCGGTACATTAAATTAGCTGCATAATTATTCAAAACAAAGAGCAAATACGTAATTATGGCGATACGTTTGTCTGCTAATTACTACATCTCTTTTTTAAATTTTTACTCACTCTCTTAACATGTATCTCCACCTTGTCGCTGTTGGGGGTGTGCGTGTCCCAGTAACCCAAAGAGCATTGTCGACGGAAACAAAACTACATGTCGGACAGGTCTTGGGATAGGGACCAGACTAAGCGAGTCATAACCTGCTGCTCTGTAGGTAAGAAGGAGGATAGCAGTCAAAGTCTTAATCAGGTGCACGACACCGCTATTTCGAGGTCCAGACACATACTCTAAGGCTCCCGTTCGAGGGATATAGCTGAACGCCTCTAAACCATAAACCCTCGGATGTTAGAGCCAGGCCGATATCCACCTACCGAATAATGGAGGTGAGATGCTGAGCACGCTACATACTCAGTTCAGATACTTGTTCGAAGGCTCTCATTCTGGGGGATATGTGAAGGATCCACAAATGAGAGGGCCTGGCCGTTTCTCTCGCTCACTTGGTGCACGGAGATAAGGTGCTGAGCCGGCAGCACATGTAGCATACCCTCGTGAGCGAGAACAAAAGGTAGAAAAATGTCGCACGAAATGGTTACGAAAAATGTCTGTATCTATATTCACAGAGAGTGTAATCAAAAGGTGGAAAACGTCTCAATAACACGAAATGGAACTGCTTGGCTAGCGAACCATTGCGTGGTCCGAAGTCCGAAGCGAAAGCTTATCTAGTGGATGTCGCCCGCAGACTGACCGTTCCTGGTGTGTGCTCGAGCGTCCAGTTGGCAAGCGAAATGGCCCAATACATGGAAGTGAGGAATTAAAGCAGCCATGAGCAGGACGTGGCAACTCCTCGGGTGGGCCCAGTCTCAGAGCAATATGTGCCAGCTCTGCAATTATGGAAGCCTCCTTGGATAGCGGGGGAATGCACATGGTCTGCCCCTGCCTTCCCTTGAGGGTTGATCGTGATGTCGTTGACCCTTCTACCTTGACTAGCCGAGATGTGGGCGACACCACAGCAAAAAAGTCTAACGTCTCTCGAAACCTCGGGAAGGCAAACCCGTAAAAATGCCCGCTGAAGTCGGATGTGCTGGCCTACGGGTGCAAATAAATCAGGCACAACGCATAAAACGTCCGAGTGAAAGGTCTTTCGAGCTAGGAACAGCTCTGACTAACTAGTTTTCAGAATTGCTCGTGTCCGGAACAGCTCTGACTAGTTAAGTTTCCGAATGTCTGTCGTGCTCGGAACTATAGAGTCGTGCTCTGAACTATAGAGTCGTGCTCTGACTATACTGTCCCCGGGCACAGCGACAAGCACATGTCCCAATCGATAACTCGCTGAGTGGATACCGTCTGTAGACCGGTCTGGTTTGTGGGTGAGTGGCCCGGGGCGAACGAAATGCCCAATATATTGAAGTGAGGGATTAAAGCAGCCGTGAGCAGGACGTGACGATTCCCTCAGTGAGCCCTGCACCAGGGCGCTATGTGTCGGCTCTGCAACTATGGATGCCACCCTGGATGGCGGAAAATGTCATGGACTGTCCCTGCCTTCTCTTGAGGGATGACCGTGAAGTCTTCGACTGTTCCAACTTGACAAGCTGGGATGCAGACAGTACCACAAAAGTGACAGTCTCCCAGGAATGCTAAGCTGGTCAAAAATGCACGCAGACGTCGGATGAGTTGACCCAAGGGTTGTGGCCCAAGGGTGCGAAACAATTCTCCGCAATCACATCTGAATAAACACTCCGGATGAACGCAAAGAAGAAGAAGAAGACTATCTTAAAATGTAACTCTTCACAGGTGGCAAAGATATACTTTCAGACAATATTTTTTTATCTTGTGAAATGCTGCTTTAGCTTGCGGTGTTCTGCTTTTAACTTCCTTAATTCATCTTCCATCTTCTGTTATTAAAGTACCCGAATACTTAAATACATTGACTTGATGTAAACAGACTCCACTCAATTTGATGTTGCATTTGGAAAGGCATTTAAAAAAAAATATGCATTAGTTTTGTTTTCCTGACCGCTGTTTTAAATTTATGTTGCAATTATAACAATCATTTACTGTTACTTAAGCGTGTTAACGGATTCACTACCAAACTAAAAAGTGGGTTTGGACCAAACAGAAATTTATGGCAGAAAATGGGAAGTAGGGGTATGTCACATTAATGGTCTACAAATTGTTAAAATGCACAAGAAATACGTCGATATTGCTACTATTGTTATACGTTAGAAATATAATATTAATATTATCAGATGTTGTAAATAAATAATTAAAAACAGGGGTGACAAATATTTAAAATTTCCACTTACTAAGGTACTACTTCTCAATCGCTAATGACAATCCAATGAAATTTACTGAATAATGATAAATACACCACTTTTCTTCACCAATATCACTATAACTGCCCCATAACACAAATAAAACACAATTAAAATATCATATTTTGAAGCACATCATTTTCACACAAAATAGAAAAAAACTCAGGAAAAACACGAGGCAGAGTTGCACTGAGAAACACAATATTTACATTATTTTATTTTCTATTTAGTTATAATTATTATTCTTTTGAATTTAATTATTGAAATACTCCTCAGCTTATTTATGATAGGCAAAGCAAACTTAGGGACACAAGTGTGGCCCATTAGAGCAAGCCTAATTCGACATATGCCATCATATGATGACGAACATTTCCATTATGACCGTCTGCTAAATAATTTAAATGAATACTCAATAAATCATGTACCATGTCGGAAAGCGTGGGCGGTCATGACTAGCCATTTCACTCGATCACCAAAGTCGTGAATCAGCTCAGTGTTCCTGTCTCGACAGTACCATGTGGCCAAGCCATCCAGGTATTTAATTCTCGGTCTTCCCCTTGGTCTGTTCCCTTCGATCTTGCCAGTTGTCACCAAGTTCTCCAATTCATTTCTTCTCATAACATGTCCAAAAAATTTTGACTGTCTACGTCTAATTTCTCTAATCAATTTACGATTTTCATTTGTTTCTTGTAGTACTTGGTCATTGGTTTTCTGTCTGTCCATGGTATTCTTTGCATTCTCCTCAGAAACCACATTTCTACAACCATCAGATGTTTTTCAGCTTGACTTCTCATTGTCCATGTTTCACATCCATACAAAAGAACAGGCTCTATGTAGCCCCTCAACACTCTTTTACTCGTTTCAATTGACATCTTTTTATTGGTCAGTATGTTTTTCATCTTGCTAAAGGCTACTTTCGCCATGGCGATTCTTGTTCTAATCTCTTCAAGGCATCTCCCATCAGATGTTATGACTGTTCCGAGATAATTGTACCGATTCACTTGTTGAAGAATATATCCATTTACTTGTATATTACATTGTGGTATTTCGTTCTTCCTAGTGACGGACCATAATCTGTGTCTTTTTACATTTAATTCTAACCCAGTTGTTCACTGTGTGCAACAACCGCATCTACTAATTGTTGCAGATCCTGCTCATTGTCTGCAATCAATACTGTATCATTTGCATATCTAATGTTATTGATGTTTCGTCCTCCAATGCTGATTCCATTTATATCTTCTACATTTCTGAAAATATTTTCACTGTACAGGGAAAAAAGATCTGGAGACATTACACATCCCTGCCTAACACCTCTCTTAATAGGCTGATATTGTCCCACTTCATTATCAATCCTTATGGCAACTTGTTGCTTCCAATATATGATTTTAATAATTCTAACGTCTTTCCTTATTAACTGCCAGTCTCTCTGGTCTAGGGGTTACACGATTTTCTCCGCAATCCCGTATATTCTCGTGAGTAACGTGACGTGTGTGAGAATCGGTAGCGGTTCGCTCCGCGCCGGTAACTTACGGGGTATGTGAGCCGGTCGCTCAGAAAGCAATGGCAAACTACTGAGCGTAATCTTGCCTAGTACATCAACAGCAGCTGAAAAATGTTGATGTTGACTGCAACGTTCTGTAAGGGATATGCAACATAAAAAAAGTCTTTCCCATCAATTTGTAGATCTGCAAGCATAGCTACCATGTGGACATGTCTTACTCTATCGAAAGCCTTTGTGTAGTCAAGAAAGCAAAGATATATATCCGTGTTTTCTTCTATAGTACGTTCAATAACTAATCGCAGCAACTGAATACTTCACGAGGTATTAGTTTTAGAATCTTTCACAAAGCCATTTTAAATCATAATAACTATGATCTAAAATTGTTTAAAACGTTAATTTGATGAAAATATACGCGGTCCTGAATTAGAAGTCGTTGTTATTTCTTAAATAATCAAAACAAACTATTTAAACACTCGATTTGTCCTTTAAAAAACACATTTAAAAAAGTAATGACTCCGCGCGTCTTGTCTTACACTGATCGAAGGACACTCTTTTATGTGTGTAAATTGTCATTTCTGGACACTAAAAATTGCGGGAAATAAATGAAATGAGACAAATAACGCACAACATATACCAAGCCGATGTATCGGCTTGCGACAGTCCAGAACCGTTCTATTGTGCCGATGTATCGGCTTCTGGCAGTCAATCAGTTTAAATTGTTTCATACGTGTTAAACTCGGTCTTTGCGTTTGAAAAAACATTTGTTCCTTGCAACTATCCTTACTTAAGTTTGTCTATTAATGGTGCATGATACGCCAGAACGAACGAACGAAAGAACGAACTTTATTTTCACAGGGTCATAAATTGGGCACACAAGCCCATCTTACATTCGGCCCGTCCAATCACTCATCTTTCGTTCATCATTGAGCATATTACATTCACAAAGGAAAAAAACACATTGTCAAATGAATGTTGTAAACATAAGCAATGCATATTACCATGTTACGTGACAGACAGGCAGCAAACCTCACATACACACGCACCATCATAACACATACATACAATGTTGCATACATACTTACATCATTTACCCAAACTCACAGTAATGCACCCACTCAACGCAGATGTGATCGGAGCACTTTGGAATCGTGTGAATAACGGGTAGATCATCGCGGCATGAGAGAATAGTGCCGGTGACATTCAGAAATCCGAGAAAAAGCCAGACGGACACATAATCAGACTGCTACTGGTACCATTAGTACTGGGATTCTTCTCTGGCTGTTGCAGATGAGAATGGAACGCGTATGGGAAAGTCCCGAGTACTGTGAGTCGGTTCTTGACTCAACTCAACTTAGTTGTTATTCATACATTCTTTTTCTGACTTTCTATTGCAATTATATCTGGCATTTCTGGTAAATGGTATAGAATATCAAATAACCTCAACCTAAAAGAATAGTTAAAATCACAACTTATACCTTAACATAGGAAAGACAAAGATAAAACTAATATGGAGAAAGAAATATATATTAATAAGGAAAAATTGGAGGTGGTGGAGAATTTCGAACATTTTGAATCATTAATTACGAACAATGGTGACCCAATGAAGGAGATTAAAAGACAAATATGCTCTTGAAAAACTAAAAAAAAAAAACTGAATAAATTGTGGCGTGAGGCAGATAGACCTCCGAAAATTAGATTTTTAAGAGCATGCATCTTTCCCATTGCGATATACGCCTGTGAGACCTGGGTACTTACTAAACAAGCTGAACAGCGCATAAATAAATGCCTTTGAATATAAATATAGACGGGTTATAATAATATCTTGAATAGACAAAAACAAATGCATCCATACGATAAGAGCTGACTATTGAAGAAGGATGGCTACTTAAGACGATAAACCAAAGAAAATTGAAATATTTTGGTCACTTGAAACGTCATGAAAGTTTGGAGAGAAAAATAATGGAGGGGTGGATATAAGCCCGAGAAGAGAGGAAGTGAAAGGCCAAAGACAAGATGGGTGCAGGATATGGCGGATGATCTCCAGATGGGTGTATCGGACGCGGGACATCTTGCTTATGACCGAGAAGGTTTTCCGGGAAGGTTGTTATGGGAGCAAGGTTCTGCAAAGGACATGCTACTGAATGAATGATGAATGAATAAATGAATGAATGAATGAATGAATGAATGAATGAATGAATGCGTCTCACTGTCAGCGACCGACGCCATGCCATTAAAATAACGCGGGTTTAAACTCTGAAATAATTTAACCATAACCTTATCTCAAAGTATGCAGTGGTAGTGAAGTGGTTAGGCGCTGGCTGTCTGCCCAGTAGTCCTGTGTTGGTCTCACTCCCTCCCATCAAAGCGGATGTTTCAAGCCAGCCTGGGCTCTCCAGTCCTCCCAGCCTAAACTGGTTACCAGATAATGTCTTGGGAAGTAAAGGTGACCACATCACCCATGGAGTGTCCATTGGTCTATAATAATATGGGTTAAGCGCACTGTGCTCAATACGCATTAATGTATGTAAAAGGGTCCATTACATCCTCCTCCTCCTCTTCTTCATCATCATCATCATGGTCCTCTTGTACCTTGCGCTGTTGAGGTGAAGTATAAACAGCGTGAGAGTACCCGTTTATGGGCTTCATATATCGAGATTTCCATGGATAGATTGTTATCCCCTCTGTCTATCGTTTACATGGTCGGTCTCTTCTTCCGTTTAGTCCCTACATCATTGCTGGTGTATGGTATACTGTCAGTTGGTAGCCTAGCTATGTGGCTACTTAATTACTTATATTAAATGAATCTTTAGATATTGAACACTGAGGCGATTGTCTTCACGTGTGTCTTCTGCAGAATTACATACTTAACGATTTTGTCTCCACTTGGACGTGTATTAAATGATCAGTTCTTATGGATTTCCGAGAGACTATGACACCCGTTCAGAACATTCTCGGTTGCAATAAAGAACCGGATATTTTAAGTTGTTCGCAATTGCATATTGTTGAGATCGTCAATTTCGTCGTCCTTTGTAACATAACAGCCTTGATCGGCGTCATGGCCAACATCATCAACAGTATTATCTTTTTTAAGCAAGGTTTTACAAATACTGTAAACATTAGCTTCTTTAGTATGGCCATTTCTGATCTGTGCTGTCTTATTACCCTGCTTTGGGTATGTATGTGTCTTAACCCATTCATAAATGCAGCAGGCGTTCCTTGGACGCCTGAAGATTTCATGTACCTCCCGGGGGCGTGGCCACACGTCGCCTGTGGACGAATCACAAGTTACATCACTGTGTTTATCACAGCGGAAAGATGTATCTCAATAATAACTCCATTGAAAGTGAAACAAATCATTACACCCAGGCGAGCCACTGTTGTGATCTGTCTTATTTACATCATAAATATTCTGCTACTGGTCCCGGAGTATGCAACGTCCTATCTTCAGTTTAAATATTTCCCCGAAAGAAATACAACACTGATAGCAATAACCTTTACAAGTGACAGGGACGCGGCATCTGGATTCGTTTACTTCATGAGTTCAATTACTGGAATATTATCGTTTGTTGGCGTAATTCTTTGGACCATTATTTTGGTGGTAAAGCTCCAACAAAGTTCTCAATGGCGACAAACAGCAAGGAATGATCAAGAGGGAGCAATGTCCAGCCGCGACAAGAAGACAGTCAAAATGGTGATCATAATTGCCAGCGTTCTAATCGTCTGCTATACACCAGGTACAGTCGTTGGGATGGCAACCTTTCTTGAACCTCGGTTAAATATAGGTAAAAGTTATGTGAACTTGGGAATGTCCATGTGGTCAATAGCTTTCGTGTTTCAATCGGTCAACTCCAGCGTTAACATCTTCCTTTACTACAGCATGAGCTCCAACTTCAGACGGACTTTCGATGAACTGTTTGGCAGAACTATCCAAGTGAAAAGTTCTTGAATTAAAACAAAAGGGTATAAATAGTTCACTTCGTTATAATGTTAAATTGTGTCTAGTAAATAGCTTTATTTAATTATCTGATTCAGTGCGGAAGGAAAGTACATTTGCATAATGTGACATCCCATTTTGACAGAATGACGATAAATTGCCATACTAGTGTCGTGTCTTACTTTAAAGTGTCGTCCCTGGAGTGAGAGGAGTCAACACCCACATTATAATTTCTTTTCCCCTATCAATATCCTGGAGAATCCACCAGCTTCCGTCCCACACACTCCTTCAGTTCATGGACACCTTTTCCTCTCTCTATCACTGTCGTACTATGCCCCCTCTCATTCTTCCCCACGCAACATATTCAACAACTCTTGCTTCTAAAAATTAATAAAGATTAATTTAATAAAAGAAAAGTGGTAATGTACGTGAGACGTGTATGCGAAGAAAATGTGTGATGTGTTCTATAATGTGTGTAGGATCAGGACCCTCAGATAATAGCATAGTCAGTTCATCCTTGCAAGGACACACCACAGCACGTTAAGTCAGAACAAGTCCATCTCACCCAGTGCTGTATCTCTCCTGCCGGACACCGACTGTCATCTGTAGCTACCTGGTAATCCATCTTCCTGATCATCCGAAATAGATACTGTTTGTAATTACAGCTGATCATGGACCGGTTGCACACTACACATTATAAGTTCCTATCGTTCCTAAAAAATGTACGAATCCTTTGTATGTGTGTACTTAGGTATCACTGTTATTGTTAATATACTTGATCCTAACTAGTGTCTATAAAGTCTCAAGTAGAATGTCTTTTGTAATATTTCACTGGAATCTATCACACCATGTGACTGTACATTTTAATGTTCTCGTTCCGTTAACAATGTTTGTATGATGTGTGATCATATCAACAATCATCACCCATCCTAGGTGAAACCTTAACACACAGGAATCGTTATATTGGTTTGCTCTTCTGAGCCATGTTATGGTGAACCCTCCTGATCATGAGTCCAGCGTAAACATAATACCATCTTTCTTCTCGGACGTTATTCATTTTCCGTAAGAAACATTTGAGTGTTCAACTGGTGTTCTTCTAATTGGAGTTGAACTTCTTTCAAAACCAGTGTTGAGCTTCCTCGTAACTGGCAGGGAACCTGTTAGAGAAACAACACATCTGGTGATAGCACTAGTCACTGATCCTAACCGGCTGAGTGTAAGCCTATTGCCTTGCTCTGTTATTTTTCAGCTAACTAAACTCTGTCATAGAGCATTATTAGCTCCTCACCTACGGTCCGAATCAGGCTATGACAAGGAAAGACCCATAAACAGAGTGCAAAACTTCCAGTGGGCAAACCACTGAAAGATCCCCCCCCCCCATTGGACACTTTCCCCATCTCCCAACCCATCTTAAATCTCTCCAAATATCACCCCGCTATCCTATTCATCTAGCAGGAGCCAACAATCACTTCACTACTCTAACTAGTTTCAACCATGCTACTGCCTAAATTAATCAGGACTAATTATACAATATGAACTACCTTAGGCAACACACGCAGTTCGATCAAATCACATCTACATTTGCCATGACAGGCACGTGTAAAATTAAATTAAACTTAATTCGCACACGGTAGACATTATTCCACTCCATAACTGCAGTGCCAAAGCACGTCCGCCTAAATCAACTGTTTGAGTTACACTGTCTCCCCCAATCATGTTTTTTTCAAACAGCCTTGAATTGTTCACGTGACGTTGTTGATGTCCTGCAGGTGTCCCAATGTTCCCAATAACAAGCCCACACTTTCTGTCATGTGGTGACAAGCAAAAGCGCCATTTCGTTTGATGTCGGGAATTCTAAATGACAGACGGGACTGTTTTATCTCCCCGAGCCGGGCACTTCTGCTTGAATCCGACCTGTTTTTACTGTATTGTTAAAAAACAATTGGGGCCCTGCAAACATGCCGTTTAATCAGATTTGCCTGTATTATCCTCAACTGGTTAATCCACGCGTGATTTTCAGTGACATAGGCCCCCTCTTAAGAGAGTAGTCCCATCCTCACTCTTCTCCACCGTGAGTTTAAATCCAGATGATTCATTCCCTCTTCTTCAGGAGCTGGGTGTCTTGACAAGAAGTCCGCCTCCAACATTTTCCTTCCCAAGGAATATACTCCACTGTGAAATTGTAAGGTTGAAGTAACAACGACCACCGCATCAAACGGGCGTTGAGCTTCTGAGAAGTAGCCAGGACACATCAGGGGCTGATGATCCGACTGGACTCGAAACTTAACTCCATACAAATAGGGCTGAATTTTGCACTGCCCATACGAGAGACAAGCACTCTCTCTCTCTCCTCGACGGTTGAATAATTCCTCTCAGCCTGGAGAAGTTTCTTACTTGCGTATAGCCACAGTTTCAAAACCGAAGCATCGTCTTTTCCCTTCCTGTAACAAGGCTGCCCCAATCCCAATCGCACTCGCATCCGTTCTCAACACAAATGGTTTGGAAAGGTCAGGGAGCTGTAATACAGGTTTGCTGACCAAGGCCTCCTTTAACTGGCTATAGGCAGTCTCACATTCTGGTGTCCAAATGATTTGGTCAGGGAATCCCTCTTTTCAAGGTTTCCGTCAATGGAGCTCCCAGTTCAGTGAAATGTGGGATACATTTGTGGTAGAACCCACACAACGAGAGAAAGATCGCACATCCTTCTTCGTTTTTGGCCTTGGTGCATTTCTGATTTTCTCCAGGTTCTTCTCTTCTGGGACAATGTGTCCTGGATGTGATGGTGTGACCCTAGAAATTCCAGAGTCTGGTAACCAATCATGCACCTTGGTTGGACGAGCGGTAAGCCCTGCTTCCTTGAGTCTATTAAACACTCTCTCCAAGGATTGCAAGTGGTCATCCAAGCTGTCACTGGAAATCAGAATATCATCCATGAATGAGATGATGGCCGGATCCTGTAAAGGATCTAGTAAAGTCTCATCATGCGTGTAAAACACTGGGTGCATTGCTGAGTCCAAAGGCATGACCTTGAATTCGTAGTGTCCACTGGGTGTCACTGAAAGCCAACAGTGGTCGAATCTCCGGTTTGACTGGTATCTGATAAGTAACCCGACTCAGATCCTACCTTTGAAAAGTACCGAGCCTTATGGAGCCTAGCGAATAACTGAGTTGGATTCGGCAAGGTTCCACCTGAAACTTGTGTATGACTGTTCAGAAGTCGGTAAGTCTATACACAACCGGTGTTCTCCACTTGGTTTTGCGTAACAAAACTACCCCCGCGTTGTATGGGGATGTGGATGGCGCAATCACGTCATCCTCCAACAGTTTCTATATTTCCTCCTCCAGGGCCTTTTCTTTAGAGAATGGCACTGGTAAACCTTTTGACGAAACAGGCTCCTGCGTGGTCAAAGTCATCTCGAACTCCACCAACCTTCGTTCGTCCTGGTTTATCAGTCAGTATCTCCTTATGAGACTCTGAGAACCTGGGTTATCTTTTCCCTCTCCTGGGAGGTCAGATCAGGGTTCACTTGCACTATCCCTATAGGTTTCCTGGTGTACCAAGGGATATTCCCTGCCCTCGTGGTTCCCCACTTCCGTCTCCACTGCAACTGCCATTGCCATGAGGTGCGCTGCCTTGTCTCCCGGTCTCTCTTCGTATTTCCGCAAGAGATTGATATGGAAAATCTTCGAATGTCCCCGGATCCGGATCTGATAGTTGGTTCTGGATATCACCCTTTCCACGGGAAATGGTCCTTGCCAACCTATCTCCAGTTTGTTGTTTCCCGTTGGGAGTAGCAACAAAACTTTGTCTCCCACCTCTAGAGATCTTTCTTTAGACCTACGGTTGTAGTAAGCCGCATGTCTTTTTCTGGCCTTTTTCAAATTTTGAATCGCCAGAGTCCATCCCTTGTGGAGTTTTTCTTTCAGTTCCTCCACGTATTTATAGGAAGAGATCACTTCTTCTGACGTCCCCTCTTCAGTCCTACTCCTCAACATGGCTTCCAACGGTCCTTTGATTGGACGACCAAACAGCAACGTGGCGGGTGGTAGTCCTGTTGAGCCATGAGGAACCTCCCGATAGGCAAAGAGTGCTGCTGGGATATATTCATCCCACCTATCAGGTTTTTCCTGTGCCAGTTTCCTGAGCATTGTCATCAACGTGCCGTTGAAACGCTCTACTTGTCCATTGGCTTGAGTATGGTAAGGGCTGGTATGTATGTGGTTAGAGTGAAACACCCTAAATACTTCCTCCATGAGTTTTCCACAAAACTGGGACCCATTGTTCGTCAGAATTTGATCAGGAAAGCCTAATCTTGTAAAGGCCTCTATCAGTGCGTCCGCCACTCTTTTCGAGTCAATCGTGGTCAACGGTATGGCTTCACCCACATTGTACAGCAATCCACCATTGTAAGTATATACATGTTCCTCTTCCTAGTCCAAGGAAGTGGACCCACGATATCGATGGCTACCCTCTCGAAAGGAGAGTTCATGATGGGCATCTCACCCAACACCACCGGTGCTGTCCAGTGATTCGGTGCCACCCTCTGGCACTCAGGGCATGACTTCACATACCGACACACATCTTCTGTCATTCCCGGCCAATAGTAATGGCAGGAAATTCGCTGCATGGTGGCGGCAATACCCATATGCCCACTAAAGGAGATGGTATGCCCCATATGAAGAATCTGGGACCGGTGAGCTTTCGGGACGACCAACTGTCCGTATAGGTTGTCTCCCCTTCCTGCTCTCCTGTAGAGTATCCTATTCTTCATGTAGTACTGCCCCCGTCCTGGTGGATCAGCACTTCTCTGCAGCTTTTTGTAGCAAGGACGTAAAGTAGCATCCTCACTCTGGGCAGTTCGTAGCGCCCCCGGCAGTGGGTTAGTCACAATTGCTTCTGCTTCTTCCGTTCTCGTCTGAGAGCGAGTCTGTATTGCTCCCAAATGGATTGGCTCCCTGGGTATTCCCAGAAAGTCATACCGGCAACCAAGGATTACTGGAAAAATGGGATCGGTCAATACAGCTGCCTTGATTGTGCCGGTGACATACCTTGACCGAATCTCCACATTAGCAATGGGCAACTTCATGGCTACAGCACTCCTCTGTGCAGGCTGTATCTCCATGGTCTCACCGGTGAATTGTCCTGGATGTACCAGATCCGCAGAAATCATGGCCTCCCCGTCCAGTCCTGTGTCGTACAAACACTCCACTTGACGACCGTTAACCTCTACCAATTCCACTACAGGTGATTTATCCTGGTCTGGAGTCTTTTCCTCGGCCTCGACCTGTTTAGTGGGCTCCACCTTAGGTTTCCCGGGGCACACGACGAATTTAGAGTCTCCTGACTTTCCCCTGCAGTCAATAGCATTGTGTGTGTGTTTGACATGCATTAGTTGCACCATTTCCCTGTCCTAGATTTTCTAGTGCCGGACTTGAGTGAGCTCTCCTGGTGGCGAGCTTCCTTGTTGAACTTGGCCTTTTCAGTGACAACCTCCTTGGAAGTCACTTGACATGCTGCGAAGTGAGGGCTCTTAGCCTTCGATTTGCAGTCCCTCGTATTGTGAGAGGGTGACTTACAAATTGAACACAACTTCTCCGACCACGGCCGTTTTGGGGTAGAGCTTGAAGTGCTCTTGGCTTCCTTCCTTCTTCTTCTCTGAACTATCCTCTGATTTTTGCACATAAGGTTCCCCCTTTTTGGTTCCTGAGTTTTTGGCTTTCTTCTTGTCATATTTCTCCTGACCTTTGATGTTGGTGGAAAAGTTTTCCCCTGCCTCCCCATGTACCTCGACGAACCGTTCTACTAATTTTGTCACGAGGTCAATACGTTCCGCTCCTTGTTCTCCCAGGAACGTCCTGAGAGGTTTCGACATTTGCTTCTTCAGCTGGTCGACCACCATGAGCTCTTCCAGACTCTCATAGTCATGTGCGAACCCAGCCAAATCCATCCACTTATGGAGATAGGCCTTTAGACGCAAACTGTATGCGGCAAACAACTCCCCCGGTTCTCGTTTCGCTGCTCGAAATTTTTTCCGGTAGGTATGTGACGTAACCTCGAATCGTTTCAGCAGAGCCGTCTTCAATTCGTCATAATTGTTCTCATGTCCTGGTGGCAGGCGAGAATAAACCTCGTAGTCGGTCCCGCGTAATCCCTGGGATAGCTTAAGACACCATTTGTCACGGTCCAGACCCATAGCAACAGACATGACCTCGAAGCGTTGAAGGTACTGGTCAATCTTCTCTTTGTCCTCCTCGTAGACCGCTAGATGAAACTTTATAGCATGGTAACCATGTCCAACTGCTGGGGTTGAGCCTCGGATGGAGGAACCTCCAACTGCTCACTCAGTTTCCCCATCAGATTGTCTCTTCAACTCGAGTTCCCTCATCCGGTACTCGTGCTCCTTTTTCTGAGCTTCTTGCTCCGCTTCCCGTTTCCTAGCAGCTTCCTCAACTTCAAGTTTCCTAGCTGCTTGCTCAGCTTCCAATTACAGTTTCTTGGCTGCCTGCTCAGCTTCAAGTTCCATCCTTCTAGTTGCTTGCTCAGCTTCTATCCTCTTAGATTTTAGCTCCATCTTCCTCAATTCCAACTCAGCCTTTCGATCATCTCTTTCTGCTTGACGATACTCTCTCTCCACTTCCTGTATGTAATCCGTTAGAGCAGAACCTGACAATCCCATTTCTTCCCCCTTTGCCCTTAGTTCTGCTGTGGTTTGTTTAGGAGTGGCCATTTCAGAGAGGTAAGCTAGCAGGTTGAGTACAATTTTACTGCAAATTAATATATAGATATATGAATAAGTACTATAAATCTATATATTCACCACATCCAGCACACCACAACACAATCACTCAGTGACAAGAGTAGAATCAGGACCACAAACCTATGCAGACGTGTGAAGTGTGAACAGGTAAGATATTGGTCCTAACCCCTATACACATTCACTCTAGCTTGGATTCTCCAATATGATATCTTCGTCTTATAACTAAGGATCCCGTGTCAAAAGACCCCGTTGCCAGAAGATCCCACTGTCAAAGGATCCTGCTTGCAGGAGATCTCGCTGTCCAAGGATCTTGTGTACGAGAGATCCCACTGTCCAAAGATCCCGTTTACGAGGGATCCCGCTATCCAAAGATCACGTGTACGAGCGAGAGATCACACTGTCCAAAGATCCCGTTTACGCTTCCCCAATAATGTCTTGTCTTCCTTTAAGTGTCGTCCCTGCAGTGAGGGGAGTCAACACTCACATTATAATTTTTTTCCCGTATCAATATCCTGGAGAATCCACCAGCTTCCGTCCCACACACTCCTTCAGTTCATGGGACACCTTTTCCTCTCTCTATCACTGTCGTACTATGCCCCCTCTCATATCTTCCCCCACGCAACATATTCAACAACTCTTGCTTCTAAAAATTAATAAAGATTAATTTATTAAAAGAAAAGTGTAATGTACGTGAGACGTGTATGCGAAGAAAATGTGTGATGTGTTCCTATAATAGTGTGTCAGGAATCGGACCCTCAGATAATAGCATAGTCAGTTCATCCTTGCAAGGACACACCACAGCACGTTAAGTCAGAACAAGTCCATCTCACCCAGTGCTGTATCCCTCCTGCCGGACACCGACTGTCATCTGTAGCTACCTGGTAATCCATCTTCCTGATCATCCGAAATAGATACTGTTTGTAATTACAGCTGATCATTGACCGGTTGCACACTACACATTATAAGTTCCTATCGTTTCCTAAAAAATGTACGAATCCTTTGTGTGTGTACTTAGGTATCACTGTTATTGTTAATATACTTGATCCTAACTAGTGTCTATAAAGGTCTCAAGTCATAGATGTCATTTTGTAATATGTCACTGGAATCTATCACACAATGTGACTTACATTTTAATGTTCTCGTTCCTTTAACAATGTTTGTATGATGTGTGACATATCAACAATCATCACCCATCCTAGGTGAACCTTAACACACAGGAATCATTATATTGGTTGGCTCTTCTGAGCCATGTTATGGTGAACCCTTCTGATTATGAGTCCAGCGTAAACATAATACCATCTTTCTTCTCGGACGTTATTCATTTTCCGTAAGAAACATTTGAGTGTCCAACTGGTGTTCTTTCTAATTGGGAGTTGAACTTCTTTCAAAACCAGTGTTGAGCTTCCTCGTAACTGGCAGGGACCTGTTAGAGAAACACACATCTGGTGATAGCACTAGTCACTGATCCTACCGGCTGAGTGTAAGCCTATTGCCTTGCTCCTGTTATTTTCAGCTAACTAAACTCTGTCATAGAGCATATTAGCTCCTCACCTACGTCCGAATCAGGCTATGACAAGGAAAGACCCATAAACAGAGTGCAAAACTTCAGTGGGCAAACCACTGAAAGATCCCCCCCCCCCCCATTGGACACTTTCCCCATCTCCCAACCCATCTTAAATCTCTCCAAATATCACCCCGCTATCCTATTCATCCTAGCAGAGCCAATAATCACTTCACTACTCTAACTAGTTTCAACCATGCTACTGCCTAAATTAATTCAGGACTAATTATACAATATGAACTACCTTAGGCAACACCGCAGTTCGATCAAATCACATCTACATTTGCCATGACAGGCACGTGTAAAATTAAATTAACTTAATTCGCACACGGTAGACATTATTCCACTCCATAACTGCAGTGCCAAAGCACGTCGGCCTAAATCAACTGTTTGAGTTACACTGTCTCCCCCAATCATGTTTTTTTTCCAAACAGCCTTGAATTGTTCACGTGACGTTGTTGATGTCCTGCAGGTGTCCCAATGTTCCCAATAACAAGTCCCACACTTTCTGTCATGTGGTGACAAGCAAAGCCGCCCATTTCGTTTGATGTCGGGAAATCTAAATGACAGACGGGACTGTTTTATCTCCCGAGCCGGGCACTTCTGCTTGAATCCGACCTGTTTTACTGTATTGTTAAAAAACAATTGGGGCCTGCAAACATGCCGTTTAATCAGATTGCCTGTATTATCCTCAACTGGTTAATCCACGGTGATTTTCATGACAACTAGTGTTATCTTATTGTTTATTGTTTTCGTTATATATCTTGAACTATTTCAGGTATGCTTTTGCCCCGATTATGCCATGTGACCAAACCATCTATATATTTACATCTCTGAATTCCGTTTGTTCTTTCCCCTCGATCTTGCCATAACGTGACTAACAAATATGGACTGCAAGTCTAATTTCTCTAATTAGACTACGGTATATTTGTACTTGTGGTAGGATTTGCTCATTGGTTCTTCTCTCTGTCCGTGGTATTTTTTGCATTTTCCTCAGAAATCACATTATCATTATCATTAGATATTCAGCTTGTCTGCTCATTGTCAATATTTCACATCCATAAACAATACATGTCCTATATAACACTTTAACATTCTTTTTCTCCTTGTAATTGACATAATTTTATTGGCCAGCATGTTTTCCATCTGGCAAACCAATAATTGCTGAATTATTACCCATAGGTTGGAGACTGAGGTAGTGTGTGTGACTGTTTTGGTTTGTCTGACGAGAGAGGCATGCGTGAAACTCAAGTTACACAGAAATGTATGAGGGTGTCAAGTCGCGAGTGGCTGATAAGTGACAGAGTTGCTGAGCGAATAGATTGGACGAGCTCAGGTCATTCTGAACGAGGCCATCGATCAGGATGGTTTGACGCTGTCGGTCATGAGATAGGTATATGGCAACCACAGAAATTCGGCCGGTATGTTCGTTTTATCGAGGTGTCTAAGAGCTGCGTAAACATATTATCGTAATTCTTGTGTGTTACATTCATTTGTATATGAAGGATATGTGGAGTGACCTGTCGTTCATTATGTATCTGATATATTCTACATGATATAATAATGCTGCAATATGGATATACACCCCATCAGAGTGTCAAGAAAATCAGCCCCCCATGCCCCAGGGTATACACGCTGGACAGATCTGAGGTCAGAGGAATATTCCCTTCTTGTAGTCCAAATATTAAAAGGGTTTTACATGCAAAAGGATCGACATCATATCCAATATGGCTCTGTCTCTTTCCGCAGTGTGGTCTGTCGAAAGCGTTACGCAAAGCACGAACTCCGTAGCTCCAGCGACGACCCCCAGAAGTCTGCGAGAGCCAAACGACGTAGGCAGGAATTGAACCCACAATCTTCGGAACGAGAGGCAAGCAGCGTAATCGCTTCGCTACGGAGAATTCTTCTAAATACTGACAATGCCAACTGGGAACGATATAGGTCACTTGACAATGTACTCTCAACTCCTAACACATTTGGAAGGCTTGTATGAGAAGATTTGAACCCGTACAAAGCGTTTAAAAGGCATGCATATTTAGTAATAAATGTCTAGACGAACAACAGCAAACGTGTTTTAGATATCTGTAAAATTGTCCATCCCATTGCTTTACCTACCTAGCTGTCGATCCATCTAGTCGTCAGAACCGAGGTAGAGTAGCGAAGAGTGAACCCCATGAAATTCTGCTTTAATATCGTCGATATCTCCTGTGGCACGCGATACATCCCGAAGACCTGCAACAGCATGTGATGGAGTCCTGACCTACATTCATTGGCTAGGCCCAACAATACCAGGTGATGGTTTGTCTGTTCTGTCTTCACTCTATGAATAGCTTCTCAGATCATGGTATCATGTTCAACGCACTTGTTTGCGATTAAGTATGTCGTGCTTCTGCTAAGAATAATATCTTGCCATCGACGTACAGAAGAGGGATCGGCCTGAAATAGTCTAAACGAAGTGTGTAAAGAACATAATATGAAAATTAGCACTAGCAAAACCGAGGTAATGACTATAACCAAAGAAGAAAATCTTCCTACCAACTCTATGCGACATATGTCAAACCTGGATAATGAAAGAAAAATAGAAAAATCACCACAACAGAAATAAGATCCCCGAGAAGAATACTCAATGTATCAAGTAGATAAAAAATTGGAGATAAAGAAATCAGGACTAAAGTGGGGGGTATCGCAGCGCTTAATTTTATTAGAAAGCAGCAAGTCAAATGGTTTGACCTTGTAACTAGGTTACCAACTAACAGCATACAACAACGAGGTCGACCATGTAAACGATGGACAGAGGGAATAGCAGAGTTCAAGGGAATCTCGATACATAAAGCCCATAAACGGGCACTCTCCCGCTGTTTATGCTTCACCTCGACAAGGTACAAGAGGAAGAAGATGAGATGATGAGATGAGATTTATAGACGAGAGATCGGCCTGCAATAGGTAATACTTGACGCGTTCTATTCTATGGGAACGTTGATTCGGTTGCATTTATTTCACTCGGGACTTATGCATTGGTGCTTCAATGAGAATCCTAGTAAGCGGTTATTGTTTTGTAAACACCAAGCTATCGCTTGTACATGGGACACCTTGTGCTGACTTACAAAGTGCCTTCTTCACAACCACCACGAGCTCGTTCCACTTTTGGGGCTTGGCACTACTGTAGGAAGTGCACAACATCTAATGCTATGCAACAACACAGCTGTCAAGCTTCAAGGATACAACTGGTGGTTGAAGATTACTTGTTGATGTTGTGGCTATTCTAACCAATGACGTCTGGACAACCGCCCTTTGGCTGATTCTTCTTTTTCTTTCACCCTTTAACCCCCTCTGGAGTTATAGCCCTGGACCTACTCACTCCCAATCCTCGTATCCATAGCTAGTCCATGCAGCTTCGTCCATGCCCTCCAATTATTATTTATTGCTGCCTCTGCTTCTCTTTCCCGTGTGTTTCAGGTCTTAATCTTTTCCTTTTACAGTTCTAGCATTCATGGTGCTATTTCTGGAAATTTCCCAAAGTGAAATGGAGAACTAAGGAACGTCTGACCGAGTTGGTAGAATACGGGCTCCTATACAGGAGACCCTGGCTAGAATTATCGGTAAAGGGAATGGAATTTGTTCTGTCGAGGCGTAAAGAAAACCCTAACCTGCAGTTCGCAGCGACTGCCCTAGCCAGACAGCCTCATTCCGCAGGCTCAAGAACCCCCTTGTCCTACACCGCAGGTGTTATAGGCAGTAATGACAGTTTATGTTATTCTTTGACAGAGAGGAAGAACATCCGCTATCAGGACACCCTTGCGGTTTTCTCCTCATCGCACCATGTATCTTCTAGAAGACCCTCCTGTCCTCATGGTTGGCTTGTTCTTCTTTTTCTCTTCATTTTTCTGGACGCGTGCATAACAGGTTGTATTTTGCACCTGAAGTTTTTCTACGGAATGGGAAAGCCAGCGCCACAAATGGCTCCCTGTTGTGGCGTTAAACGACCTGTATACGTTACAGTGTGATATCAATATTTCTGTTTTAAGTCCCTCTAACAGCAGGCGTGGCAGGTTACAGTGCTACTATTGTTTACTGCCTCTTAGCTTCCAAGTAACACACAGGGGGTTGCATATATTGATACATTCAATTGTTGTCTTGTTCCATACAAAATGTCATATTATAAAGTATCCTATTATAAAATGTCTGTTATAAAGTGCCCTGTTATAAATGTCCTATTATAAAGTGTTCTATTAAAAAGAGTAGTATTACAAAGTGTTCTATTATAAATTATACTATAATAAAGTGTAGTGTTAGAATGTGTCCTGTTATAAATTGTTCTATTATAAAGCATCATGTTATAAAATGTTATATTATAAAGTGTCCTATTATAAAGTACCCTATTATAAAGTGTTCTATTATAAAGTATAGTATTATAAAATGTCCAATTGTACAGTTTAGTATTATACAGTGTCCTATTATAAATGTCCTATTATAACGTGTCCTATTATCTAGGCCTCTTGGAGATTATAACCCTGGTCTGTTTTTGATGATTAAAGCAACATTAATCATCTGAGACCGAGTAAGAAATCTTGTTATCAAACAGACAGTGGGATCAACACCTTGTGCCACATTTATTGAAAGACAGAAGATCAAGTGGTTTGGCCATGTCGTTAGAATGCAACACCATCAACTACCATCACTGGCCTTACATCAAAGATCATCTGCGACCAGAGTAAGAGGACGACCGAGAAGAAAATGGATTGACGACATCAAAGACATTGTACAATCACACAGAATGACCCTATTCAAGGCCACCCATCCCATCAGGCAGTGGAGCGCCAATTATTCCTCTCCACGACGCTTGACGGCGAAAGGAGAAGTTGTTGATGATAATGATGATAAAGGCATGCGTGTACAGGCCTTCGCTACGCTGTGTCCCTCCAGGGATGGATATTTCACTCCCTTAGCTGATACTCATTTGCCTTACCGAGTATGAGCAGTGGAACACACTTGCTCACTGTCAGAGTCCGCTGTTCTACTCTGGATATCCACACATACTGTTGCTGTGTGTTAACTTATAATTTTCCTCTTCTTCTTTTGTCCTCTTTCCCCCCAAAGGGGCATTGGCTCTCAACCAACTCACTTCAAAACCCTGTATCTTAAGTTATCCTATGCTGCTCTCTCCTCGTCTTTCCCATATTGCCACTTTCTGTTTCTAAGTCTCTCCTCCGTGAGTTTCTAGCTCTTCCCCTATATATTTTACACTGTGGGTTCCAGACTAAGACTTTTCTAGTTATACTATTTGTAGCAGGGTCTTCTATTTGGAGAGAGAACTCCTCTCGTAATCAAGAAGACAATAAGACTAACCCTATGGGAAAATCTATCCACTGCAGGAAAAGAAGACACAATCGGCTGGTTTAGGGTAGGGTGTATAGGTATAGGCTCCAGAAGAAAGCCAACTCTCCTTACAGTGGCACATTGACTGGACGGTAAGACTGGAAGCTGTGAAAGATTCTAGACAGCCGATCTAGTGATCCAGGCTACTAACACCTATGATACGTATGAACCCCCATGAACATTAATTCAAGAGGACACTAAATTCACAAAGTGTAGAACCACCTTCCTAACATTCACTCCGTAATATCCTATCTATTACTCTATTGACCAAAGAACAGTTTAAGTTAAAGTCTTTATGTTTATATAATAAAAGTTAAGAATGTTATTTTAATAAAATGCTGAAAAAAAGAAAAGAAATGCCCATAGAGTTATCGGAGTGGCCTCGAACGTTAACTGTCTTGAGCTATGTGCTCGACCTAATTTAGCAAATCCTTTACAGGACTTAGCTGTCAACACCAGCATCTTTCAGCGGTATGTTGATCTCTTGGCAAGATTACGCTCAGTAGTTTGCCATTGCTTTCTGAGCGGCCGGCTCAGTATCCCGCAAGTCACGAGCGGGGGTCGAACCGCCTCAGCTCTCGCTCCGCTACGAGACTCTGCGTGATAAACGGGATTACAGAGAGAAAGTGTTGTAACCCCACAGCCAGAGAGACCGGCGACCTAAATTAGAGGTCCAATAATTCTGCCCAAGTGTTGTGTGGGTCGGACAAAGATGCTTCTTCGCACTTAACTCCTCAACTGTGTCAGTATGGTATACCACACCGTTCCCTTCTCACTAGTGTGCTGACTGGTAATGCCTCTGCACTGCTTTCAGCCGGGTGGGTCATACACTCACTTGCAATTAGCGTCGTTAGATCATTGTTAGAAGCGTGGCGTTACACTATGCAATCTCTGATAGCCTATAAAGCTGAAACGACACACAAGACACACTCATGAGTTTCTGGTGGAGACTTACTTCCCAACCTTTCCCACATGTGTTTTAGCGTATTATTCTGTGAAGACCTCATCATCAGGCGAATACCTATCTGAGTATACAGAAATATGTTCTATATCGGTTTCTTGACACCGTGATAGGACTAGCAGATACATAGTATTAGGCAAAGGAATAGACACAGATCTTGCCCCCACAAAACCGTTGATGCTTCATAGAAATGAATTCAAATCAATCGTGAGTGAGAATTTGTCTGAATGAGGTTAATCGTCGTGAATCAACGACAATCAACGTGTATCAGAAGCACTCCTGTCGCATCCTAACTGCCTACTGACAATGGAATAATACTATGATTAACTTCTGTTGGTCCCTGCGATCACGAAAATCTATTTCTGACAATTCTAGCACCCATGACTTTGCTTTGAACCAAGAATTCTAACAACCAATCAAGAATTCTACTAAATCAAGAATTCGATTTTGACTACGAATTCAACATAATCAAGAATTTGCTATGAACCAAGAATTCTAACAATAAAACTAGAATTCTAAACAATCAAGAATTTGATTCAGACTACGAATTCCAAGCAATCAAGCATTTGATTCAGATTACGAATTCCAAACAATCAAGAATTTGATTCAGATTACGAATTCCAAACAATCATGAACTCTCTTCCACCAAGAATTATAATCAACCAACAAAGAATTATAACCACTGAGATTTCTAATAGAACCAAGAATTACAGTCAATCAGCTTATGTACTACTGTCTAGTGAGTTTCCCTGCAGTAATCGTACAATCATTGCTTGTGCCCTATTTAGGTTATTCTACACGTGGGTTACTCTATCTTGATGACCTTTGACATCCACGTGACAGGAAATAATTATGTTCTGTGATTGAAAGCATTCTACCGCGTTGGTAATAAATCCTGACATAAATTACACTTACAATCAGTCCTAACAATCATGACTCAGATAAATAGGATAGTCAACAAGCGTATTTACTACTGTCTAGTGATTTTCACTGCAGTCATCGTTCAAGCATTGCCTGTGCTCAACTAGTTTATAATAACACGTTTCAAGGAAACTATGTCAATGTTAGCAAGAGTGACTAGCATAATCACATTGTTAAATGTTATTTATTTATGCCTATAGAAAAATGAATTTCTTTGATGGATCACCCCGTGACCCGGCAGAGTCCGGTGTCACCGTTTTGTCTGCTCTACAGAGTTATAAATGTTGTACTAAGCAAAGAGAAGAAACGAAAGGAGTTCCCAAGTGAGTTTACTACACTATTCTCGGGTTTTGTCAATATATGTGCTAGCCAGCGATAGCGTTGTTTCCTCACCTCTTGGCTCACTGGTATTTGTCTAGTTCTCGCCATGATCTTCACATTGGTGATTTAGCCATGTTTGGTTGGATTTTATGATTAAGGCTTTTTCTACGGGATGAGGAAGCCAGCCCCAAACCCAGCCCTCAATATCGCCTCTTACGGCCTTTATTGTAGGTTGCAGTGGTAATATTCTTTGATGCACTTTAGATAACTCAGGAGAGGTTATAATGTTACATCTAGGAATTTAACGTTTGTTGAATTAATAAATATGTTCTTAGACATTTGAAGCACAACCGATTTGAGGCATAATGGATACGTCCTGGCTTTACATAGCAGATACTTCCTAGCTTAAACATAGTGTATACTTTCTAGCTTAGATTTAGTGGATACGTCCATTATATCCAAGTCCTAATTTTGACAAAATGGATGAGTACTAGCTTAAACATAGTGGATAAGTCCTAGCTTTGGCATAGTGGATAATTCCTATCTTAGACATAGTGGATAATTTCTAGCTTAGACTTAGTGGATAATTCCATTATATATAAGTCCTAATTTAGACAAAATTGATGAGTTTTAGCTCAAACATAGAGGATAAGTCCTAGCTTAGATATAGTGAAAAATTCCTAGCTGAGGCATTGAGGAGTGTCGAATAAAATCTAGGACTGTCTAGGGGCCGAGTCAAAGGTATCAGGGAAGTCAGGAAGTCATAACAATGGCTTATGAACCCCCAGGAGTTTTATGGAGATAATTTTATAATTAGATTCCCACTCCACCATAAAACTAGAAACTGGGCTTGCCCTTTACCAGTTGTTGGGGGAATCCAAGGTAGTTACCGGGTAAACAGAGGAGCCTCGCGATAGATGGTAGAAATGTCAGCAGAGAGAACAAATTGAAGTATCTGGGAATCACATTTGACAGGAGCCTATCCTTCAAGGACCATATGGAGACGGTTGTGACAAGATCTCAAAAGGGACTCAGTGCATTTAAAACTATGGCTGCAATGGTCACAGAGCAGATAATGCTTTTAACACTAAAACAGCACTTGATCCTCTCAGTAATTGATTATGGATTATGACTGCTCACTGTCTCAGAGAGTCAGCTGGTGAAGTTAGAGCGCATACAGAACGAAGCTATGCGGGTCATTCTGGGATGCACCAGAGACACTCCAGTAGTGTGTATGCGTTACATCCTTGGTCTGCTGACTGTTGCTGGTAGGCTCAAGGTGATGCAGGCGAAGGCATACCTCAGAGTAGCTGCAGACACAGATCACCCACTGCATGAGGCGCTGGACGCAGTTAAGGGTCAGCGACTGATAAGAGGGAAATCATGGATGGCTCAGGCGGAGGATACGATCAGACAGGCCCTTGGAGAACATTAGGCGAGGAGAAGAGTGGGTCAGAGTGTCAGCGGAGCAGTCAGACTTGTGCAGAGTTATAATCACATTAAGCTGTGAGTGCAGGGAGTGGCCAGCAGGGGCCACGGAAGTGGAAATCCAGCAACTAATTCAGGACAATGCTCACTCGGGTGATGTGATTGTCTTCACAGATGGTTCGGTGTCAAGAGGTGAGAGAATTGGCTGGGGGTTCATAGCCAAAGCTAATGGTCGACGTTTGGTGCAGGAGAGCCTGGCATATGATACCACAACATCCAGCTTAAGAATGGAGGTGGAGGCAGTCACTGCAGCTTTCCACTGGATGGAGAATACGACACACACACACACACACACACATCGTGATTGTAACTGACTCAGAAAGAATTCTGACGAGGTTGAGAACGGGCAGGCTTCGTGCGGAGTGGCTTGCTTCGCTTCGGAGGTCATGGATCTTTTCTCCGGGGCATGCCGGTGTGCTGTGAAATGAACAGGCGGACAGATTGGTTGGCTCTGCAGAACTTGGTGGAGTATTGGCACATGACAAGGCAGACGTGGTTGCGGCCCTGTGGGAGCACGTGTACACCTCGGAGGAGCAAATGGATTACCATGATCTGGCAAGAATGAGACAGCGAGGAGTGACGAGGGGATCTGGCCGACGCTCAACGCTCAGAGGAAAGGCGAGACGGACATATAATCGGATTGCTACAGGTACTGTTGGTGTTGGAACTCTTCGCCGGCTGCTGAGGATGGGGACGGATCGCTTATGGGAATGCCCCGAATGCTGTGATGTCGATTCCTAAATCAATCAATCAATCAAACAGAGGAGCAATCTCAACTCTATGATACACGTTATACCCGAGACCTTATCCTACCACAGCGGATTCCCATTCAAGCAGTGTTACAACAGGTATAATTCATCAACTTGAAACAGCTAACCAAATTCTTAACATCATTAATATATAAATGGACTCCATTGCTTAATTTGATTGTAAACAACCCTTGAAATAACACGTGTGGTGGAACTTGATGACCAATGGTCTTTGTTTCACAACATGGAAAATCATTAACATTCAAAACATAGTCTCAAGCCAAAAGAGGGCACTTCTAAATGTCCTTCCCTCCAAAAGTCTTTGAATGTAGTTTTGTCTATGAATAGACTAATTCCTCCCGTAGAGCACGATCTTGAATCCACAGTACCCAGTGTTTGAAGAGTACATAATAATGTTATTTTTTATTAAACCAATGTTTGTGGTGTGGGGTGCATGTGATGTTGCATATCTACTGTATACTTAGCTTATCGGCCATGCTTATGGCTACACTCATTGGACAGAGCTAAGGCGGTGGAGTGTAAACATCTAAGAGCTTCGTTCCAGCAAATCACCGGAATCTACAAAGACAATAACCCTCGGGTCCACAATGGAAGCTTGGGGTATCACCAGCCCAGCAATCTTCTGCCGTCGAGTCAAAGCCCAATTGTTGGATACGGATGAGGCAGGTAGCCAAACCTCTCATTTGACACTTTAAAATCCGAAACAAAATCAACAGCTATATTCTTGTAAAATCTACTTAAATATTGTAGTGTTATGTTGTGTAATGTTAATATATACAGCACCGGTACATCAGCTGGAATACATCATTAGGTTGTTAGAAGTATTTCCCCAGGACATCCCCCTCAAGATGAAAAAAATCGTGTTACAATAATCCCAGGCACATCAAGTGGCGATGGACATCGGTGTTGTGAAAATCAACCATTGTAACAAAGATCTGTTAAAATAAACATTAGCTAGGACAACATCCGGGGTGGCAAACATCTGTTGAGATAACATTAATTAGGACAACATCCATTTTGCCCAGAACACCTCGGATGAAGACACAGTGACAGGGAAATAAATCAAGGCTGTGCTTCGACGATCAAAAAACAGTGCTCCAGGTCCTGATGGCATAAGATACGACGACATACATAGGTGTACCGACAATGAGCTAGAGAAACTAGCAGACATGTACAACAACAGTATAGGGAGTGCTAGCATCAAGGAGGAATGGTTACACAGCTATCTGATTCCCTTGCCGAAGCCTGACAAAGACCACACAAAAATTAAGGGATATCGAATTATAACCATGCAGAATACAATAGGCAAGCTGCTGGAGAAGGTAATTGCCAGGAAAATATCAAGCCAACTAGCGAGGCAAGGTGTTTCCCCACCCACCCTGGGTGGGTACCGTCCAAAAAGAGAAACCTGGACCAATGCAGCAGTCTTTGCCCAGGATGTCTATGAAGGTTTCCACTCAGGCACTGAAACCATTGCTGCAGCGATTGATCTTGAGGACGCATACAACAGAGTACCACTGGATTTTTTAATGTTTCAGCTTCTTGAACTAAACGTAAGTCCATTCCTCCTTAGTTGGATCGCTGCAGCCCTCTTCCAACGGAAAGTAGTTTTTAGATGTGGCAGTTGGACTTCGGAACCAACAACAATACATCCTGGCCTACCACATGGATCACCATTATCTCCGGTACTGTTCAACACCTACACAGTGAGAATCACCAGTGAGCAGATCACTGGACCTGGCAGGACATTGTCATATGCCGATGATGTTTTAGTGTATCGTCAGGGTAAGGATAGAGAGGAGGTTGCTGTGGAACTACAAACCGAACTCAATCGCATAAGTACTTGGTGTGATGAAGCTGGGGCAATGGTCAACGCAACAAAGACAACAGTGACTTGGTTCTCGTTGAATAATCATGTTGTCAACACTCCAACACCAACTGTAATGCTGTGTTCAGAGACGGTGGAAAGAACGCAGGCAATGAATTACCTGGGGATACGGTTTGATCGAAGCCTTGCTTATAATGTGCACATAGACCATTGAAGAGAGAGTACAAGTTTGCAGGGCACGCGCCTACCTCAGAATTAACGCAAACACACAACATCCACCGCATAGTGAAATTAGGAAGGTGAAGGGCAGCAGGTTAAAAAGAGGACGGTCGTGGATGGGTCAAGCCGAAGACATTCTTCAACAGGTGTGTTCACTTGAGGACTTAGAACCTGGCGAGGAGTGGGTGCAAGTGCCAACAGACTTCTGCACATCCTTTTCAGTTTGCATCCAACTAGATAGAAAATGCAGACAAGAAAATCCGGCTGCTGTGGAGGCTGAAGTACAAGCGTTGATTTTCGAGAATTCGCTAGACGGTGACGCGGTCATCTACACAGATGGGTCGGTCGTCCGACATGTGAGAAGCTCATGGGCCTTTACAGCTCGGGCCGGAGGGAGAATTGTGAAGGAGGACTCTGGTACTTTCACTGAAACCACAAGTAGCCTGACCATGGAAGTCATGGCAGTAAGTAAAGCAATAACATGGCTCGAGACACAGACATTCACTAGGGCTTGTTTCCTTAGCGACTCAATGAACATGATCAAGAGGATAGAGGAGAGGTCGATCCGAAGAGAATGGTTGCTGCCTCTGAAGCGGTCTCGGCTGGCAAAGATTAGTTTCATCTTCGTGCCAGGTCATGCGGGAGTACAAGGAAATGAGCGGGCTGACAAGCTCGCAGGTGAGGCTACAGTGGAGGGCGGACTCGCCATGGACCAGGCTGACATTCTGAATGCTCTACGAGAAGTGAGACTTTTGCGAGAACCAAGTGATGACTGTGAATCTACAACAATGGCCAGACTGCGGGAGCAGCAAATTAAAAGATGGGTGGCCAAACAAGAACACTACGCAGGAAGCCAAAGAAGATTGATAAACCAACACAGAACTGGCGTCGTTAGCCGCTACACGCTGCGGGATTTGCTGAGGAGGGGATCCGAGCACTTATGGACTGAAGGGTTCGATGTGCAACGAGGATGATCTGTCGACTAACTAACTAACTAACTAACATCCATTGTGATGAAAATCTGTTGAGATAAATATTAGTTGGGAAGAACATTCGTTGAGACAAACATATGTTGTGATAATCATTAGTTGAGACGAACATCCGTTGAAATCTACAACAGTCATAACAACATCTGTTGAGAAAAACCTCTATTATGACAACTACATATTGGGACAAATACTTGTTAGAAAAATAAAAAGCTAATATTTGTCATGGTGAATGTCTGTTGTGATAACTGTCCGTTGAGATGTCACCTCCTGTTGGTATGACGTTAAGACAAACGATCGAGATGACACAAGGACATCGGTTTGAGATAATGACGTAAAAAATAAACTTAAATGTTATCCTGTTAGGACGAATCGTCATAAAGAAATAATGACGTTAGAACAAGATACACGTCACTGCATGAATACGAACGCCAAACCAAACCAGACCGTAAATGGTAAGACAAGTTAGTTAGTTAGTCTTTCCTCTTGAGCCTAAGGCGGCGCATAGGGCAGAAGTCATGGCTCTCCATGTCTGGCGGTTCGCTGCTACCTGTTGTAGATCCTGGATGTTGACTTGGCTGTTGAATGAGCCTTCTCTGATGATGGTTCTACGCAGGGTCTCTCTTGGTCTTCCCCGTTTTTTTCCCCTACTGGTGACCATAAGAGGACTTGGTTTGGGAGTCTTGTCTTGTCCATTCCGAGTAAGTGGCCGATGAAGTTCCAACGGCGTTTTCTTATAAAATTTGATACAATATATTGCTTAGTCTCTTGTCTTATTTGCGTATTGGTTCTGAAATCTGTCCAGTGGAGGTTTAGAATTCTTCTAAGACATTTGTTCTCAAAATTGTCTAATTTGTATATCTAAAACTACCGTTGATTTCCAACTCTCACATCAATACGTTAGCACTGGAATCACACAAGAGTGATCACACAAGCCATCTTAGAACTCATGGCTCCTTACTTTCAACCCCACTGGATGAAATGAATGGTCATCATCAATCTTGATGGACAAACAACCGTAGTAGTAGTATTAGGAAGAGGAGCGGCTGCAGCAGCAGCAGTTGTAATAATAATTATAAAAAACAACAACACAAGGCTTCTCATCAGTAAACTACAAGAGGTATTTATTACTTCATAAATATTTGTTATTATTTCCAGGCATATGGTGTCTGCCAATAAGCGTAGTCATATGTAATAATTAGACGAACATCGCAGACTTGTACAATAAGATTCATCAATTTACCTTCACATAGAAAACCAGGAGATTTTAATGCAAAAGCAGGAAAGAGAAAAATTGAGAAAAAAAGTGGGTGTGGTTGTAGAAATACCGCTGGTCTAGTATTCAATGTAACATGCTCCGTAGCGAAGGATTATGGACGCAGTTCGTGATCCCGCATATCCGAGTTCGAAACACAGTTGCTCGCGATTTGGCAGCAGACCGCGTTGCGTTGGTTTTTTACAAAAATAATATAGGTGCCGGTCGTCGAGAAAGCAATGGCAAACTACTGAACGTAAACTTGCCAAAAGATCACAACAGCAAAAATGCTGGTGTGACTGCAATGTCATGTAAAGGAAATGCAACTAACGTTTAGTATTCAATGTAATGGTCGTGCTGTCTGCGTTTAATGTGTGAGCTGTCTCGGCTGAATCAGAACGTATTTGTCCCTTAATTCAGAACGAGAACTTCGGTCGTGAGCTTTCATCGTGTTTGTCAGTGTTTCTCACTAGCGTTTACTAGCTTGCCTCTTACCTGGCTTTCTTAATGTCTCGCTATCGTCTGTTTCCACTGAACTGATATACAACTGTATTAACTATTTGTGTCTGTTCTTTCACTCGTAATTAACTCTATCTCGACATCTGCTTATATCTATTGCTTAATATTTTCCCACATAAGGTTAATTTACGTAATCCGCGTCCTCGCTTGATATGCTTCATACATTTCATCTAGCAAATCCTTTATGCGTGATTTAGAAACGCCTGCAGTTTATAATGCCTCGTCGTTTGTTTTCTGAACTTTCCACGATACCTCCTAAAGTGTTGTCAAATCCCGTATCCATTTTCGTCTCACGAAATGATTCACAGCAGCACCACATTACCCACACGGTTATGTGTGATTCACACACCCCACTTGTCTATATACTAAGACTTATCCCTGGACATTTACTGCCCCTAGCACTGACTCAACTCTACTCTTCACCCATCACTGGCCTTGTATATAGTAAGAATTACCCTTGGACGTGTATGTCTCCCTGCACTAACTACACTCTACTATTCATACATACTATGTTTAATTTTACACAATTAAAACGTCTCCCTTTAAAAAGCAAATATGCCGAATACTATTTCCCCCGTGTCTGTTTTTTCTTTAAGTAAACTGATTAGTCCACTATTTGTACAAACATTATTTCCCCATAATGTCTACAAAACTATACTCGACACGTTTCTAATTGTATTTGTGCATACAACTTTCCAGTTGTTTTCCATAGTGAACTTTTAATTATAATTAGAAACTCTTCAATAATAGTCCCACTGTTTATACTTCACCGCGACACCGCAAGGGACATGAGGAATTTATGAGATGAGATGAGTCTCTTCAATAATAGTACTATAGATTATTATATTTCCGTGCGTGGATCTTTTCCTTCGGTACATCTTAATTAGCTGGATAATTCATCATATCATCTCGTCAGGTTCCTCTTGTACCTTGGGTGTCGAGGTGGAGCATTAACAGCTGGAGAGTACCCGTGCATGGGCTTCATATATCGAGGTTCCCATGGTCTCTGTAATTCCCTCTATCCATCGTTTACGTGTCCGGCCTCTTCCTCTGCTTCCATCTGTTTTGTACATCATTGCTTGTTGAGGTATACTGTTAGTTGGTAATCTAGTTATATGGCCAAACCATTGCTGGTTTCTAATAAAATCTAGCGCTGCTATAACCCCAACTTTAGTACTGATTTCTTTATTTCTGGTTTTCTCTCTTCTTGATGTATTGAATATTCTTCTCAGGAATCTCATTTCTATTGTGATTATCCTTTTCTCTTTTTCTGTCATTGTCCAGGTTTGGCATTGGTAGCATAAGGTTGGTATGAAGATTGTGTAGTATAGTGCTTTCTTAGTGGCTATTGATACATGTTTGTTCTTTAGTATTGGTGCCATTTGTCAAGTGAGTTGGTTTGCCTTATTGCGTCTGTTTTCGATCTCGTCTATTGATTTGCAATTTGATATTATACTTCCTACGTACTTGAAGCTCGTTGCTTGATTCAGAGGGTATTCTACTAGATTAATGTTTATTGTGCTTTCTCCTTTGGTTATAGTCATTACCTCTGTTTTACTGGTGCTAATTTTCATGTTTAGTTCCATACAAACTTCGTTCAGACTATTTATGTGGTCTTGTAATTTTGACTTTGATTTTGTTATTTATGCTTGATCGTCCGCGAATAAGAGTTCCTGAATAGTGTGATTTGCCGTTGGTTCTTCTTCTGTGTTCTGTTCTTCATGCGGTGTTGTTACGTTCACTCTTTGGCTGCTTTATTTACATATGCTGTCTATATACGTTATGAACAATAGGGGGGACAGGACAAGGCTAAGTAGAGTATCTCATTAAATTCGAGCTAAGATGGCATCTGTGCATCCTTTGTTTCTCCTAAATGAATGTTATGTTTCGCTTAGCTGGGGTTATATTATAGGTTGTAATCTTTTCTCTAGAATTTTGCAGAATATTTTCCCTGTATGACTCAAAAGGGAAATTCCTCTGCATTGCGTAGTCTCTTTTAGTGCCTTTGTGTTTCCAAATTGGGATAATTATGGCGCTTCTCCAGTCTCGTAGTCTCTGTTGTTCTATCCAAACATGGTTAAATAGTCTATGTAGCCATCCTGTTATTTACTTCTTTTGCTGCTTTAATTAGTTCATTTGGTATTTCGCCTTGTCCCAGTGCCTCAGTGAGGCTAATCTTATGACTTCTCTAATTTCTTCTTTCAGTATGACTGCTTCTAGTTCTTCGATGGCATTTGTGTGTGTTTCTTGGATTCCCGTGGCATCTGATGGAATATTGAGAATTTGTTCGAAGTACAGCCTCCATCATTTTAGTATTTGTTTTTGTTCACTTATTGGTTCTCCCTTTTCGATGTTAATTATTTCAGTTGGGTCAAAGGATTTTAGGTATGTGCGAAACGAGATGGACAGGAGCAGGCATCAAGATAGATGAAAATTTCAAGATTATTTATTCTGGAGGTGAAGATCGTCATAGGGGAGTGGCAATTATTTTGGACCGGAAAACATCAAAATCTGTTCAAGGATATTGGGCCGTGTCGGACAGAGTTCTACTAGTTAAATTAAGTGGCAGACTTTTTAGCATACATATTATTCAAGTATATGCCCCAACAGGAGAATCCAGTGAAGATAGTGTAGAAGAATTTTATAATGACATAGAGTCTGCCTTAAAGAAATGTAAAAATTCAGAAATAAACATCATAATAGGGGACTTCAATGCAAACAAAGGAAATCAAGGGGATAGATACACAGTATGAAACTATGGTTTAGGAGAGAGAAATGAAAGAGGATACAGACTCGTAGAGTGGGCAAAAGAACAGGAAATGATTGTAGGAAACACCTGGTTTAAGCAACACCCTAGAAGATTATGGACATGGAGGAGTCCTGATAGCAGGATTAGAAACCAGATTGACTACATTCTCATTAGCAGAAGATTTAGAAACGTGCTAACTGTAGCAAAAACAGTTCCCAGTGCTGATTGTTACAGTGACCACAGATTACTCACAGGAACATTGAGGATAAAGTTGAAGAAAGTCAAATATATAACAGGAAACACTAAATATGATTTGTGTACATTGAGTAATGACAAGGAAATACAAAACAAATTCAACATATAAGTACAGAACAGATATGAAATATTGTCTGATCTAGAGATCCTATTCCAGGATGTGGATGATCAATGGGAAACGTTGAAGAATTCAATCAATGTGGCTGCAGAAACAACTATTCCAAAATTAAAGAAGGTGTGTCGTAAGAAATGGATGACTGAAGAAATTTTACACCTCCTGGATACAAGAAGACTCAAGAAAAATAATTCTGTCAAATATGAAGAAATTCACAGACAAGTCAGAATATTATGTAAGGAGGCAAAAGACATGGCATGGCTTGAGGAAAAGTGCTTAGAAAGTGAAAACCAACACAACAGTCAAAATACCAAATTAGTGCACAAAAGAATTCAGGAACTTACTAATAAAAGAACAAGTACATCAACAGGGTGTCTAAAAACTAAAGATGGCAACATCATAATAGAAAAAGACCAGATTCTACATGTATGGACAGATTATGTGAAACACCTTTATGATGATAACAGAGACGAACAGTATGATATTAGATTTAATAATGAAGGACCGCCAATTTTGGAGATGGAGATTCGAAATTTTCTTAAACATATGAAAGCTGGCAAGGCCACCGGTGCAGATAACATCACAACAGAAATGATTAAAGATTTAGAAGAATTTGGACTAGAGCAAGTCACCAGACTGGAAGATATACCTCCTGAATTATGTAACTCTGTATTTATTGCAATCCCAAAGAAATCAGGAACCTTGGAATGTGATCAGCATAGAACAATTAGTATAATGAGTCACATTACAAGGATTTTGCTAAGAATTATCATGCAAAGAGTGAGGAAGAAGATACAGCTTGAAATAGGGGAAGAACAATGCGGGTGTGTAGAAGGAAAGTGTACAGTAAATGCTGTGTATATGCTGTGAACAGTTATTGAACTTGCTATAGAAGTAAACAAGGATATATATCTTTGCTTTATTGACTATACAAAGGCTTTTGATAGAGTTAGACATGTCAACATGGTGGATATGCTTGCAGATCTACAAATTGATGGGAAAGACATTAGACTTATAAAAAACATATATTGGAAACAACAAGCTGCAATAAGGATTAATAATGAAGTGGGACAGTATCAGCCAATTACGAGAGGTGTTAGGCAGGGATGTGCGATGTCTCCAGATCTTTTTTCCCTATACAGTGAAAATATTTTCAGAAATGTAGAGGATATAAATGGAATCAGCATTGGTGGAAGAAACATCAATAACATTAGATATGCAGATGATACAGTATTAATTGCAGACAATGCGCAGGACCTAGCAACGAATTAGTAGATGCGGTTGTTGTACACAGTGAGCAACTAGGGTTAGAATTAAATAGTAAAAAGACTCAGGTTATGGTCGTCACTAGGAAGAAAGAAGTGCCACAATGTAATATACAAGTAAATGGAAATATTCTTCAACAAGTGAATCGGTACAATTATCTTGGAACAGTCATAACATCTGATGGGAGATGCCTTGAAGAGATTAGAACAAGAATCGCCATGGCGAAAGTAGCCTTTAGCAAGATGAAAAACATTCTGACCAATAAAAAGATGTCAATTGAAACGAGAAAAAGAGTGTTGAGGGGATACATAGAGCCTGTTCTTTTGTATGGATGTGAAACTTGGGCAGTCAAGCTGAAAAACATCTGATGGCTGCAGAAATGTGGTTTCTGAGGAAAATGCAAAGAATACCATGGACAGACAGAAAACCAATTACCAAGTACTACAGGAGACAAATGAACATCGTAACCTGATTGAAGAGATTAGACGTAGACAGTCAAAATTTGTTGGACATGTTATGAGAAGAAATGGATTGGAGAACTTGGTGACAACTGGCAAGATCGAAGGGAACAGACCAAGAGGAAGACCGAGAGGAAAATACCTGGATGGCTTGGCCACATGGCATGGACGGGACAGGAACACTGAGCTGATCCACGACACTGGTGATCGAGTGAAATGGCGAGTCATGACCGCCCACGCTTTACGGCATGACACATGATTGATTGATAATTACTTATTTTCAACTTAATCAGTTAAAACTTCCTTACAGGGGACTTAACTTAAGATATAACAATGCTACTAAATGTTATGTCCCTTGTTTTATATTTTCTTATGTTCAGTCATGCAATTACAAAATTAAATTTTAGTAAGGTAATAGCTGATAGTACACTAAAAACACTATGACAGTTGGTTCCCAAAGAAATCAGGAACCTTGGAATGTGATCAGCATAGAACAATTAGTATAATGAGTCACATTACAAGGATTTTGCTAAGAATTATCATGCAAAGAGTGAGGAAGAAGATACAACCTGAAATAGGGGAAGAACAATGCGGGTTTGTAGAAGGAAAGGGTACAGTAAATGCTGTGTATATGCTGTGAACAGTTATTGAACTTGCTATAGAAGTAAACAAGGATATATATCTTTGCTTTATTGACTATACAAAGGCTTTTGATAGAGTTAGACATGTCAACATGGTGGATATGCTTGCAGATCTACAAATTGATGGGAAAGACATTAGACTTATAAAAAACATATATTGGAAACAACAAGCTGCAATAAGGATTAATAATGAAAATAAGGAAAATGGATTGGAGAACTTGGTGACAACTGGCAAGATCGAAGGGAACAGACCAAGAGGAAGACCGAGAGGAAAATACCTGGATGGCTTTTCCACATGGCATGGACGGGACAGGAACACTGAGCTGATCCATGACACTGGTGATCGAGTGAAATGGCGAGTCATGACCGCCCATGCTTTACGGCATGACACATGATTGATTGATAATTACTTATTTTCAACTTAATCAGTTAAAACTTCCTTACAGGGGACTTAACTTAAGATATAACAATGCTACTAAATGTTATGTCCCTTGTTTTATATTTTCTTATGTTCAGTCATGCAATTACAAAATTAAATTTTAGTAAGGTAATAGCTGATAGTACACTAAAAACACTATGACAGTTGGTTCCCAAAGAAATCAGGAACCTTGGAATGTGATCAGCATAGAACAATTAGTATAATGAGTCACATTACAAGGATTTTGCTAAGAATTATCATGCAAAGAGTGAGGAAGAAGATACAACCTGAAATAGGGGAAGAACAATGCGGGTTTGTAGAAGGAAAGGGTACAGTAAATGCTGTGTATATGCTGTGAACAGTTATTGAACTTGCTATAGAAGTAAACAAGGATATATATCTTTGCTTTATTGACTATACAAAGGCTTTTGATAGAGTTAGACATGTCAACATGGTGGATATGCTTGCAGATCTACAAATTGATGGGAAAGACATTAGACTTATAAAAAACATATATTGGAAACAACAAGCTGCAATAAGGATTAATAATGAAAATAAGGAAAATGGATTGGAGAACTTGGTGACAACTGGCAAGATCGAAGGGAACAGACCAAGAGGAAGACCGAGAGGAAAATACCTGGATGGCTTTTCCACATGGCATGGACGGGACAGGAACACTGAGCTGATCCACGACACTGGTGATCGAGTGAAATGGCGAGTCATGACCGCCCACGCTTTACGGCATGACACATGATTGATTGATAATTACTTATTTTCAACTTAATCAGTTAAAACTTACTTACAGGGGACTTAACTTAAGATATAACAATGCTACTAAAAGTTATGTCCCTTGTTTTATATTTTCTTATGTTCAGTCATGCAATTACAAAATTAAATTTTAGTAAGGTAATAGCTGATAGTACACTAAAAACACTATGACAGTTGGTTGCACTGGAATGAGAAGAAGACGTGTAGAACATTTCATCTCAATCGGATGTACCGTTCGCGAACGCATAAAGAACGGACCCACATACATCCATTCATCCATACATACATACATTCATACATCGCCTTTATATATATATATGGGTCATTGACATTGAGGTGAGTGACCTTTGTAGTGGGACTACGATAAAAACAACCAGCCATGAGAAAAAATGGTGAGGGTGAGTGCAAAACCCCAGGGTGGATGGGGTGAGAGACAATTTAGTTTTGTGTGAAGTCAGGAGACTTGAGGGAAGTTGGGGCTGAGACCGACTGCGGGTTGGATCGCTTTTGGACAGTTGAGGTTTTGGGACTCTGAGAGTTCGGTAGTCTATGGAGAGGAGCGGAATGAGATAGAGATCTCCGTCCTGTGTTGTTCTCCGAGCTTTGAAGGCAGGCCTAAAACCGAGTGGGGGTTGGATAGTAAATGGAGGCCTGAATCCAAAGTGTGTGGGTTGTATTGTGTGAGGTCCAGCCGGGGATAGGAGTTGGATAACTGTCTTGTGAATTTGAGATTAAGCAGGCCTTGAGAAGGCAGTGATGTGTGCGTTTTAAGTTGTGAGGAGGATATATATATATTCTGTGGATTATATTGCTTCTGGATATAGAATTATGTTCCGTTTGTCCGTGTTCTTTCTGCATTAAAGGATTATGTGCGCCAACTCAATCTTGTTTAATGACTGGTGGATGTGCACTGCGGGGGTGAGTTGTATTATGAGACAGGAGGCTAGCTCAACTTACACTCTGTAATGACATACAAGTAGCAGTGTAACCTAGACAACGACCATCTCACTCAGTTATGATAAAGAACATCGTGAGAATATATATATATATATTTATATATATATAAAACAGAATATATGTGTGTGGGTTTGTGGATGGGGATGTTCGATAACGGTCCATCCGATTGAGCTGAAAATTTCTACACGTCTTCCTTTCATTCCCATGCAACCAACTGTCATAGTTTTTTTTAGTGTAGCATCATCTATTTACTTATTATCATTTAATAATTAAATTACATGACTTAACATAAGACATTATATATAAAGGGACATAACTTTTAGTAGCATTGCTATATCTTAGGTTAAGTCCCCTGGCTATAGATAGGTCGGTCGGTCGGTCGGTTGGTCGGATAGATAGATAGATAGATAGATAGATAGATAGATAGATAGATAGATAGATAGATAGATAGATAGATAGACTGACAGACAGACAGACAGACAGACAGACAGACAGACAGACAGATAGATAGATAGATAGATAGATAAACAGCCGGGCCGGGTCGTCAGACAGACAGACAGTCGGGAACGGGAACTTATATGACTACTTACACGAATTAAATGAGATGCACCCCAT